>PVKU01003295.1:0-73475 GCA_004027475.1 Anoura caudifer
ACGAACAGGCCAGTGGAGGAAGGCAGAAGAAACCAGAGTGCCCGCTGTGGGAGGAGTCGGAAGTGGGGGTGTGGAGGAAGATCCAGGCCGGGATTTAAGCCCAGGTGCACAGCAGCCATTGGGCTTCTTGACGGTGCAGCTGGGGCAGGAGAAGCCTCCGGACCATGTGGCAGCCATGCGGGGTCTTGGCCACGGGGTTTGAAAGGCTGGAAAGGACCCCCAGCAGCCCACCATGAGGGTGCGGCTTTGGTTTAAGAGCAGGAGCCTAGCTAGCCCAGCACAGACGACTGGAAGAAGCCGGGATATGGGTGGGCATCTGCCCAGCTAAGAAGCTACAGACTTCTGTTTCTTTTCCTGAGACAGGGTATCCCGGCTGGCCTGCTTTTTAGTCAAAATCAGTCAAAACTGATTTATAAAAGCAAATTGATTGCATATACTAAATGCTTAGCTCTAGTATCTGATAGGAGATGTCTCCAGGTGTTTTACTAATGTGGACTTTCTAATCATAAAAGGTGAAAGAAATAAGAAAGGACATTTTAATAAATTCTAGTAATTAAAATTTGTAAGTTCTAAAAGTCACAAATCACTATGAACTAAAAGCCAAATAATGAATGTGAATAAAGTAAACTGTGTGTTTTAATACTACACATATATCTGTATTGACAATTTATATAATAAGGAAATATTTTTTCTCACTTATTCATTTACTTACTCAAAAATATATATTGGGCACTTACTACGTGCCACTCATTATTTGAAAAGTTGAGAATGCAGTAGTGAACAAAACAGATAAAATATATCTGCTTCAAGTATATTGAGGGAATAGAGACAATGAACAAGAAAATTCATACATCCAGAGTTGATAAAATATTATGAAAAAGTAAAATACAGAAAAACAGTGAGGAGTGGTGTGAGGTGGTTATTATGGGTAGAAGAAGAGACTGCAATTTTAAATATAGTGGTCAGACAAGGTCATACTGAATTAGTGACATTTTGATCAAATTTCAGAAGGAAGAGAACCTTTTCTTTAAAAAATTTTGTTTATTTACTTTTAGACAGAGGGGAAGAGAGGGAGAGAAACAACAATGTGTGGTTGCCTCTCACATGCTGCCTACTATGAACCTGGCCTGCAACCCAGGCATGTGCCCTGACTGGGAATTGAACTGTCGACACTTTGGTTTGCAGGATAGTGCTCAATGCACTGAGCCACACCAGCCAGGGCTTTTTTTTTTGAAGGAACAGAATTTTTTATATCTCATCTATATTTTCCTATTGGCAAATCCTAATATGTCAATCCTATCAGTATATTAAAGGTATATTAAGAATATTAACCATTATTCTGCATGTAATATTTATGATATATTGTTATTTACAATAAAATATCATTTGCCTATTAAAATGTTTTCTTGAATATTTCATCACATGAAAAGATGCACAAAATATAATAATTTATTAGAATAATATCACAAATTTGGAAATAAGTAAATAAAAATGGGTGGTATGTCTTTTCAATATAAACCAAGGGCACAGACCCACCCACAGGTTTGTAGAATAGACTCTGTTCACCTGTATACTATATACTAAATGTCCCAGGCTTATGAAATTGCAGTCTGGTAAAGAAGCAAATGAATTATCTACGGGAGGGAAAGATAGTTCCAAAAGATACAATTTATTTCCCTGTAGGACATTAAGTCATCTCATATCATATGCTAACATTAAGAATGCCATAATTTAACATTCCTCTACAAAACAGCCCAAAAATGCTTAGTTCCTCAAATACTCTTGGAACTAGTTTTAACATCTTATTGGTTCCCTCATTAATTAAGAAATGAACAGAAAAAAATGTTTGACATGTTGCTCAAATTATATTTCCATGAGCCATGATTTCACATTTTGAAAATTAAGCACTAGCCATGTAAATGCATAATACAAGATGCCATAAAACTTTCCAAGTTACTTTCAGTCCTCAATTGCATAGCAGATTCCTGAGTGATCTTTTGAGGCCTTTTATGCATTTCAGTTTCACCAAGTATACAGTACTCTGTCCACTACAATTGTTTCAGAAATTAATGCTGAGAAAAATCACTAGCTCTACATTTGAGACTTTCTTTCACATATCTATATTTTATTACATTTAAATAATTGTACTTCCATTTAATTCCATGAAGAATTTCACAGTATATATTCAGATGAATTCCTTTAGTAAATGGTAAGTTATTATTTATATAAGGCATGTTACTACATTTAAACATATGTGATTATGGCAGTAATGCCATGCAGTAAGTTGTGTTTATAAATTAGATTCATTTTACAAGTTATGTAAATTTATAAATTTACATGGCTCATGTCACACATCTAGAAAGTTATAGGGCTTGATATTTAAATGCCCAGAAGTATAAATTACTGACTCGTTATTGAATGTTAATTCCAATAATGTTAGGAGTTCCTATAATGCTATCAGCTGATCTCTGAAAAGAAACCTTGCAAGCAAGAAGAGGCTGGAAAGAATTATTCAAAATCATGAAAGGCAAGGACCTACACCCAAGATGACTCTATCCACCAAAGTTACCATTTAGAATGGGAGCGCAGATGAAGTGCTTCCCAGGTAAGGTCCAGTTAAAGGAGTTCATCATCACCAAGCCCTTATGATACGAAAAATTAAAGGAACTTATCTAAGAAAAAGAAGATCAAAAACACAAACAATAAAATGACAACTAATTCACAACTATCAACAACCAAACCTAAAAAACAAAAACAAAAATGAACTAAAGCAAACAGGTAGAACAGGAACAGAATCACAGAAATGGAGATCACATGGAGGGTTATCAGTGGGGAGGGGGAGGGGGAGAGAGGGAGAATAGGCACAGAGAATAAGTAGCATAGATGGTAGGCACAAAATAGACAAAGGGAGGTCAAGAATAGTATGGGAAATGGAGAAGCTAAAGAACTTATATGTATGACCTATGGACATGAAGTAAGGGAGGGAATGCTGGTGGGAGGAGGGGTGCAGGGAGGAGGGGAATAAAGGGGGAAATTGGACAACTGTAATAGCATAATCAATAAAATATATTTAAAAAAAGAAAATGTGTTTATACTGTTTATCCAAATGAAAGAATTGTATAACTAATTAAATAACTTTTTAAAATTTATATTATAAGCATTAAATAAAATTGCCAGGCATTTACTCAGAGAAGTGTTTTCTTGTCTGGCTTGTATGACAGAAACAAAGAGATTTCCCTTACTTTATTTGCTTCAGACTTTCAATATAGAAGGAACATTTGCCTGAAAGACAACTTGCATCGCTCTAACAAATGTAATTATAAATGCCATGTTACTAGCCCTTTGTACCTGAAATAGCTCCCTAAACTGGTAATGGACATCTGAATTTGCCAATGGTTTATATACTTCAGACAAGAGCATCATATATTGGTAATGACATCATTGTACGTAAAGCCTTTGAAGTTAGGTAATTAAATTGTTATAAGTTGTTTGGCAAATTTAACTTCTTATGCAAAGAGATAATAATTTCAACTAAAAATATAAACAGTCTTGACAGTAAAATGCTTCAGTTAATTGTACATTCATTAAAGTATCCAAAATACCATAAATAATACTTCTAAAATTACAGAAGGTTTTTACAATGATTCAATGGCATTGTCTACAGTAATGAGTCTTTAACTTCATAGGTCATCTTATCACATTTACAATCCCACTAGAATGTTTACTTCCATTTTTTAGAAAAGATAAAATGCAACTAAAATTTATTTTACCTAATTGGTAAGACAGAACAAATTATAATTTTGGATGCTATATTCTCATAATATATGATATAAAGTGTCATAAATCAATACATTAAATGACAGAATGTAATGCCATAAATTATTATTTTATTTCTTCAAGTGTTAATTTGACAAGTTTGACCATCACCCGATGATATAAAGCTCATTAACCTTGTCAAGCTTTTGATAAACAAGAAGGGCAATGCCAGTCCCAAACTTAGATAGATCAAATTCATTAGCCCTGACGCTTAGTTGTTCTAAGAGAGAAAGAAAAACCTCTGAATTAAATCTAATTCAATGACTTGAAAGTGATTGTTATGCCTCACATCTACCTCTTCTTTCAGCAAATAACTTGGTCACTAGTCATAATGACCTTCTAAGTATGACAACTTGAAAGGATTGAACCTTTTCAACCAACTTCATTGTTGGTATCTGACCAACAGGGAAGGGAGAAAACTGTGCCCTCAGGTGTAAAGAATGTTCAGTCTGTCATGTGAATTGTGGCTTGAAATGAATCTCAAAAATATTTACATTTAATTAAGCATGTCCTTCCATAGCCTTTCACTTACGTACAGACCTTGATCTAGAGCAAGTTATACGTCGAAGGAGAGGGAAGTGCTTTGACCTAAACTCCATCGCTCAGCTTCATCACAGCTTTTATTCATTACCAAGTCACACGAAATGTTTTAATGCATTAATTTATGTATTATGATATTATCTTTCCTTTGTCTCTTGCATGTTTTGCAGGCATTATTCTAAATTAAAGTTTTGTGAATATGTGACTGAGAAGTATGAAAAATATCAAGGGTTGAGGCAGGGCAGATTGGGAAAAATCTCTATTTTATATTTTTGAATCATGGAATTATAGTGATTTACTTTAAAAGAGATTTCAATTTTTATTATGTGGCTTATATTTCCAATGACAACATGGTGTTTTGAAGAGAATCATAGTGATTTTTTTCATATTAGAAAGGACTAATTATACTTTATTTCAGATATACATTAAATAATGTTACAATTGAAAAGCACTTCAAAATCATGAGGCCCAACTGTCTCATTTTATATTCAGATACAGACATTTCCCAATAAAATAATGACAAGTCACTGTGGAAGAGACCGCATGATATGTTGAAAAGGGTGTGGGCACTGGAGTTAAACAGACCTGGGTGAGAATCTCAGCTGTGGCAGTTAAAAGCTCAATGATTTGTGCAAGTGATTAGAACTTAGCAATGTACCTGTGAACTAGGCATAATAATTCCCATCTCAAAGAGTGGTTGTGAAAATTTATATGAGATTGCATAAAAAGCACCCTGTGACTAGTAGGTAGAAAAGTAAACATTTTTTTTCTGTTCTTTCAAAAATTATTTTGGAAGAAAACAGAAGCTAGTGCACCCAATTGATGACAGTGAGAAAACTGTAGCTCATTTTCATCATGGTTGTGGGGAATAAAATTGCTTCATTTTTGTTAGGCACTAAAATCCTTGCATGAGTAAAATTCCCATTAAATTCAGCAAATGTTTATTAACTGTATACTGTGAGCACAGCATATAGTTTTCTGTGAGACAGCTGTGGGATGGAGAAAATTAATAATAGCTTCTCAAGAACTGCATAAACTTTATAAGCTTATCACTATAAAAATCTTAACTATAGGCTAGAGCTTATGCAGTGTATTTTTAATTTCACTTAATATGCAATACAATAAAAAACTTACATTTCTAGCTTTTAGTTATATGTACACATATATTTATATATAAAATGTGTGAGGTTTATATTATACATGTGCATATCCATATCCATATCATAGCCTATCTTTGCATAAGTATCCAAACTACTTAAACATATACATTTTTGCTATGATTTTTTTTTCAATTTTCTAAATCTTTTTGCACATTGCTTATAGTGGATGACTAATTCAACGTGTCTTGGAATAATGAAGTTAAAATTTTTAGGCCCTTGGCATAGGATCATCTGTCCTTGGCCCCCTTTATACTCGATCAAACAACCTTTTCAATAGTACTTGTGTTCCACAGTTTGTGAGTATATTGTCTTTGAAACATTCTTAATTGTGTGCTCAATAATTTCTAGGACTAACTTCATGTCACATATATTACATGAGTGTTTTTATTCTTTAAATTAGTATATTTGACATAAAATATTATGCTATTCTTCATACAAAGTTATGATGTTATTGACTATATTACCTACAATGTGCATTATATTCCTGTGCCTTATTTATTTTTTAACTGAACATTTGTATGTCTTATTCCCCTTTACCTTTTTCACCTATGACCTTAACACATCATTTTGTTCTCTATGCCTGGATCTGTTTCTGTTTTGTTTTGATTTTTTGTTTGTTTAGTTTTGTTTTAGATTCTTCATATAAATAAAATCATATGATTTTTGTCTTTCTCTGACTAATTTTACTTACCATGATGTTTGTGAAATTGCTGAAACATCAGTTAAGTATTATATAAAGTTACAGGGTAGTAGATTAACACAAGCAATCAAAGAAAAAAATAATACTTCCTAAAAATAGCAACTATTTCTACTGTAATCAGCACCACCCAGAAAGTAAAAACACAACCCACAGAACGGGAGATAATATTTAAGAACCATATATCTTGTAAGTGTATAATATACAAAATATATTTAAAAACTCATAATTCACAATAAAAATTAAAAGAACCCAATTAAAAATAAACAATGATTTGAATAGATATTTCTTCAGATATGTTATAATGCCCAATAAGCTTCCTTCCAAAAAATGTTTCCCATGTTAGTCACTAGGGAAATGCAAATCAAAACCACAGTGCAAGACTGCTTCACAGTGGCAGAAAATAACCAATTTTGGCAGGAATGTAGAGAAATTGGAATGCTCATACAGTGATTATGAGAATGTAAAATTTTGCGGTTGCCTTGAAAAAACAGTTTGATAATTCCTCAAGAAATTAAACATAGAGTTAACATTTGGCCCAGCAATTCTAAACATAGATATGTTCCCAAAAGACTTCAAACATCCCTGGCTGGTGTGGCCTACAGCCTACAAACCAAAGGCTCATTGTTAGATCCCTAGTCAGGGCACATGCCTGGGTTGTGCACCAGGTCCCCAGTGGTGGTGTGGGGCTATGCAAGAGGCAACCACACATGGATGTTTCTCTCCCTCTTTTTCTCCCTCCTTTCCCCTCTGTCTAAAAATACATAAATAAAATCTTTAAAGATAAATAAATAAAGCAATTTAAAAAAGACTTAAAAGCATATTTCCATACCAAAATGTATACATTAATGCTCACAACAGCATTATTTATAATAGCCAAAATGCAGAAAGTATCATAATGTTCATCAACTAATGCTTGAATCAACTACTTGAATCACTACCTCCTTAGGGTGACAAAAATATTAATTAGATAGCAGTAATGGTTGCTCAAAGTCGTGAATATACTAAAATCCATTTAGTGGTACACTTCACTTAGGTGATTTATATGGCAGGATAGTTATTTGTGTATTAATAAAAATAGCTTGGTGGTATTCAAAGTTTGTTTTAGAGGCAGAAGCCTTCCAATTTTTGATAATATCTTACCCAGGGCTCTGATAAATGCATGAACAAATAGAAGTTGAGCTGTTTGTCTTGAAGTGGGAGACAGAGGATTCAAAGCTACCTCATTTGGCTTTTCTCCTATTTTTCTAGGACAATATTTTAAACAATTACATAAAATCCTGAAGTCCACAGAGTTTAAATATTATTAAGATAAATGTATTTTGAAGTTTTGTCCACCTCTCAAAACCTGTTTATATAAAAATAATCTAGTTGCACAATTTTAAATTAGTTGACTGATCAGTTGAAATCTGAAGTTTAGTTCACTTAGTCAGAAACTGCCTAACATAATCAAAATTTCCAATTACTTTGTACATGAGAAATAACATTATACAAAACACAGTGTGATCTAGCATTGCTGTTGGTTTGAACAATGAACTCTGGTTAACACTGACCTCTGTTCTGTGCCATGAAACATTCAACAGTGATATCTACTAATATTTTTTATAAATGTATCTTTAAATTATACTGAAGTCTTGCAAAATGTATGGGGAAGACTAAGTGAAAGTTTCAGTGAAACACATTTTATGATAATGGAGTTGTAACTAGAATATATTAAGAACTCAATTCATTCATCATGAAGAAAATACAACTTAAAAGAAGAAAGGAGCAAATAATTTGAAGAAGCTTTTTATGACACAACTTATACAAATGGCCAGTTAGCACTATATAATATTACACACTCAATAGAATGGCTAAAATATCAAAAGTCTGATAACATCAAGTGATAATAATGATGTAGAGCAACTAGAACATACACATGCTGCCTGTGGGGGTATAAAAAGGATGCAAACACTTTGGAAAAAAGCTTTGTGGTTTCTTCAGAGTCAACTCTATCATATTATTTAGAATGTACACTCAAAAGGAAAGAAAACATAAGTACACACAAATTCAAATGTGAAATTACAAGAAAAAAATATTACAATAAAACCCAGAAAATGCAATGCTTAGGTATAAATTTAACATAATATGTAGGGCCCATGTATGAAAAATGCCAAACACTCATAAAAAATCACAGAATATATATAAAGCAATGGAATGATATCTCATATTCATGGATCAGAAGACTCAATATTGTTAAGATTACAATCCTTCCCAACTTGTTCTACAGACACAACATAATCCAGATCAAAATCATGACATGTGATTGGGCAGATACCAATGCATCAATTACAAAGTTTACATGGTGAATATAAATAAAGGTGAATATTCAGGATGATACTGAAGGAGAACAAAGTTGAAGGACTCATACTTCTTAATTTCAAGACTTTCTCTAAAGTGGCAATAATCCAGTCAGCATGCTATTAAGGAAATATTTATTCTCTCTCTCTCTCTCTCTCTCTCTCTCTCTCTCTCTCACACACACACACACACACACACACACACACACACACACACACAGGGTCTGGCAGAAGTAAGTCCTGCTGGAGTGATGTTGGTAGGGTAATTATATGGGTGTAATAATTTATAGTTTTAATTTGAATTTCACCTAAAATGTCATGTGGTGTGCTGGAGTGTGATAGTGTTATGTTACAGAACTGCATGCTTATGATTTTGTCATAAAAGATTTGGTAATAAAAAGGAGCATTCTTTCTGCCAGACTGTATAATAGCAATGGAATGGAATAGAGAGCCCAAGAACAGACCCACAGAATTGTACTTGACTACTTTTTGACAATTAGAGCAAAGAAAATTCAATAGAGGATTTAAAAAAACAATCTTTTCAAGAAATGGTGCTGGAACGATTGGATGGCCATATGCAAAGTAGTAATAATATTTTAGATACAGAATTTACACTTTTAACAAATATTACTTAAAAATGGATCTTGGACCTAAATATAGAACACAGACCTACAGAGATTCTAGAAGATAATGTAAAAGAAAGTTTAGGTGACACTGCATTTGGCAGAGATTTTAGATATAACACTAAAAGCATTATCTATTAAAGAAAAAAAAAACATAATAGGACTTTATTACAACTAAAAACCTGCTTTGTGTAAGACAAGCCACAACCTGGGAGAAGCCATTTGGATATTTGCAAAAACATATCTGATAAAGCATTGTTATCCAAAAACTCTTAAAACTCAGCAATAAAACAAGCAACCCAACTTTAAAAATGGGCTAAAAAGGTAAACAGAAACCTCATCAAAGAAAATATACAGATGGAAAATAAGCATATGTAAATATGCCCCATATAAGTGTTTATTAGATGCTTTAAAACTCAGACAAGAAAGATACAAAACAAAACTATTTGAGTGGCTGAAACTTAAAAACATACCTGACAATACCAGCTTGCTAAAGAGGATGTGGAGCGACAGTTATTCCCAGTTATTTACAAAGTTGCAAAGTTGTAAAGTCACTTTGGGAAGCAGTTTGGCAGTTTCTTATAAAACTACGCATAGTCTTATCCTGTGATCTGACAATCATGCTTCTAGGTATTTACCCAACTGATTTGTATGTCTGCCCAAACTGGCATGTGAATGTTTATAGCACCTTTATTTATCATTGCAGGAAAAAATCAAAGACAGAAATTCTCTCCTAGACTCATTGGACAGAGTGTGGCTGTGTTGACATGTTGATTTCAACGCTGTGAAACCCATTTTAGACTTTTAAAAAACATTTATTTTTCAGTTAACGTGGGCATTCAATATTACATTAGTTTCAGGTGTACAGCCCAGGAGTTAGACATTTACATTTTCAATAGGGTTACATATGGTGGGGATGAGAGTTTAATCCTACTTTTGCTTTGATATTTTTGCCGGTGCCAAGTGGTAGAAAATCATAGACAGGGATCATTTTCTCTCTAGAAACAACAACAAAACATTTCAAATTAACTTAAACAAAAAATATTCACAATTGTACTTTGCAGTCTCACAAAACTTGAGGACTAGAACTGCAGCTTATTTCAAAGAACTGTAAGCAGGAAACTGAAAATCTATTAAGTATAGAGGTAGCTTTCCTTTTTTTCCCTTATTTGTCTCTTTCATACTCCTCACACTGGGGCTGCTTGCTTTTTTTAAAGATTTTATTTATCTATTTTAGAGAGGGGGAGGGGGGAGAAAGAGAGAGAGTAACATCAATGTGTAGTTGCCTCTCGCACTACCCCTACTGAGGACCATCCTGCAACCCAGGCATGTGCCCTGACTGGGAATCGAACTGGCAACCCCTTGGTTTCCAGGCCGGCACTCAATCCACTGAGCTACACTAGCCAGGGCCGCTTGTTTTTTAATGTCTGTTTCTCTATGTACTTCTGTGTCCTGCCATATACTCTTTCTTGGCTTGGTAGACCAATTTTCACTTCTTTGGCACACACAGTATCATAAAAATAAATGAATTTGTTATTATAATTAGTGTCCCAATTCTCCCCTTTCAGGGGAAATAATTTCATTGTTTCAATTTGGATTTATGCACCTTTCTCTGGCTAATCGATTATGGTTGATATTTATAAAAGTGTTAATGAGAAGCCCGTTCTTATTAGGGGGCATTTCTAAAACTAGGATGAGTTATATGTTAAATAAATACTCCTAAAATTATTAACTATTGTAACATTACTTTATTTTCTGATCCTTGGCTACCAGTTGTCTCCCTGATTGAGTCACTTTCCTGCTTCCAGCAATATGTTACCCCTATGCAGAGATAATTGAATTAACCAATTTTTTTGAAAAAACTCTGGAAGAGGTTCTAAAAGGCAATCCTGTGTCAAAGGATCATTTTCAACAATCTAAAATAATGCTCTTAAATGTAAGAAAGTGAACTCTCAACAAAACTTTTTACTAATTTCTTTTTAAAAAATATTTTATTTATTTATTTATTTTCAAAGAGAGGGGAAGGGAGCGAGAAAGAGTGGGAAAGAAGCATCAATGTGTGGTTGCCTCTCGGGTGGCCCCTACTGGGGACCTGGCCCACAACCCAGGCATGCGCCCTGACTGGGAATAGAACCGGCAACCCTTTGGTTTCTCAGGCCAGTGCTCAGTCCACTGAGCCACACCAGCCAGGGCTAACTTTTTACTAATTTCTTGATAAGGAAACCAGCAAGAGGGTAAGGCTGGTTCAAACGTAGCGGGACATAGAAAATAACTTATACTGTCTAAAAAAAGAATACTTGAACAGTTATTAATTGTTAATGCCCTCTGGCTGAATAGAACCATAATCTTTAGGTTTATGATTTCTACAGAGTTCATTACTACCCTGCATGATGCATTTGCATTACTCTCAGGAAAGAATAGTTTGACTCACTATCAGTTTTCTGTTAGGTAAATACTCCCAAAGCATTAGTTAATCAGTAGATGGCCCTGCTGGGCAACACAGTCAGTGATCATATATGCAGCAATTCTTTTAGCTTTTCTCCAAATTCTGGATACTGTTTATTAGCACTGAATTTTAAAACTAAAAATTTAGAAGCAGAAGCATAACACAGATGAAGAGATTCATTTTAACATAGTGTTGATGGTAGTGTTAATCATTAATAAAGTATTAATTTATTGAAAATTTACTGCATGATGAGACAATATTCTCAGATATATTTTAATAATTGATTTTTTATCTTTTGCAAATCTGCAAAGGGAGAAAACTTTGCCAACTAGCACATCATTGAGTTATTATGATGGGATTAGGAAGGGGAAAATATTTCTACATCTCCAGATTGAGTCCAAGCTCAAAGTTCTGTAATGAGATGACAGAAAAAAATGTATTTATCCTACTAATGGCCACACTGATGAAGCCTGTCTAAAGTAGAAAGAAATAATTTGGTTAAACATTTAGTACACAGACAAAATATAAGTTCTTACGAGTGCCTGATAAATGAATTTTTACTTTAATAAAATGATTAAATGCTCTCAGGTCTTTGAAGGGATAGGTTTATAGTGTATATCTAATGTGGAATGATTGGAATTATTAATCTCATATATTTCTTCTTTCTTTTCTTTTTGACTTGCATTCTGAGGGGCATTTTTCTCCCCACCCCATCTTAATGAAGAAACAAATATTCAAAAGAAACTATAACTCAGGGAAAACAGACAAGACAGGACCCAAAGGAAGAGGTGTGGGAGGAAGAAGGTAACAGCCCCTCGTGGGGGTGAGTCGCACTCAAGTAGAAGGTAAGAAGAATAATTTCTTCATCCAAGGCCCAGGACATAGAGAAGGGATTTGAAGATGAACTGTTCTTGAGCATAGATTCCACCCTTTTGTATGCTGAGCTTACCTCTGGACAAGTCAGAATTCAAAACCCTTGGACATTTGTAAAAATCTGTTATGCCTGATGGAAGTGGATCAAGTACCTTGTGAATGGATAGGAGCATGAAGGACTTCAGACAGAGGTAAGCTTTAATGGACCTTTGGATAGTCTGTGAGAAAGACTAGGAATAGACCCACCACCTTTGTTATATTTATCTACTGTATCTGTCATGGTTGCCTGTGAGTCCATTTTCAGCAAGTCTGATCATTAGAAATTTCAATTTTCAATATTTGTATTTTCTTGTTGTAATAAAAATAATTCATTGTAATATTTATGTTTCTAAATTGTGAAAAGAATATGTATTTTAAGTAGCCGGCACTGTCTGCAGGTCATAATTCATGAACTATGACAAGTATTTCCATAAAAGGCATATTCATAGCACCATATGTTTCAATGTTATACTTCTGAATAATGTCTGTTTAATCAGTTAAACTTTTGTATAAAAATAAAGCTACTAGTATACTTTTTAACTGAAACATGTTCTGTGTATGTATATGACTGTAAATAGTTTGGGGAAGATGCAGTTTGGGGAAGAGAATTTAGTAGAAATGTTTTGTTGCCAAGAATATTATAGAAAATATATTTGTCATAATTGGTGTTTACCTTTTGACAACCCATTAGCTCTACTCATTGGACAACCTGGGTTATAGATTTTTAATTTACTTATCCCTCTGCAAGAATTTGTTAAGAGAAAGTATTATTCATTTGATTCATATTCAAAATGCATTGCAATTTAAACAGTAGCTTATTTTACAAGTAAATGATACTGGACTCAATGGACAGCTTGGTAAAGACACTAGGATCAAAAAGAATCATTTTGTTGAAGACTGATAAAAATCATCCACAGAGTGTGTATGTATATATATGGAAAATATTTAAGATAAAGAAGAAAATTGCATTTTACTGTCTACAACATTCTCTTTGTATTGCTATTTGGGGAGTATCCTTAACAAAGTTGTTTCAAGGGTACGAAAGTTATAGGCATTCAAAAAAGGCTTCTTAAATATTAAGGGCCTATTTCTGCACTCAGTACTAAGAATTGTTAGTGGAGCTATAACTAGTTATCCCTTAGTCTTCAATTTAGCAAGCTTCTAATTCTCTGTATAAAGATATTATCAATAAAAAAATTAGTTCAAATAAACTGTTGTGCATATATCCAGTGTAAATGGCTACCTGATTAGATGATCTATAGATCCTACCTAGACTCTTTCTCACTCACCCCAGGCTACTGATAAACCATCTTCTGGCTGGCGAAGTCATGCATTGCCAAATAGGGAAACTCACATAGAAATCAAGACAGCTGGATGTATAATTTCCATATGAGGATTTTGTATGGAAAGCAGAGGCACCTGGATGCCATAAACTCAAGTGGTGCCTCCTGCATGTATGTGGCTGACTGCCTCCAGACTGCTTAGCTCACTAACAGAAAGGAGTTATGGATTCTCCAGCCCAGAATGACTCAGACAAAAATGGGCTCACACCCTCACTTCAGCAGTCAGACAACTAAAACAGATACACTCAACAATCAAATGTTTTCACGACTGAAAATCATGTCTGAAACACATTGAGCATATTTGAAGATGCTGTTGGATGGGTAGACACATTTTAAAGTGATGTTATTTGATTTTCAAAAGCATTTATCATGTTTACACATCAGAGGTCAATGTCAAGGGCATACACCAATTCAAAAGAACCTATGCACCCCAACATTCATAGAAGCACCATTTACTATAGCCAAGTGCTGGAAGCAACCTAAGTGCTTGTCAGTCAATGAGTGGATAAAAAAAGCTATGGTACATTTACTACATAACAGAAAGAAAGAAGGAACACCCACCCTTCATGATAGTATGGATGGAACTGGAGAGCATTATGCTAAGTGGAATAAGCCAGGTGGTGAAAGACAAATACCATACAATCTCACCTATAAGTGGAACCTAATCAACAAAACAAACAAGCAAGCAAAATATAACCAGAGACATTGAAATAAAGAACAAACTGACAGTGACCAGAGGGGAGGGGCTATGGGAGTAAATTGGGGAAAAAAGGGGAAGGGTCAAGTGAAGAAACATGTATAAAGGACCCATGGACAAAGCCACAGGTGGGTAGGATTGAGGGTGGGAGGTGGGGGTGGGTGGGACAGTAGAGACAACTGTACATGAACACTAATAAAAAAAAATAAAAAGAAATAGAAGGGAAATTAACTCCTGAATTAGAAAGTGGCTTAAGAGCAGAGAATAAAGGAAAGTAATAAGTGGAACATTTGACCTAAACATTGCTTTTTTTTATTTGATATTAGAACAAAAAGAAAAAAAAATGATTTCAAGAACACTTTCTGTTTGAGATTTTTTCACAATGTATTTCATAAGCACAAAATGTGTGAAATTAAATTGGAATAATGGGAAAGCTTTCAGTTTTAAAGAGATCCATCTACCAAGTACCTTAGACATATTCTATGATTTGAGATTTTTCTAAGAATTTCTTTTTACTGCTATTAATGTAGTTCCAGTCATATGCTATGAAAGAATACATATACATATATGTATATTTATTTATTTAAATTCAAAAGAAGATTTTATTAAAAATACCCACAGTGACTTTACAGAGGCCAATGGTCTTGTCTTTGTTCTTCACTGCACTGTTGCACTCAGATTATTTTTTTAATCCTAGTATTTTCATCATGCTGAATTATTTGCAAAAATTTATGCCCACACTTGATTATTTATCTATATAGTGAGAGGTTGGACTAGGTGATCTTTACAATATTGAAGATGATGGGAACATGTCACTCCAAAATATGCCACTTTGGTATATTTATTATTTTGTGATGAAGACACTTGAGAAAGAACAAATGCCAGAAGGGGTCTTTGGCCTCCCCATTTCTATCTATGACAAGACATAAATGTTATGTCTATCTATCTATCAAAAGTGCCCTCCTACCAGGAAGAGAACATTCTTATCACCACAGATGAGGAGTTGATGTCAAAATAAATCTATACAAACAAATCTACCAAAATAATACTTATCCTCCGTTAGAGTCCCACAGTTTACCACCCTTGGCCCACACTTTATCATTATTTGTTGAAATGGTATAAATCTGTCAAACTTATCTGCTTTTTGGGTCTTAATTTCTTTTCCATGAAGGCTCTTATGCCATATCAACAATATTAACATCAAATACAATATTATTTTCTCTGGTTTATCTGTCTTTTGTCAGTTTAACTTTTAGGTCCCATCACAGAACCAAAGAGGATGGAGGAAAAATCTTTCTATCTCTACAGTTTCTCCTAAGTCTTAAGAACATCAGCAATGTTTAGCTGCAGTGAGAATTTATAAACAAATGCAAAACAATTGAAACATGTTTGACCAAATTGTAAAAGAATAAGACCAAGAAAGTTATAGAAAGTGTGGCTGGTCATTAATGGTGACAAAGGCAGGTCTGCTGGATGGTTCTGGAAATGGGTTCTCCCACAGTATGGTAGGAAAGGCATTTCAAGGATGCACGCATTAGGAGAATGTGAAGTATAGTGGTAACATTCATCTGGTAAGGTTTATTGGAGTAAAAACAAGGACCGCCCCCAGGATCCCATGTTTCATCCACAAGCAAGTGATTCAGCTCCATCTGGCTGTGGAGAAGGCCAGCCTCCAGGGCCAGAGGCTCACATTTGTCCCCACCGAGTCCAGAACAAGAGCCAGGACCCAGAGCTGCTCACCCATTAGCCCAGCATCTGAGGCTCCTGTACAAGTCCAGCACAGTGTCTGCTCCTACCCCTTCCTAGTAAATTGGGCTTAATTAGGTGTTTGTCTCCTTCCACTTTTTGTTATTTCCTACCTAGCTGCCTACTCTAACAAAAGGATGAATATCAAAATCAAACAAAAATGCTTTTTTATTTAATAAACTCATATTCTTTAAAATTCAAGTCATCTTTGTAACTACTTATGTCAAAGGTATCATATTTCTTGAGGAAACTGAACCAATTAAGTTCTCTAACTACTAATAGACATATATTTTTATAGCATGCACTCTCATGAACTATGGACTATATCAAAGTTCTCATCCACGTGGCACTCATTTCTCATACAATTATTCAATAAATACATGTATTCAGTTGTAGCTGTAATTCCTTGACTAAAATTGCATGAGAGCCTAGTGCTTTCTTTGTGAGAAAAGTGTTAGATTCCAAGTAATATTCTGCAGAAATCAGGACTTATTTTTCCTAAGAATGAATTAGTAAATGTATTATTTGACTTATATGCCATACAGCAAAATTATCCCCAAAACATATGCACACAAAGATTTTATAGAGGAACAGATAAAAGAGAGACTATGCTTTAGCAAGGGAGCATAAGGAGTGATTTTTGTAAATATTAAATATTTGTGAGTGCTAAAATTGTAAATAAGTTTACAAATCTATAAAGGACCTTGCACTAACCAGAAGGTGTATTTTAGACAGCGGTTGTCAGTCTGGACCACATCTTCAGGGTTTCTGATCTTATAAGATCAGAGTGGGACCAAAAATTTTGCATTTCTAGAATTTTCCTTGGTGGTGTTGGTGCTGCTGGTCTGGGGACCACACTTTGACAATCACTCACCTAGAACAATTGTATCAAACTTTAAGGACTAAAAGTATTTAATTCAGAGTTACTCAAGATCTTCAGAAAAGTAGATTCCTAATCCCCACACCTAGGAGAGACTGATTCATCAGGTCTGCATTGGATTCCAGAATTCTGTATTTTCAAACCATTCTTCACATGATTCTGATGATCATTTCTGTTTGAATGCTTTCTTGTCATTCCTTTATGTAAGTCGATTTTGATACTTCCTATTGACAGTGCATAAAGTAAATGAAGTAAATGTTTCTTCCATAAAGTTCATTGAAAATCAAATGCAATAGAAACTTGATTCATCTAAAGCCTAGAGGGAGATTTCATGATAAAAATAGCATTTAAAAGCACAGAAAGCAAATTTTGTAGTGTGTAGATCTCTATGTAGATTGAAAATCAAATAAAATGCTTTATATCACTGATCAGATTAATTGAAAAACAATTTGTCATTTATTTGCTTTTTAACTAAAAGCAAAAGAAGAAAGGGACCTGTGAGAGTAGATTAAGAAATATCACATGGAGCAGGCCACAGACACTTTAGGGTGATTACAATGTCCTGGTGGTAATAGAAAGCCAGTGCTGAATAAATTGCTTCCCTATACACTGTGGATTCAGTGGATCAAGGTATGTCCCATGTGTACAGAGGATAATTCATCTTTTTCACACCTATATGGAGAGCCCTCTACAAAGAATAAAGTAAAGCGATCATAAGTCTTTGTGATGGATAGAGCCTCTTTAAATCATTTTTAAAGACTTTGTTAGGTTTTCTATTTAACCTTATTTTAAAAGAGAGCTCTTTGAAAATGAAAAAAGTTGATAACTTCTAAGAAGGGAGTTTGCAAAGATCAGCTAGTTGCAGGGGTAATTTCTGCAGGTAACAATGGTACTGTTATAGCTACATTTCAAGAACCATTTAAAAGAAGAATGAACAACTAATGATATGGTGAGAAAAGGAAATGTTTAGCATTTAAGAAGAATGGTTCTCCCTTAGATTACTCCTTGCAGATTAAAGATGAAGTCATGAATATTTTGTGTTACATAGTTTGAAATATAGTGATGTTTTTGGTTTGTTTGTTTTTCCTGTTTTCTCTTTATTCCTTCTCTCTCTTTCCAAACCACCTCCTTCACCTACCAACATTCACCAGCAAGTGGTTTAGTTACAGTGTTAGAAGGGTAAAGTAAGTTTATCCACTCAATTACCTTATATGGTTTACAGCAGTGCAATAACTAAATATGTCAAGTAATCAAGTGTAGTCATCATATGAATTAATTGGAGTTGATAATAATCACAAGTTCAAGCTCTAGCTGTTTTTTATGGCTCTCCTTTTTTACCTTTATTACATTCAGATATCCACCAAACACATTCAGAAATTCTGAGAACAAGTACTTCAGCATCCTGGTCCCTCTGCCCTACTGTGATTCCCCTTCGTTGTGAATGAATGTCTCTGTGTCTAGCCTTTCTGTCCTGATGAAAAGTTAATGACTGTAGCCTTGTCCTTTGGTCCTGAAACAAAGTGGTTTCTTTTTAAATTTATTTTATTTTAATATACAGTAAAAATGAGCATTTTTGGTATTCTATTAGTTTTAACAAATGCATAGAGACATGCGACTATCACGGCAATGAAGATACAGAGAACATCCATCACCCCCTTCTATGATAGATCATAGAACTGTCTTATGATCCTTGGCATTAACCCCTTCCCCTCCTGGTGTCAATATGTAGAGTTTTGTCTTTATAAGAAAGTCAAATAAATGGAATCATGCACCATGCAGTCTTGGAGCTCAGTTTCTTTTACTTAGTACAATACATTTGATATTCATCCATGTTGTATGTAGTAGGAGTCTATTTTTTATATAGAGTAAATTTTTTTATTGAGTAGTAGTCCATTAGTGGATATACCACAATTTGCTTATCCATTCCCAAGCTGAAGTATTTTTGAGTTGTATATTAGTCATGATTATCCAAAGAAATGAAACAAGAAATATGTATATATTTAGAGAGCAAGATTCATTTTAAAGAATTGGCTCATGCATTTATGGAGCTTGGCAAGTCCATAATTTTCAGGGTACACCAGCAGGTTGGAGACCCAGGGAAAAGCCCATGTTGCACATCCAGCTGAAGGTCATCTGCTGGCAGAATTTTCTTGTTTGGGGAATGTCAGTCTTATGTTCTAGTCAGTCCTTCAACTGATTAGATGTGGCCCACCTACATTATGGAGAGCCATCTGCTTTACTCAAAGTCCACTGGTATGATTGTACAGTGTCTGTAAACCCTGCCACTGCTCTGAGACCAGGTGTATTGTTTCTCCTCTACACCTTCTGGTCCTCCCCTGTGAAGATGAAGACCTCAGGAGAGGACAGGACTGGACCTCAGTCAGGCCTCAGGTGTTCAGATTCAGCCCATGGCCCTCTGCAGATGTGGCCAGTCACCCCTGGGAGCCTCTCAGCTTCCAGTTTAGACCAGTGAGCTCTTTATTCATCTCATTTCCTCACTTTTGGAAAGGGAGTGTCTATCCTATATTACTGTCCCATTGCATTTTGGAAGCAGATAACTTGCTTCACAGACCCACAGATGGAGAGGAATTTTGTCCCTGGTCAGCCTCTAACCACCCTTTTCCAGCAGATATGTAGCTCTGTTCACCCAATGAACATACCCAAGCTGATGATCTGCCCTACCTGGGCTGAGCTCTGGACTCAGAGATAAGGTCCTGCGCACAAAGAGATTACTACTCAGACAAAGGAGTCACACGTTAAAGTGACTATTGCTCAAGAGAGTTCTGAGTGCTGTAAGGGAAGTATAGTAAGAGTGGAGAGGGTGACTGAGTCAGGAGAAGTCACTTCCTATGTGGGAGATGAGAGAGGATCCCTGAAATCATGATGCTGGAATTTGACCTTGAAAGAGGATTGGAAATTGAGCAGGTGGAATAAGAGTCTTGGGATAAAATGTTGCATAGTGAGGAAGCTTCATATTAAAAGCAGGGCAGTGAGACCCCTGGCTGGTATGGCTCAGTGGATTGAGTGCTGGCCTGTGAACCAAAGGATCACAGGTTTGATTCCCAGTTAAGGCACATGTCTGGGTTGTAGGCCAGGTCCCCAGTAGGGGGCATGTAAGAGGCAACCACGCATTGATGTTTCTGTCCCTCTCTTTCTCTCTGCCTTCCTCTCTCTCTAAAAATAAATAAATAAATAAAATATTCAAAAAATCTGAGGAATGAGCTTTTGTGCTTTGGCCTTTTCAGAGAGTGCCTGGGTTTTCTGCACAATCCCTGCTCACCTGGGCAGAGAAAATCCTTGCTGATTTTCACAACCAGATGTCATGTGCACTCCTGTTTCCGACCCTGGTGTTCTGGGCTGGGGAGCCCAGCTTGGGTTTGAGAACCCTAGCTCTTCAGGGGGACCCTTTAGAGCTAAGAGAGCCCTCCAGACTCTCAACTGCCCTATATGGGAACAGAGCCCACGAATTTTGCATCTCAGCCCTTCCTACCAGCCCCAACATGGTTTCTTCTGTATATCCTTAGTTGTAAGACTTCTGTTCAGCTAATCTCCAGTTGGTTATTTGGGTTCATTTTTCTATATTTTAGTTGTAATGCCACTTTGATCCTGGGAGGAGGTGTATGTATCTTCTGCCTACTCTGCTGCCATCTTGGAACTTTAAGTGATAGTTTTTAAAAGAATGTTTTAAAAAATACTTGTTTTTTGTTTAATTTTTACATGCAGCTATTTTAATAAGCTTTTGTAGGGGAGGGGAAAATTTTTTTCTACTCATTTCTGTTTCTCCAACTAGGCAATCTAAATTAGACTGGTTTGAGGCATATTGATTACTTTATATTAAATTTACTTGACAAGCAGCCAATGCCAAGAAGGGCACATTGACCTCCTCTTGTCTCCTATGAAATAAATCGCTCCTATGAAGGATTCCTTCTTTGCTCCAAGGGTTCAGAGAAATAAACCTTTTTGCTAGGAATTCAGGTCCAAAAAGCTTACATAAACAAACCCTGTTACTCCTTTACTAAATTACTATTCAAACACTAACTTCATTTAGACTCCTCACTAATGAACACCCAAAACCAAACTGCTTTTTCCTTGTTATTTCATCACAAACACTGCTGTTCTTTTTGTTTGTTTGTTTGTTTAAAAAAGTATAGAAAACTGGTTGGTTCTTCATTTTGGGTAGACTCATCCAAGACCTCCCGTTCATGAATATTAAGTTGTTTTTTTTCTTCTTAATCTGGCTATGTGTTGTCAATTTTACCATTAGTTCAGCCATGAGAATTTGAGAAGTGTAGAGGTGGAAAGTTACCCCCATGCCTGACACTGGCAAAAGACAAATTAACAAGAGAAAAAACAAATGATGTATATTAATATATACTTCACTCATACACATAGGATCACCCAGTGATAAGTAACCTAAATGGGTAGTTAGAACTTGAGCTTATGCTATCGTAGGTTGGATAAAGGGAAAGAAGTTTTAAGCTTCTAGGTAGGAAAGGAAAGTTATGAGAAGGTAACCAGGGAAACCAGTATAATAAATGAGGGCTGTTTAGTAAGGTTTGTTATACAGATTTCAATCTTTTGCCTTCTCCATTGATAAGAGTCCTACTTTTCTTGCTAAAGAAAAGGCAGACACCTTTACAAATGGAAGTTTCCTTTATAAATACAAATTTTATTTATAAAAGTATAACTTGTGCCCTAAAGCTTTTCCTGAGTTGGCTGATTCTCGATGGACTTTAGCACAAGATAATCCACACACTAACTAGGCATATTTTGGTTGGCATTTTCAGGTGCCCATCACCTTGTATTTGGATTAATTACCATTAAACTCTTTTAAAAATCTTATCAGATAAACCACATCCTTGATAAAGGAGAAAACTGTGCTTATAAGTAATGGTTTTCTGATAACTGTTTAACTGACCATTTATGGAAAAATCTGTATATAGGTTTATTATAAATTTCATTAACACAAAGAAGATGCAGCACACAGTTTATTAACAATATGTGGCACACGATAACAAAATATATAATACCTTATATTTTGGATTTCATTTTTCACTGATTATCACAGCATGGAGGACAGTGGCCATAGAGTTTTGAATGCTGCATTTACAAACTGAAACTTACAAACTGATTAAAGTACTACTACAATGGAAATAATGGAAATGTTGAAAACTACATATTTCCTTATTTAAACTGCTATACCTGTGTCTTAGCTACAATTGTGCACCAAAATAATCAAATGCAAGCTACAAAATACCATCAAAAATTAGCAAAGTGGATCAGACCAACACAAGGTACGGTGCCAACATAAAGTGACAAAAGGCAATATACCACAATGAGTTAGCCTGATAAAATATGCCTTTTAGTGGCTCAAATTAGTGAGTTAGAATGCACATTAGTTTCAGGAGAAAAACATGGCAGTTTGGCATCTTTTGTTTTGTAACTCAGTAGGAACATATTTCATAACTAATATTAACATAGTATTAGATGATTATTAAGGATGAATAAGTGAGAACAGAAAGTGAGTAGATTATCGAAAAATAGTAATCATGAAAGAATTTATGGAGTCTCCCCATTTTATGTTGGGCTTTATTTATTGATTGAGCAAACACATATTGAAAATCTGTGGACTCCAGGCCCTGTGGTAGGGATGCTACTGTAATCCCCCTTCCCTGTGTGAATTATATAAAATAAAAATGTGAGTAACAAAAATGCTTATCTTGTATTTTTACCTAATATGTTAAAACACCTTTCCCAAGCACACAATTGCCTGAATATCTGAGAAAACATTATAAAATGTTTTGTGCTTCCAACTGTAAAACAGCTTTTATGAGCTTCAAAAATTTGACCTTAGTGTTTATATGAGGTTTTTCATTCCCTTAAACAGCTCTTCTTATTCAAGGTTTATCAGTCACTCACAAAGAACCTTGATCTCTCTTGCCTCACTGTTCATTCAGGAAGCATTTGTTAGCATCTATACTGAATTGGTTGCCAGGTGTATTATTTGAATTCTATATGAAGAAGGAGATAAAGTAAATGCAAGAGCCAGTTTACAAAGGAAAAAATGCTACAGTGTAACACCTTGCTCTATTAAAATCTAAGAGCAAAAGACGAAAAACGGCTTTTCAAGTAAAAGTGGAAAAACATGTATTTACCTCCTCTCATTGCTTATACATCAATATGATGAGAATTTAGGAATACAAAGATGCATTAGAAGATGAGAGATGTCAACATGTTTTCAGAAACTTGAAAATCTTTGGTAAAGTGGAAACTACTTTAGGGGAATAGCAAAGAATGCTACATCTGAAGGTTAATGAGAATGAGGATAATATTCTATCACTACAACCCTGAAAAACTCAAGACTTGAAAACTCTGCAATAGAGGGGAGAACAGGAGGCCAGGAACAGATAAGAGCAGAGATGAGCTGAAAATCTCTAGCTGCCACTCTCACAATGCCATCGTCAGTTGCTCTACCTCAGGTAGGAAGCCAGAGGTTTATTCTCTGGAGAAGGGAAAAAGAAGAGCCTAGGAACTGCAAAGGGCAGGAGTGAGGTATAAAACAGAAAATAAAAAGACTAACTGGAACTCTCAATACAGAATTGTCTCATAACCCTTGCAGAATACTGGCAGTGAAGCAGTTACCTATGAGACCCACCATCCCCCAGCCCACCCTAGGAAATAAAAAAACCCTTCTCCAAAAAAAATGGAAACAACCCTGAAAAAAAAAATACTCCACACAGTGAGGTACATTTTTTCTCTCTTGTAGCAGGAAATCGATAAATGATGCCTAAAACTGATAAATCAAGAGATAGCAGAATAAAACACTGTATATAGTTTATTAGCTGGGTTGGCTAAGCTACTACAACAAATACACACCAACAATTCATTTAGCTCAGGAACAAGAAATCTATTTATCTCTTACATAGCAGTCAGAGATGAGTATTCCAGCATAGGAAGCCACTGTGCTTCATTCAGCCATTCAGTACCCTGACTGAATTCAACTCTGTAACATCTTTTATATAGGCTTCAAAAAACTTTCTAGTTGCTGCTATTTCTGGCTATGCCACCAGGATAAAAAAAATACGAACAAGGTATGATTTTTCTTAAGGCACAAACCTAGAAGTGACAGATATCAATTCTTCTTACATTCCATTAGAAATAACATAATCACATGACCACACCAAACTGCAAGGGAAGTTAAGAAATGCAATACCTAAGTAGGTAGTCATGTATCCAATTTAACTCCAGCAGTCTAGGGGAAAAATGCATTTTGGTGGATAGCTAGTAGCCTCTGCCTTATGAAAGTTAAAAAAAAAGGATGGAACGAATGGCTGCAAAGAATAATGGCTAAACACTGAGTGTTAAAAGTGACAAGAATAAGATGCAGTGTGCTAATGCTAGTACTGGTAGTAAAAAAGAACAAAAAAAATAACATCGTATTGGCAAGAGCTGGATGGCATCAAATAATATGTTCGGTCAGTGTAGTTAGGCTGTATATTTATAAAACTATGCTAGTAAAAATATGACTATTATGAAAATTCATGCAAAAATAGAATGATATATGTCAGCTCCATGTTCATAAATGCCTAAACATCCCTTTATAAAAGCTGAGTAGACAGTACTGTAGAATGAGACTGTACTACCTTGCTTTTATGGTGCTTTTTAAAAATGTACTCTTCAATATCCATTTCCCATACATGATTTCCACAAAAACAACATGGAATAGGTGCTGCAGGGATTATCAATTTCATTTGCTACATTAGGAATTTAGGCTTAAGAGCTGTGATCATTTGCTCAATACAATAGTTATGAAGAATAGGTCCCACTTCATTTCTGTTTAAATCCTACATCACTCATCATCACAGCATGTCACCCCAATCAATAGTTCAATACATAGGAAATGTCACCTGCAATGGTGTTGCCATGTTTAGCAAATAAAAACACAGGACACTTCAGCTAAATTCAAATTTCAGATAAATAAGTTTTCTGTCTATGCATGTCTTAAGTATTGAATAGAAAATACAATGAAATTTATTTGTTGTTTATTTGATATTCACATTTAACTGGGAGTCTTATCTTTCATTTGACAACCAAAGCCTACAGCTATATGGATGCTCATATTCCTGATCAAAGACTTATTTGCCATCCCATAGAAGTAGAGGCAGGCATGGGTGTGAACACTGTTGTTACTGTAGACAGCCAACCTGAAACAGCACACATTGACCAAACTTTATTATTCCCACTCTCAATTTAGATAGCAGAATTTCTCCCCAAATACATTTTCTTTGCAAATTGGTGTAAAGATACCAGCTATGCTTAGAGAGTAACAACATTAAGTGAAGGTTTTGTTCACCAGGTACATTTTTCATTTTCAGTTTGAACTATAAGGACTATAAGATATTATATTAAATGTCACATTGACAACATTTGCTGGGTAATTGTCCACCTATTTTGTGTTTGCTGTTTTTTACTGAGCCACTAAGAGAATGTTTCACAATGGTGATTCATTGTATCACTTTGAATTATTAAAATTAAAAAAAACCTTTAATGCATTTTTCTGCAACAAATAGTATTTATGCAGTTGATGGAAGGGGACAATGTCATTGCTAAGAAGTGCATACTTCCCCCACTTCACTTATGCTTAATTTTGAAGAAAGTGAGATTTATTTTGTTTATTTTTTATTAGCATTCATAATTGAAAAACCTAATACTGTGTGGGTAAGAGAACTACCATTTATAAGAAAAGAGGTCAGATGGCATGGTGTTTTTTATTTATGGTGTTGAGGGGAAAAGATTTGGCCTTCTGGAGGACTTGTAATATTTGGGAGCTGCCTGGTGTGCCATTCTCAAGGGCCCTCAGCTACGCTTCACTGGAAGACTCAACCTCTAGAGTTGTTTTCAGGGTCAAGAGCAGACAATTGGTCCATGACCTAGGTCCTGACATATTCATTCTATCACTGAACCTACCATCATAGTTAATTGTATTGATTTTCTTTAGTTGTGTGGCACTGCCCAGAGTTTTAAATGGTCCTTTAAATGATCTCTATATGACAACTGAGTAATTGATTTTTTTTTACCTCAGTGAGGTAAATTAGTCCAATAGGTCATATGTGGATAAAAATAAGCCTGATGGTTGGACTGTATTTTTCATATTAAAACGTCCTTTGTCTGCTTGTTTTTGTGGAATGAGAATCTGTTAGAGTCAAGGGGTCAGTGAATACACTGGAAGTAGAAACCCAACTTCAACTTTTTGTTTATTTTAATGACTGTGCAAATCATTTCTCATGGAGATACCTACTATGTTGAACTTTCAGACACTTCCTCTTAAAAACTGAATATAGAGCTGCATCCAGGGAATATATACTTGGTTTTAGCATCTAAAACATATTCTCAGAAGATTAAACTTGGGATATTTCTTGTCAGTTGCTGCTGCATAAATATGGTACAAAAATCTATTGTCAGTGAACAAGAGAGAAGAACTATCTAACTCCAACAACAAGATTCATTTCACCAGTAAACAATTAGGAGACTGCTGGCCTGTGAACCAAAGGGTTGCCGGTTCCATTCCCAGTCAGGGCACATGCCTGAGTTGTGGACCAGGTCCCCAGTAGGGGATGTGCAAGACGCAGCCATACATTAATGCTTCTCTCCCTCTCTTTCTCCCTCACTTCCCTTCTCTAAAAATAAATAAGTAAAATCTTTAAAAAAGTTATAGCTGCTTTTTTTTGTGTGAGGGCAACTACACATTGATGTTTCTTTCCCTTTCTTTCTCCCTCCTTTCCCCTGTCTCTAAAAATAAATAAATAAATAAATCTTAAAAAATGATTAGAAGCTTTAGAAAAATTGACACTGAATCCAAAATTATATAAAAAAATGGTTGAACTTGTCAATGCACAGGAAACTTCCAGGGTACAATGGGAGAGTGTATTGGATACCATTAGTGCTGAGTTCTAGAGTTCTCTGAGCTTTATCTCAGTTAGTGCCACAACAGTTTTGCCTTCGTTCCTGTTGTCACTATCCATTTTACAAAGGAGCAAAGTGAGGATCAGAAATTTTAAGTTGCCTGAAGTCACACAGCAGGTACAAATCACTTGAATTTCAACTTCTACACTAAACTACTTCTAAGGGGCCCCAGCAGCTGAGTGACTTTCCCACAGATTCCCCCATAACCACTCATTCCATAAGCAGATGAAAAGCATTCTCACTTCTGGTGTGACACCACATTGTGCCTTCAGTCCTCTCACTGAGCTGTGTCATACAAATGCAAATCTTTTTCATTGTTGTTCAATTACAGTTGTCCACATTTTCCTACCATTACTGTCTCCTGCCCTACCCAACCCCCTCCCACATTCAATCCTCCTCCCTGCTCTGTTGTCCATGTCCATGGGTCTTCCTTGACTTTTGACTTGATGCTTTCCCTTCTGTCCGTGTTTATCACCCTTTCCCGTCCTCTCCCCTCTGGTCACTGTCAGTTTGTCTTTGTTTCCATGTCTCTGGTCCTATTTTGCTCACCTGTTTGTTTGGTTGATTCCATTCCACTTATAAGTGAGATCATACAGTATCTGTCTACAAGAGTGAATCTTAATGAACACTTTAGGGATTGATTCCTAAAAGCAGCTTTTAGGATGATCATACTCAGAATGATAAACCTGTGACATGGCAGGAGGTGGTGACAAAAAGTGTTCAGGATTTCTTTTTTCATTAAATAGTAACTCATTCCTATAACATTTCAGTGAACTGAGTTTTCACTGATCCTCATCCTTATCATTTTTGCACTAACACTTGAGTTTCTCTCTCTACTATACATTAAGAACCTTCACAGTCAGAAATGTTCTTTCTATGACCAAATGTGTGGAAGTAACTCAAAAAGAATCTCCTTAGAATTAGAATGTACTGTGGATACATAGTACACATCCATTAAAAAATTAACTATTGCTACTTGCAGCAACATGTTTGAATCTCAGTGACATAATTTCAGATAAAAGAAGCCAAAAACAAGAGTATATAATGTATGATATAATGTAATTTTTCAATTAAACTTCAAAAATTAAATGTTAGTTATTGAAAAGAAGATAGTGCTTCATTTTGTGTGGGGTGTTGCATATTTCTTCATATGAACAGGGGATTCATATGTGTGTTCCTTTTATAAACATTTTTAAGCTGTAGTCTCATCATTTGTGTATTTTGAATATATGTTTTCCTTAAATAAATTTGTGCAACAAAAATATTCACAGGAATGATGGGAAAAAAACAAACAAAACAAAGGGCTGAGAAGAAAGCAAAAGGTTAGATAGATTTGTCATTATAAGGTCATGAACATTTATATGAAGATTCTGTAAATCTATCTTTCACCTAATTAAACCTATTATCAGGGTACTACTGAAATATCCTGAAAGTGTCTATGAACCTCAGGTTACACTCACATTAGGGCAATTGTTCACTCAGTTATTGTTGGGTGGAACTGGTCTATGAAATTCAGTGTTTTGTGTAGCAGCAAAACAACACTAAGATTATGCAAAAGTTTAACCACATTTCTGCACACCTCTAGCCCATCAAGCTAGGTAATAGATTTGAAATTATCCTAGGACTCAGTTGTTCTGGTATATGATTATGTTATAAGCGAACAATTACAGAAATTATATCTGATGAATGTATATAATTCATCTGTTTGGTAGGGTTTCTATGGAAATGAAAAGATTTTTATTGTCATTTAAGATGCTTGTTTCTGAACATTATTTATATGAAAGGTTAAAAGATGAGTCATATTTCTATAACTATTTTATATCAATTCTAGTTTGCAAAGAACAATGCAGAGATATTTATTTTATGCCATTTTTTAAACCAAACAATTCTTCGTTTTTGACTGAAGAATTTATCAACAAGCAGGGAACAGATGCTACTAAACTTTCTAGCCCAGAAGGACAGTGCCCAGTGTATAATTGTATTCTTCATGGTGCATTGTTAGCAGTTTTGTGCATCTCCTTTTACTTTCTTTTGACAATTGAAAAGCTTAATGAGAGAATATTGTTAAGAACCCGTATGCACTCAACCTTTCTTCACCCTTAAGACTATGCTGAAAAATTAATTGGTATGTAACACATATTTTACTTTCTACATTTAAACAGAATTTTGATTCTATTGATAGATAAGTCACATACACGAATCATACAAAGTATACTTACTTTTGAAGCAAATAAATTAATTACATTGGAAGGATGTGAGAAATGTGAGTCATTCTGACTATATGAATCTATATCAAGCTAAATATGTTGAATATTTACAAATAGTCATAGAAACATGATGAGGGCTTGTAATATATAAGATATATTTCAAACATTCATCATATTTATGATGTGATATATGTGATATGTATATAACTTGGTTAATACCTCTCAGCAGTTTTCCAAAATTATTTCCTAACCTCTTACATTATAAATGCAAATGTGTACATATTTACTCACATGTGTAAAACAGAAGAAATCTTCTCATTGAATCAAATTTGTTCAAATTAAGAGATTAATATTATACTGATACATATCACCATGGAATGGATCATATAGCTAATACACAAGAGTCTGTAACACCAAACTCCAACATTTAAAAGACAAATTGTGATAAAACAAATCAGATCTTCCATCCTTATATTTTCACCTAAAGTTGTACAAACTCAGGAACAAAAGAGATGCTAAAACTAATATAGTCTCCCACTGGTGTTTATCTTGAGTCTACAATAAACATATAAGTCACAGACCTTCTGTTTGCATGTTTCTAGTAGCACAGAACTCACTATTTCCCCAGGAATCTCCCTAATTTCCAGACCATTACAATTTTCACATAGGTCTTATTCATGCTGCACTAAGGACTGACAGTTGGTTAATATTCATTTTCCTCTTTTTTATTAACATAATGCCTAAATCAGGGACAGCTGCAAAATTTGCAGAGCAGAGTAAAAAATGAACATGCAGGGATTTGACTGAGGATGAGAAAGTTAATCTTCCCTTCTGTGGGCCTGTGGTCCCAGCCCATGCCAGAGAGGAACAACATTCTGAGAGATTACAGTCTCTCTACCTGATGTTTGGACCCTGGGTTGGGATGAGTGAGAGACTGCCACCATGTTATTATTTTTTCCCACCCCAACATGTTGTGAGGTGCATACCTGACCCTAACATTCCCCGCACCCTCACCTGGGACCCCACCTGTACTGGAGAGCAGTGGTGGAACTGGGGCCTTCTGCCACCCATGAGTCACAAAGAGCACCTGGGACAGAGAAAGAGCAGAGGCTACAGAGAGTGATGCTAAGAAACCGGCCTCAGAAGACAGGAAGGGGGCAAGAGTTGTGACCACTTGTAGATCACTGCTCCATACATCAGGCATGTGCTCCATGGCCTATCAGTGTTCACTTATAACTTCAAAGATAGTAATATTAAACTTTTCATGCCTGCAACTTCAGAGCATCAGACTTAAAGCACAGGGTAATTCTGAGTTCATGGCCCTGCACAAACACCCCAGTTGCACACCCACAAATGGTCACACATTTGCCCTAAATCAAGAGATGAAAGCTCTGGGGTAACTATTAGAGCAGAAAAAAACTGGGTTCCTAATGAGCTTATGTAGCCTCAATTCTAGCTCTGGGCTGCTGATTTCCAAATGTCTTCTACAAAAAGAATAACCCCTGTATGTTGATTTTTGTTATCAACCCCTAAATGCAGTTCTTAATTAACACACATTAAAGCTACATTTACTCCCTTATTGCTTCCACACTTTTGTTATTATTATATCATGTGAAATAATCAGTAAATAAACTCATACACATATATCAGCCACGTTTTCTGTACATGCCTGCACCACTACTGACTGTATTATTTTCACTAATATAACCTTTTGTCATTTCTAGCAAATCTTTCTCACTTTTTCTCTTTGTCTTTACTCATTCAGCATTGCCCTAAATTGCAGGCCATGTCTAGATAGGTCAAGGGAGTAGCTCACTAGAGTAAAGGAAAGAAATATATGTAATCATCATGTTGCCAAATGCCAGCTCTAATTGTTCAACTATCTTTAATCCTCCTCTTACCTGTGATTTTGCAGTATGTTGGATTGGCACTATATATTTGCAACCTGAGAGTGAACTTTTAAAGTTACTCTCTGCTGGCCTGGCTGGTGTGGCTCAGTGGATTGAGCACCAGTCTGAGATCCAGAGGTTTGCCAGTTCAATCCCCAGTCAGGGCACATGCCTGGGTTGCAGGCCAGGTCCCCAGTAGGGGGGGGCCACACATTGATGTTTCTCTCCCTTTCTCCTTCCCTTCCCCTCTCTCTAAAAACAAATTAATAAAATCTTATAAAAATAAAGTCACTCTCTTCCTTTGTATTGTCTTAATATATCTTTGGTTTTCTATTAGATATTTAAATGAATATGGCAAACTCTGAAATATTAAATGGCTAATTTTTATTTTTCATTTCTACTCTATATTTTCTACATTTTCAACAATGACTATTTTAGATATAAACAATTGATTAAATTACAGTAGCCCAGTAGTAATCCCCTTAAGTTTTCAATCTGCCAGTTCTTCCACGCTACTCCTTAAATGCAGACAGGTTGTTTTCTAAATACCTTCTTCTATATTTGGGAGTCCTGAAACTGTAAAGACATCTGCTTCCTATGACCAACTTTATTATCTAAGTGCACAGACCACAGTGTATGAGGTTTGGGGGATTGTTGACAAAGATGGTGAATTAATAAGAGCTTGGTAAAATGGTCTCTCAAATGCACTGCCTAGCTATGGATATTTCATCGCACTTAACAGGGAAAATTACCTAAGATCCCCACTCTAGAGCCACAATAACTATATGGCCTACTAGTAATATCATTCCACTCGTTAAATGCCATTTTCCTGTTGACTAATAATAAACTCAACATTAAGATTCAATTTTAGTTTCTTATGGAAAAAAAAATGCAGTAATTTAAAACTCACAAGTTGCAAGATATGTTCACCAAATGTTTAATCCCTTGATTCCCCAAAGAATTAACAGCAGTGCTCTGATATTTATGTGCCCATATGGAATCAACCCCTGAGAGCATATTAACTGGACTCTAATCTTATTTGGTGTTTCCAGATGGTAAAATTGCATTAAAATTTGTACTAATTATTTATAAATATCAGTTACTATATTAATATTTACTTAAGCAATTCAAACCAAGTACACTGATGAGGTTTTATTAATAGCCCAATAGTAATAAATGTAAATGATTTAAATGTTGCCAAGTAAATAATAAAGCGCTTGTTTCAGAGAAAACACTGTTTAATATTAAAGAAAAATTTCCACTAGAATAAAAAGAGAAAATCCTAGTTCTCCCAAACCATGTATTAGGTTTGTGTCATTGTGATGATAAAATTTCAGATCTATGAAAGGATAAGAATAGCCATAATCTATGTGTGATTCTAGCACATCAAACTGCAGATACAGAAGACTGTGAAGGCCCAAAATTCTAAGTGAAATGAAAGCATGAAAAACCTATTCAAATACATCAACTCCTCACCCTAACTGGTGTGGCTCAGTGCATCAAGTGCCAGCCTGTGAACCAAAGGGTCACCGGTTTGATTCTCAGTGGACACATGCCTGTGTTGCAGGCCAGGTCCTCAGTAGGGGACACGCAAGAGGCAACCACACATTGATGTTTCTCTTCCTCTCGTTCTCTCTCCTTTCCCCTCTCTCTAAAAATAAATAAATAAAATCTAGAACGTTTAAAATAGTTCAACTCCTCAAAACAAACCTTAGTTAAGAAATACCATTTACCATTGGACAAATATTTCTTGCAAGGTTACTGTATGAAGGTCCTGTTGGAGTTACAGAGATTTATACAAATTACAATTGTTTTCAGAAAGGGGGGAAAGACACATGTAAGTAACTTACTTTCCTCAAGACATTGACAACTCATCTACACAAAAGGCTGGGTGAGGGACCATGGTGGAACATTCTTGAGGATAAAGAAGTCAGCCTTACATAATCCTGAGTGGGCAATCAATAAGAACTAAAAGATACAATCCCTCTATGAAGCATAATTGAGTAATTTAATGACATACACACACATCAATCTTAATGGTGACTTTGGGCTTCTTCGTAGCTTTAATTCACCCTGCATCCCACTTTCCTGTTTTCGTGTTAACTAAGTTCTACCAGATGTTGCGCGTACCAAATCCAACAAATATGGGCTTCTTTTTATGGGAGTAAGAAACTACAATTTAAAATGTTTTTTTCTTGTTCATTTATACACAGATAAAACAGAAATTGTTTTAATAATGTTCTCAGGGTATTCTGACCTTTCTCTTCACATTTAAACTTTTCATCTCTGTGGGTGTGTTCATATTTCTATCCTTTGTCTTTAGGATGTGATAAATTCAGCCAAGTTCATGAAATCATTGAATTCAAGGATGAAGCATGCTACAAAACCTCTCCTGAAAACTCTTCATGATATGATAAGAAAGCCACAGCCAGAGAGTTTAAACTACTCTCTCCAGAGGGTAGATAGGACAAGATCACTTTTCAAAACCATCTGCCTTTCTATATTTGGTATTTCACCTTTGTTATCATCAAAGAGATGTGAAGAAATGATTTATGTGATTTTAAAAACAATCCACTTCTAATTTTTATCTTCCTTCAGAAGGTAACTAATTTTCTTAATATGACTCATAACACATTTAGGCTTTAAATTTTATAAATGATCAAATTAACCTTTGAAGTCTACTTAACAAATAGCTATTGTATCAAATATCCTCCTCCAACTCTAAGTCCAACATCACTATTAAAAGAAAGGGCAGTGCTTTAAATGGCAATATGATCTAAATTAAATTTTGTCAAGAAATCCACATGAAACTATAAAAATAATGATCTATCAGTCCACGTAGGACAGAAAGAAAGCTTAGTTATCCAAGTCAAATGACTTTGCTTGTAAAAATTGAGTCAAAGTGTTTACAATATCATGTGAACATCTATTTTAAAATATTACAATACACACACACCATGCAGGACCTTCTCCCATAGACTGATACTTCAAATCTGCAATTTGATTCAAGTCAGTTGGTGGAAACCATATTGGTTTGCTATTTATACCACAGAAACTTGTCCAGCCTACTTGATAAGTTTCTCCATGCTTTTCCTGAATATCTATACATAGCTGATGTGCAATTTTGTTATTACTCATCAGTAAGGACAGTCTTTGAAAATGAGACCTATATTTCATTTTGATTTTCTAGAAAAAGATGGCTGAAATAAATATGTTTTATTTAGCTATATCTCCAAGGGATTATAGTGAGTGAAATTCAGATTACCACATACATTCAGATATGTCAAGGTTGGTTTAATATGTGTGAGATAGTCATGTAAATATTTATTTTACAACACAAATTCTCTGAAAGTATAAATAATTTTTCTTTTAAGAATTTGTTTTTCTTAATTGTTATTTGAGACATGGTTTAAATGAGGACTGACTTTATAAAGAATTCTTTTTTAAAACCATTAGCTGGCAAGTACTTTGAAAATAACATATAGATTACTTATTACTTTATGAAGTGACTATGTAGAAAGTGCAAAAGCAAGACAGAGATTTCACTGATTGGATCTGGATATAAATAAAAAATATAAAGATTATTCTTCTGCCTTTTGAGAGCCTCTACCTTTAAATAGTTGCATTTTAGTTACAAAGGTCAGCAAAACATTTTATCTATTATAGATATTAGGTAGTAAAGAGAACAAATTGCTTTTTGTTAATGACAACACATTTGAGATCACAAACAACATTTTTTAAATTAAAGATCTTTAAAAAACTTTACTTTCCACATTTGTGAGTTTGGTTTTGGTGGAGGAAGGTATATAGAGTTTTAAAAAGTGATGTTTATAATTCCCAAAAATCAGGCCACAAAGCCATTGTTATTGGAGAGAAGAAATCTGTTACAGTAGCTTAAACACAGAAAATTTCATCAAAAATGATTTGGAAAAAAGACAACCTTCTTTGCCACAACAGCAAAGGCAGTAGAGCCATCATTTGTTAAATTGAGTATTCTCATTAACTTCCTAAGCACAATGTTATAAACGATTAAAGAACACAAACAGATTGTAGTTCCTCAACCATTTTTCATCAACCACATGACAACAGAAGTAGAAATAAAATTTAAAAAATCAGGCATGAAAACTACAAAATATCCTACTCAATTTCAATAGTATTTAATAATCACTGTGTAAAGTGACCAGTTGATGCCATATGAAATGTGTGTTAAATTAAAATGTGTGTTAAAGTCAATGAATTGCCTTACCCATAATGTTTAAAAGCAATTTAAGAAAGCATATAAAAGAGGAAAGACTTTTCTTCTGCTCTCTTAAATTTTGTGGCTGGAAATTTAACTGACAAAAGACAGGTTAATAGGAGGGAAGCAAAACTTTCATTTGATGTTACATAAATAACCTGTCTGCCTCCAGCCTGGTCAGAGGGACCTTTGTAATTAGTTCAGACAGTAATCTAGGTAGGTGTTTAAGAACTTTTCTAGGGAAGCTGGAACAATTTCAAAACTAAATGGGATTTGCTGAGGAAATTTGGCTGGATTTGGGGGAGGGAGATTAAAAGTAGGAGTCCAGAGATCCAAAGGAGGATCAGGGGCAGGGAGTTGGGAGCAGGTTGGCCTATAGTAGTTTGGAGAAGGAAAATTTATAGTGGATGTGGATCTTTTGTACTAAGTCTGATTTTTTGCCCTTTGTTTTTTTAAAAGGGATTCACTAGGGCTAGGCATAATACTCATGTGTGGCCTTCTTTCAATTTGATCTTGACATGGGCACCAATAGGATATTTGTTTAGGATGAAAGTGTTCTGAAAATCTTTTCAAATGTAAAGGTTTTTCTTTCCTCAGATCAAAGGATCTACTTTCTGGCCTTTGACAAGTAAGATATCTAAGAGTGCAGTTGTGTGTTATTTAAGGATGGAGATATGTTCCAAGAAATGTATTATTAATTGATTTTGGTCTTGTGCAAACATTGAGTACACTCACACAGAGCTAGATGATAGCCATCCGATATTTTCTCTGCATTCTGGTTAAAACTTCTAGGAACTTCCTTCTCTTTACGGTTTCTAAATGTTATGCCTCTGTGCATGTGTGTGCCTGTGTGTGTGTGAAGCAGGGGAGACAGAGTGAGAGAGAGGCCAGACCAAGTAGAAAAACGTTGTGAATGTTCACGACAGAGCTACTTTTCTCTCTGTGTTATTGTGGAGAACAGACCAAGAGGGGAAAACTGCAGCAGTTGTATTTCACTAGTGAGTCTACTGGCGAGCTAAGTTACCTAGAATTCTGCAAGAGGAAATATTCTTTTTTAAACTTCAAACATTTATATATTGTAATGATTGCTATTGCAGCGATATTTATCACATGGCATAATTATAGAAAAGTATTCTGTATAATCATTATACTGTTCATGAGATCACCATGACTTACTAGTTGTTGCAAACTGGTAAGTTTCAACAGTATCAGTTTAATCCTCCCTCCCTCCTCACTTGGTAAACATAATTTCACTCTGCTTTTAACACATTTGACTTTTAGATTCTACAGAAGTGACATCATACAGTACTTGTCTTTCTCTGTCTGACTTGCCTCACATAGCATAATTTGCTTAGGTTTCATCCATGTTGTTATAAATGACAGGATATCTTCTTTTCTTGTGGCTGAAATTATATTCCACTGTATCTATACCACATCTTTCTTTCCATTCGTTTTTGATGAGTACTTATGTTGTTTCCATGTCTTGGCTATTGTTTATAATGCTGCAATAAACATGGGAGTGTATATATCTCTTCAAAGTACTGTTTTCATTTCCCAGTGGAATTGTTGGATAATATTGTAGATCTTTTTTTTTAATTTCTGAGGACCCTCCATAGTTTTTAATAGTTTTGAACCAATTTACATTCCCACCAACATGTATAAAGGTTCACTTGTCAACCACATCCTTGCCTTGGTATCTGTTGTCTCTTATCTTCTGTATGATAGCCGTTCTAATGGATGTGAGGTGACGCCTTATTGCGGTTCTGATTTGCATTTCCCCAATGAGTAGTGCTGGTAACCATCCTTTTATGTGCCTTTTAGCCATGTCGATGTCACCTTTGGAATGATGTCTATTTTGTTCTGCCCATTTGATTTTTTGTGATTAAGTTGCATGACTTCTTCATATCTTATGGATATTAAACACTTATTTAACATATGGTTTGCAAGGATTTCCCATTCTGTAGGTTGTCTTAATTTTTTTTTTTTTTGTTTTGCTACGCAGAAGTTTTTGAGTTTATGTAATTCCATGTATTTATTTTGCTTTGGTTTTCTGTGTTTTGACATTGTGTCCAAAACAATTATTGCCAAAACCAATATTGATGACTTTCTTCCCTAATTTTTCTTCTAGAAGTTTTATGGTTTCAGGTCTCATGTTTAAATTTTTACTATATTTTGAATTAATTTTTGTGAGTGGTGTGAGATTGGGGGTCAAATTTCATTGTTTCTCCACTTTTCATAGCACTGTTCATTGAAGACACTGTCTTCCCCATTGAACGTTCTTAGCTCCCTTGTTTAATATTAGTTGCCCCATATATTCCAGGATTTTATTCTGCACTCTCTATTTTGTTCCATTGGTCTATGTTAATATGTGCATGCCAGTACCATACTGTTTTCATTACTATGGACTTGCAGTCTACTTTGAAAACAAGAAGTGTGATACCTCCAGGTTTGTTCTTCCTTCATAGAATTGCTTGGCTATTCAGGATCTGTTATGATTCCACACAAATTTTAGGATTGTTTCTTCTATTTCTGAGAAAAATACTTTTGTCCTCTGATGGGGATTGCATTGAATCTATAGATGGCTTTGGGTGGTAGGGACATTTGTTTCTTTCTTTTTGGTTTCTTTCAGCATAGTCTTGTAGTTTCCATTACAAAGATCTGTCACTTTCTATGTTAACTTTATTCCTAGGTATTTTGTTTTTGATACTATTATGAATGAGATAGTTTTACTTATTTCTCAGTGTCTCATTATTTCTGTAAAATGATGTAAGTGATTTCTGTATGTTAAGTTTGTTTCATGAAACTTTACTTGAAATAACTGATTAATTAGAACAGATTTTTGGCTGACTCTTTGTGGTTCTCTCTATATAAAATCCTATCAGTAAATAGTCACCATTTTACTTCTTTCTTTTCAATTTAGATGCCTTTTATTTTCTTGTCCTGCCTAATTGCTCTAGATAGGTTTTCTAGTGCTATATTGGGCAAAAATGGTGACAGTGGACATCTTTGTCCTGTTTCTGATCTTAGAGGTTCAGTTTTTCTTCATCAGATATAGTGTTAACCCCGGGCTTGTCATATATGGACTTTATTATGTTGAGGTATGCTTCATTTATACCCAGTCTGTTAAAGTTTTATTTATAAAAGAATGTCACATTTGTTTTTTAAATTATTTTTTGAGAGAGGGGAAGGAAGGAGAAAGAGAGTTAGAGAAACATCCATGTGTGGTTGTCTCTCACATGACCCTGCACTGGGGACCTGGCCCACAACCCAAGCATGTGCCCTGACTGGGAATTGAACCAATGACCCTTTGCTTCACAGGCAGGCACTCAATTCACTGAGCCACACCAGCCAGGGCAGAATGTGGCATTTGTTAAATGCTTTTTCTCACTCTGTTGAAATAATCATATGGTTTTTATCTTTTATTTTGTTGATAAGATGTGTTACATTTATAGATTTGCATATGTTGAGCCATCCTTACATTCCAGGGATAAATCCCACTTAGTCATAGAATTTATGTTTTTTTGAATTTGGTTTGGTAGTATTTTATTGACAATGTTTGCATCTATATTCATTAGGGATATTGATCTGTAGTTTTCTTGTAGTATTCTCTTTTTTAGCATTATTAAAATTTTCTTGCAAGATTTTATAGAAAAACTGCCCATTATACTAGCTGACAAAAACAAAAAGAGAAGCCATAAAAAGCATAAGGGTCTTTTTAACTGAACTATATAATATACAGGTCATACCTGTAATTTTTTTTTAATTTTAATAATTTTATTTTTTTAGATACTTGAACAATTTAAATAAAATAAAAAATAAAATGATCGTGTAGTATTCTTATCTACTTTTTTAATCAAAGTAATGCTGGCTCATAGAATGAATTGGGAAGTGTTCTGTCTGCCTCAATATTCTGAAAGACTCTGAAGAGGGTCAATGTTAATTTTTCTTTAAATGTTCAGTATAATTAATTAGTGAAGCTATCTGGTCCTAGAGTATTCTGTATTACAATTTTTTTTTATTAATGCTTCAATCTCCTTACTCATTATTAGTCTATTCATATTTTCTATTTTTTCCTCAGTCTTGGTAGGTTGCATATTTCTAGAAATGTATTCATTTCTTCCAGGCTATGTAATTTGTTGGCATAAAATTTTTCTTAGTTGTTATTTTTATCCTCTGTGTTTCCATTGTATCAGTTTTAATGTGCCCTCTTTCATTTCTAATTATATTTGTTTGAGTCTTCCTTATTTTTATTAGCTAACCAAGCTAAATCTGTCCATTTTATTATTTTTTGAAAAACCGGCTCAATATTTTATCATTTTTATTGTTATTTTTGTCTCTATTTCACTTATTTCCATTCTAATATTTATTATTGAATTTTCTCTGCAAATTTGGTACTGAGTTTGCTGTCTTGCAGATAATGGAGATATAGAATTAGGTTGTTTATTTGCTCTCAGTGCCACCTGTGTTGTCAGTGCCACTGCTGACATCATGGCATCATGGCTTTCCTGGTTCTGAAGTCCCCATGAGGTCCAATAAGGACCATGAGGTCCCCATGAAGTCCCCATGAACTCCAATGTGCACTGGAGGATAAAAACCTTAGTTGTCCCAGTGTGTCTTGCTTGTTCTGTTATGGACATCTAACTAACTATAAATCAAAGCAGAGGGGTAAAAGTAGTGCCTCATGGGGTTACAATAATTGAGAAATGTTTTTATAGGTTTTAAATGGAAATTAAATCTTGAGGATACTGTGTAGAATTTTTACTTTAAAAGGAGATCATAAAAATAAACTATGTAAAAAATGTAGCTATTCTAATAACCTTTTTATTTTTAAATTTTAAGTCATAGATTGGAGTCTCACTCATCCTTAATGCATATTATTTCCAAAATTAGATCATAAGAGAAGCATAATAAGTGTAATCAGGCAAAATGGAGCATGTCTGTAGACCAATCAGAAATTTGATTAGCTGATCTCTGAGCAGACTCTAGACAACATTTTAAAATCCTGATGGTTTGCATTTGGTGGATTTCTTCTTACCTTGCAGCCATTCTCTATTAAAAAAAAGTTGGAGAAGCTGAAATAATGACTCAGTAATGGGAAATTTTACAAACTATGCTAAATTAATGAGAAGAAACCTATTATGTTTTTGAACACAATTCAAAAAATTTCGTTTGCAGAGTAAATAACTAGTATTAGTTAGGAAAAATAAGAAATTGGTAAAAACTGATTTTCAGAAAACCACCTTACATTCAGCAGGGTCTTCCTTCCTTTTGATATTCCCTATAGGGTATTATTTGTCCTCATGCCTCCTGAACTGTTGCCTTTCTCTACCATAGGGCCCACTGAAACATGCTTTCCTAGAATACTCTAGAATTCTCCTTATTTTTGGTGTTTATATATTTATATTTATATTTTAAGATGAAGCTCATTGATATATAGTAAAGGTTATATATAGATATAGATGATATAGATAGATATAGATATAGATATAGATGCATGCTCATGATATACCTTCCAGATGAAGACTGGTTTTCAGAGAACCCTATCACGTGTTTTGAGAGCTGGCACTTTCAATCCTGCTCCTGCATCTTGAGTAGAGGAAAAAGACTGGACAGTATCACCAATGTCCTATGATTTAATCAATCATGCTTATGTAATAAAATTTTGATAAAATCTCTTCAACAAAACCAACAAAGTTTCGGAAGCTCTCTGTTGGTGGAGAGGATATGGAAGCTCTTTGCTCACCTTTGTACCTTACCCTTCTGTTTGCTTGTTCCTAGGTTGTATCTTTCATAATAAAACTGTAATCATAAGTACACTACTTTCTTGAGTTCCATGACTTGTTCTTCGGAAGAAGTGAACCTAAGAAGGGGTTGCAGAAACACTCCAGTTTATAGCTGGTAGGTCAGAAGTGCAAGCAGCCCTTGGGCATATGGTCTAGTGTCTGAAGTGCAATCAGTCTTATGCTGCTAGGTCATTAAACTTGCGAGTCTGTGGCTCAGTCTAGGCAGTGAGTGTCAAGATTGCATTGAGTTATTGTACACCTGGTGTGGGCAAGAGAAGTGGAGAATCAATTGTTTGGGAAACCAAACACAAGATGATATAAAAGGAATATTCTAGCTAACTAATTAACTAATGCATTGGGTTTTTTGTTCAGATTATAAATCCAAGTGTGCAACATTCCTAATAGCAGATTTTTAATCAATCCTGAGTAAATTTAGCTAATTCAATTGTTTTGAAGTTCATTTATTTCTTTCTTTCCAGAGTTTCCTTTGCCATATATGTCAGATTAGAGACACCAACAATTGCATGATGTGCCATTATTTTATGCATTACTAAGGAAAAATGCTTAAAACTAAATACAATGCATACTACCTTTTCAATTAGAATATTTTATACTTATTTTAAAAGGTTTTTTATACTTAATTAGACACATTGCTGTTATGCATACATTGAAAATATATAAGCAAAATAATTTAGTTATGGTAATTCTAAAACACTCCATCTAACAAAGCTTGCAATGTCTATTCCACCATTTCTCCTCCCTCTGGCCATCCCCACACTGCAGTCTGTGTCCATGGGTCACACATAAATAAATATTCTTTGCTTAATCCCTTCATCTTCTTTCATCCAGTCTCTTATCCTTCTCTGGCAGCTATAAGTCTGTTCCATGTATCTATGCTTCTGTTACTATTTTGTTCATCAATTTGTTTTGTTCGTTATATTCCACATACGAGTGAAATCATACAGTATTTGCACCTCACTGACTGGCTTATTTCACTTAGCATAATGCTCTCCAGGTCCATCCATGCTGTCACAAAGGGTATTTTAATTATTCTTCCTTCTGACTCAAAAACACACCATATTCATTTGGGTTATAAATATTTTCAAAATTTATTTAAAATTTCTCCCACCATAAGTAATGTAAATGCAAATTAATTACTTTTCTTGAGGAAGTGCTAGTTCCAGAGATTGAAAGAATAACTGGTTATTAAAGTTCAATTTAAAATTGATACTGCAAATTGTTATAAATATTCTGCAATTTTCAGTTTTTCATTTTAAGTGTTATATAGGGTATAAGTGTCCTCTGCTGGCATTGTTATCAAACCACAGTGACTATAGGGGTATAGAATATCGTAGAACTTTGGAGAACCATGAATACTAATGGCCCTTACTGTGCTATGGTTATAATTAAGAGGAAGTTATAATGAACAGGAAAATATTTTCTTTTCACAGGAAGACCCTATCTTCTAGTCTTCATAATGACCTTGGCCAAATCTTTTATGAGGAAATTCTTCTGTGCTCAGTTAGGTTGACTGTAAAATCATGTGGGTCCAAATTGAAAGAAATGGATGTTTTCTCTTTATGGTATATATAACTTTTTAGTTTGAAAGCCACAAGAAGGAATTTGAAACTTTTCTCTTCCCTTGCTGCTAGTCATTGATATGACAAATAGTTTTAAAAGGCTGAAGATAGAACAGGTATGTTTTATCATTATTTTAGAGCTATTTTCTGATTATTTATGATTATATTCCAGTAGCTGTAAAACATATGCTAATGGGTGAATTTGGCAAAACTTCTAATTCCCTGGAAAAGACAGTAAACAGCTAAATTATATTTAACAGCTATCCAATTTAAGAGATTTTGCTGTCTAATACTGTCATATCTATGTAGAGGATAAGTAAGACTGAGCTGTAACAATGCTGTTCTTTCTTGACAGGCTTTAGAGATCATTGAAATAGTCTATTCTGTCATTTAGTAAAAGGTGTTTGACTCCTCAAGTAAGTTTAACATTCAAATGGTGTTTGAAAGGTTTTTGGAGGATGAGTAAAATTCATATTTGTGAACTCTTTGGGGTGTGTGTATGCACCCCTTTTGTTCTAAAGACAATGAATAACTTCCGGATAACTTTCCTGGAAGAAAATAGATAATAAAAATAACTGAGAATAAGTTGACACAATTTTATGAAAACAACTCTTCTGAGAAATGTAAATAGAAATATGTTGTATGCCTCAAAGGTTAAAATGTCATACAGGACCAAACCTACTGAAGAATCTGAAGCATTAATTCAGCCTGAGTTTGGTTTCTTGTTTAAATAGTGTCCTGCCCTGGCTGGTGTGGCTCAGTGGATTGAGCGCTGTCCTGTGAACCAAAGGGTCTCCTGTTTGATTCCCAGCCAGGGCATACGCCTGGGTTGTGGGCCAGGTCCCCAGTAGGGGGTCTCTTGAGAGAGGCAACCACACATTCTCCCTTTCTCCCTCCTTTCCCTCTCTCTCAAAATAAATAATAATAAAATAAATCTTTTTAAAAGATTTAAAAGATAAATAAGTAAATCAATCAATCAATAAATATACTGTCCTTACCAAAATCATTCATTGATTAGTAACCAAAACTCTGATCTCCAATCAGACTTAGTTGTATTGCCACCAAGGTTTTGTAGGCTTATCAAAGCTAGTCACAAAAAATACCCATAGTAATTCTAATTATGGGTATTAATTCTAACTATTTAGATTAGTATGAATTGACTAAATAGGGAATGAACATGCCCTCTGCTTTAATAATTGGCTGACTGCTATATCTTTCAAACCGTCTCTGAATAACCCCACTTATTGTTCACTCAATGTGATCACCAAAGCTCTCTTAAGCCCCAGGTTGCATTCATAATACTTACATTAAACACAAACTTCTCACAATAGAATGCCTTTGCAGTGCTTCTCAGACTTTAATATGCACATGAGTCACCTGGACATCTTGATAAAATAGAGATTCTGAATCAAGACTTTACAATAAAACTTAAGATTTTTCACATTTCTAACAAGCTCCCATGCTATGTTAATGTTGCTGATTGGCTAATCACACTCTAATCACACAGATTAGAGAATCTGGTTTCAGATTATTTTTTTAATCTCTTCTAAATCCTAGTACACAGGCATTCCTAAAATTGGCACTTCTTGTGTGTACTCAATCTCTATGATTTTTTTAAAGATTTTATTTATTTTTATAGACAGGGGAAAGGAGAGAGACAGAGAGAGAGAGAGAAAAACATCAGTGTGTGGCTGCCTCCCATGTACCCCCTACTGGGGACCTGGCCTGCAACCCAGGCATGTGCCCTGACTGGCAAACGAAGAGAAGACCCTTTGGTTCGCAGGCCAGCGTTCAATCCACTGAGCTACACCAGCCAGGACTTGATTTCCATCTTATACACATATTCACACACATATAATGGTGGTAACTAAATTGTTTTTTATTTTGTGCAATCAAATCTTATCTGGGTTTCATCAACCTATATATACAGATAAGGGCCACAGTCAGAGTAATAAGCCAAATGTTACTGGTGTTTGATCCCACCTATCCACACAAAATAGCAGGAATCTATGGCTATTTCTGGAGTGTACAAAGTTATCTAATATGCCTATTTCTATAGCAGGGGTGTCAAACTCATTTTCACCAGGGGCCACATCAGCCTCAAAGTTGCCTTCAAAGGGCCCTATGTAATTTTAGGGCTGTATAAATGTAACTACTCCTTAACTAGGGGCAAGGAGCTCTACATTTAGCCCTTTGAAAGCACCACAAGGCTGATGTGGCCACTGGTGAAAATGAGTTTGACACCCCTGTTCTAGAGGGTATTGCACCTGTTCCATTCATCCTTGATGACTATTTATCTGTGGGTTGTCATTATCTCCTGCCATCCTGAAGCAATGGAGTTTTAAGATGGAACACCTCCAGTATCCCATGTTCAACTAGGGAAAAGTACTTATTTTTTCTTTTTTGCATGAAGTATATTAGAGTGGTACCAAAGTATTTCTCCTTGTATCAGAGTATTTTATGTAATTTATACTGTTAGATAACAAGCAGTCTTGGCTTACAGTCCTTGTACACCCTGGAGGATTTTTCCCCTGGTCTAATGGGAGAATGGACAGAGGAATTAAGCCAAATGGCAAATAATACAAGGTCCTCATGATATCCCCTTAATGATGATAATAAAGGCTTGTTATTTGGTGAGGATAGTCTACCTAGTTGTTCTTCTGTAAAAGCACATAGCACATTTATACAAATGACATTCTTTTCACCACTTTGTTAACGATTTCCCAGAAAAAACCCACAGATTTGCAGCAGTGAGTCTCAGGCCATGAAAAACCTGGCATCACAAGTTGAAATTAAAATGGCTACCACCCATACTTTACATACCAATTTACTATTTTTATTTTTTTGAAGACTTTATTTATTTATTTATTTTTAGAGAGAGGGGAAATGAGGGAGAAAGAGAGGGAGAGAAACATCAATGTGTGGTTGCCTCTCAGGTGCCCCCTACTGAGGACCTGGCTGTAACCCACACTTGTGCCCTGACTGGGAATCAAACTGGCAATCCTTTGGTTTGCAGGCCAGCGCTCAATCCACTGAACCACACCAGCCAAGGTTGATGATCTACTTTAAGTGGCATAAGTTTTGGCATGAGTGTTGCTTGCGTTTACATGGAAATCTAAACCATACCTAATGAATTGCTGAATTTGGCCTAAAAAAAAAAACACTCAGATTGTGAAAAGCTTTAACAGATTTTTCTTCGATGTTTATAGATGTGGATAGAAACAAATCAGCTAAGAAAAATTAGTTTTTAAGAAAAGTTTATAGAAAATAGAAATGATAAAATGTTTTGAAATAAACTGTTTCTGATCCCTATTTCCTTTGGAAAGCAAAAGACTAAAGTAAGAAGTGGTTTCATGACAAAGATGAAATCTGGAGTACACCTACAGGACAATTTGTTATGACTGAAAAAAAACTTATGTTTGCAATGTATTGAATTGAGTCAAGGTGACAGATTGTTGTCTCAATTTTTAAATACCAGCATCCTCATAGTAGGTACAAAATTTGGGGTGAATTGTCCTTCCTCCACTGAGAGCAGTGCTTATAGTGGAACTCAATCAACATACAACAACTGGCACACAACTGCATCAACAATATTAGACGAGAATGGGACATCAGGGCATGGTTAGCCTAAGCATGTTCTAAGCCTCTCAAGAGAAGCAATGATAAGGACTGACAAGTTCTGGGACAACTTCTTTGGGATACTACATTCAGATAAGTTAAAATGTTTATACACTTCAGTATTCTGTACACTTCATCTTAGATCAGTTTACTTTTTCTGAATAAAAATAAATACCTTAAAATAACACATTTGTCTAAAATGAAAGTCAAGGAAACCAAGCAAACACCAGGGAAAATACTGTTATTACTTTTGTCACTGTTACTATAGCAATGACTCTAGGGTACTCTTCTGCACCCTATATACAAAAACTTAATCATGGCACTAGGCTTCTAAAACTAATGAGTGTTAGAAAGATAAAATAATTTGTATCTTAAGAGTAGCTCGAGAAACAGTGTGAACCAAATGATTTTAGAATCTGCAAATTTAGAATCTATTCCGGGATAAAACAAAGTGTGTAGTAATTCATAACAATCAGAAGAAAAAGATGAAATATAAAGCACTGTGCGATATCTGGTAGGCACAAAGATGAACAGAAATATGATGATGAGCCAAAAAATATAGATAGCTGAAGAGACTTCTTGTAAAATGTGTCTTGCTACACCAGAGAACTTTTCAAGGCTCCTAACCAATCATTCATAGGTAAGGGAGACACTTTTCCCCATTCTGTAAGTTTCCGTTCTTTGGGCTTTCTTTGATCTGTCCACATCTAGGACATTTTTAAATGTTTCTGTAAATTACATCATGTACAGTATGTTTTAGCATCAGAGAAAGTCTCTGTATATAAAGGAGAACACTGTGAAGAAGCATAACAAAGAATGCTCAACAGCTTCAATAAACAGGTAAGGTATTTGGTCAAAACATATTATTTAGTAAACTCACAAAGGGAAAATAAAAGTTAATGATTCCATCATTGATTCATCTTGCTTTTTTCTATACAAATATTGTCTTATATGAATAGAGTGAGCAGATATGATACACACATATCACCCTTTTCTAAAAGATTTTAGAAGCATTTGGCAACAATTATATGAGAGAAATAACATGAAATCTGTGAGCTTTTATTAATCTAATTAGATGTATCAGAACATTGCAAAGTGAGATTCACTTGCAAATAGCAATATAATTTAATGAATCCATACGAATATAAATACATTTTTAAATTATTTTATATAAAATACTCTCTTGCCATTTTAACCCATTTTGTCTACACCATGCCACTGAGCAAATACAAGAATAGGTGGGAACTGAGAACATCCGCATACCTGCTGGAGGAGAAAAAGCACCAATAAAGGAACCACCAAAAAGTACAAGCCCAAGTACAACAAGAGAGCCCACACAAACAGAAGAAAAAGCAAACCTAGAGGGTCCAGTCAATGAGATCAGAGACTACACCACTGAACCTCATAGAATTCCTACCATAGAAGTTTACCTTACAAAGACAGCTAGCAAAGTGAAACATCAGGAAGCACAGAAACAAACAAAAAAAAGTCATCTAAAGTGCAGAGACATAAAAAAGAACATGCAATCAAAGGAATGGAAGACTCCCCACTAAAAAAATTCAACGAAATGGAGGAAACCAAACTATGAGATATAGAATTCAAATTAATACTTATAAAGATGCTCAAGGAACTCACAGACAACTACAAGGAACTGAGTAAGAACTACATAAGCATGAAAAGGGAAATAGAAACTATAAATGAAAACCAGGAAGAAATAAACAATAAAATCTCAGAAATAAAAAACACATTACAAGGAATTACAAGCAGGCTGGATGAAGCAGAGAATTGAATCAGCGAGTTGGAGGACAAGGTAGAAAAAAAATCTGAGATAGAGCAAGAGAAAGAAAAGAGACTCAGAAAGAATAAACAGGTGGTAAGGGAACTGCAAGACAACATGAAATGTAAGACTATCCATGTAATAGGGATACCAGAAGGAGGAGAATAAGAGCAAGGGATACAAAACCTGTTTGAAAAAAGTAATAATGGAAAACTTCCCTAATTTGATGAGAGAAAAAAATCACACAAATCCAGGAAACACAGAAAGTCCCAATTAAGAGGAACCCAAAGAGGCCCACTTCAAGACACACCATGATTAAAATGGCAAAATTTCAAACACAGAGAGAATCTTAAAGGCAGCAAGGGAGAAAAAGGAAATAACATACAAGGGAGCCCTGATAAGGTTAGCAGCTGATTTCTCAATGGAAATGCTCCAGGCCAAAAGAGAATGGCAAGAAATACTCCAAGTAATGAAAGCCAGAGGCCTGTAACCAAGATTACTCTACCCAGCAAGGCTTTCAATTAAATGGAAGGCCAAATAAGTAGCTTCCCAGACAAAAGTAGTCTAAAAGAATACACCTCCTGCAAACCAGTCCTGCAAGAGATGCTAAAGGGACTGCTTTAAGAAAATGAAGGGAGAGCGTGTGTGTAAGAGAGAGAAAGGAACACAGGTACAAAAAATGGCAATGAACAAGTACCTACCAATAATAACCTTAAACATAAACAGATCAAATGCTCCAATCAAAAGACATAGAGTGGCCAATTGGATAAGAAAGCATGACCCACACATATGCTGCCTATAAGAGACCCACCTCAGCACAAAAGACACACAGTCTGAAAGTGAAAGGTTGGAAACATATATTCCAAGTAAACAGATAGGAAAATAAAGCTGGAGTAGCAATACTTATATCAGACAAAATAGACTTCAAAAAAAGAGCCATAAAGAGAAACCCAGAAGGTCCCTTCATAATACTCAAGGAAAGAATCCATCAAGAAGACATAAACATTATAAATACATATGCACCCAACATAGGAGCACCCAAATACATAAAGAAAATCTTGGAGGACTTCAAGAAAGATATTGACAGCAACACAATTATAGTAGGAGATTTTAATACCCCACTGTCAAAAATGGACAGATCTTCCAAACAAATATCAACAAAGATATTGTGGCATTGAACAATGCCATAGATGAAATGGACTTAGCTGATGTATATACACCCTTCTATCCTGAAGAAGCAAAATACGTATTCTTTTCAAATGCACTTGGAACATTTTCAAAGATAGACCACATGATAGGTCACAAAACAAGCCTCAACAAATTCAAGTAGATTGAAATCATGGAAAGTATTTTCTCTGACCACAAGGGACTGAAACTAGAAACCAACACCAAGGAAAAAACTGAAAAACACTCAAACTCATGGAGATTGAATAGCATCCTATTAAACAATGAATGGGTCAAGAATGAGATAAAGGAGAAAATCAAAAAGTTCCTGGAAACAAATGAAAATGAACTCACAACCACCCAAAACTTATGGGACACAGCAAAGGCAGTTCTGACAGGGAAATTCATGGCTATACAGGCCTACCTAAAAAACATAGAAACAGTTCAAATAAACAACCTAACCCTATGCCTACAAGAACTTGAGGAACAACAACAAAGACAGTCCAGAGCAAGTAGGAGGAAGGAAATAACCATGATCAGAGCAGAATTAAGTGAGATAGAGACTAAAAGCACAATTCTAAGGATCAATGAATCTAGGAGCTGGTTCTTTGAAAAGATAAACAAAATCGACAAGCCCTTAAGCAGGCTCATCAAGAAAAAAAGAGAGAGGAGCCAAATAAACACAATCAGAAATGAAAGAGGAGAGATTACAACTAATATCACAGAAATACAAAGGATTGTAACAAATTATTACAAAGCACTACATGCCAAGAAATTTGAAAACCTAGATGAAATGGACAAATTTCCAGAGAAATATGATCTTCCAAAACTCAATGAAGAAGAAGCAGAAAGCCTGAACAGACCAATAACACCTGATGAAATTGAAGCAGTAATCAAAAAACTCCCAACACACAAAAGCCCTGGACCACATGGCTTCACAGGAGAATTCTACAAAGCATTTAAGGAAGAGATAATCCCTATCCTTCATAGACTTTTCAAAAAAATTCAGGAAGATGGAAGACTCCCAAACTTTTTTTTTTTTTAACGAGGCCAGCATTATCCCAATCCCAAAACCAGATAAAGATACAACAAAGAAATAAAACTTCAGGCCAATATTGCTGATGAACACAGATGCTAAAATTCTCAACAAAATATTGGCAAACCACATCCAACAACACATTAAAAAGATCATACACTGCGACCAGCTGGGATTCATCCCAGGGATGCAAGGATGGTACAACTTTCACAAATCAATAAATGTAATACATCACATAAACAAAAGCAAAGACAAAAATCACATGGTCATATCAATAGATGCAGAAAAGCATTTGATAAGGTACAGCACCCATTTATGATAAAAACACTCAGCAAAGTGGGAATAGAGGGAGCATTCCTCAACATAATAAAGGCCATATATGAGAGACCTACAGGCAACATCATACTCAACGGGCAAAAACCCAAATCGTTCTCACTAAGATCAGGAACAAGACAAGGTTGTCCACTTTCATCACTCCATACAATTTCATACTATTGTACTATGTTTCATACTATTCAACATAGTATTGGAAGTCTTAACCACACTAATCAGACAAGAAAATGAAACAAAAGGTATCCAAATTGGAGAAGAGGAAACAAAACTATCATTATTTGTAGATGACATGATAGTGTACATAGAAAATCCTATAGACTCCACCAAAAAACTGCTCAACCTAATAAATGAATTTGGCAAAACAGCAGGATACAAAGTCAATTACCAGAAGTCAAAGGCATTTTTGTACTTCAACAATGAAATATCAGAAATAGAAATCAGAAAAAATTCCATTTGATATAGCAAAAAGAAAAATAAGATACCTAGGAATAAACCTAACCAAGGATGTAAAAGAAAATTACACAATGCTGAAGAAAAAAATGAAGGAAGACACAGACAAATGGAAACATATACCATGTTCATGGATCAGAAGAATTAATATCATCAAAATGTTCATACTACCCAAAGCAATTTATCGATTCAATGAAGTCCCTACTAAAGTACCAATGGCATACTTCACAGATATAGAACAAACACTTCAAAAATTTATATGGAACCATAAATGACCCTGCATAGCTGCTGCAATTTTGAGAAAGAAGAGCAAAGTAGGAGGGGTCACAATACCTGATACCAAACTGTATTACAAGGCTACTGTAATCAAAACAGCCTGCTACTGGCATTAGAACAGACACATGGACCAATGGAACAGACTAGAGAGCCCAGAAATAAACCCAAGTCTCTATGGTCAATTAATATTTGACAAAGGAGGCAGCAGCATAAAATGGAGTAAAAATAGCCTCTTCAACAAATGGTGCTGGGAGAGCTGGACAGCCACATGCAAAAAATTGAAGCTCAAGCACCAACTTACACCACACACAAAAATAAATTCAAGGTGGATAAAAGATTTAAATATAAGTCTTGACACCATTAAAGTCATAGAGGAGAACATAGGCAGAAAAATCTCAGATATTCCACATAGCAATATTTTCACTGATATGTCCTATAGAGCGAGGGACATAAAGGAAAGAATAAACAAAGGGGATCTCATCAAAATAAAAAGCTTCTGCACAGCTAAAGAAAACAGCATTAAAATGAAAAGAGAACCAACAGGACTTCTGGCCAAGATGGAGGCATAGGTAGATACACTGCGCCTCCTTGCACAACCAAAAGAAGGACAACAAAAATATAGAAACAAACAAGAAACAATCAGAACTGATAGAAAATTGAACTGTATGGAAGTCAGACAACCAAGGAGTTAAAATAGACACATTCATCCAGATTAGAAGAAGGGACAGAATCGGGTGGAAGGGCAGAGAGGGATTGAGGTAAAAAAAGCAGTGGTTTGCATACCCCAGGTGTGCTAGATGGCAGCGGACAGACGATGGGCCCTCAGGTGGTGGCTGGCAGACCCAGCAAGGCGTGCAAGGTGCCTGGCTGACTGGGAGGTCACACATTTGTGTGCAGATAAACCAGGCGAAACTGGGGAGTGAGACAGACCGTGCAACCCAGGGCTCCAGAATGGGGAAATAAAGCCTCAAAACACCAATTGAAAACTCCTGTGTGGGTTGAGGTGCTGGGAGAAACTCCCAGCCCCACAAGAGAGTTTGTTAGAGAGACCCACAGGGTCCTAGAATGTACATAAGCCCAGCCACATGGAAATCAGCACCAGAAGGGTTTGCTTGGGGGAAGTGGTGGAAGGGACTGAAATCCAACAGAGAGCAGGCAAGCACCATTATTTCCTCTGGGACCCCGCCCCCACAAATAGCCTCACAATGCAGTGACTGGGTTGCCTGCCCTGGTGAATACCTAAGGCTCCACTGCTTATACATAACAGGTGCATCAAGACCAAAAAAAAAATTAAAATGGCCCAAAGGAAAGAACAAATCAAAGTTCCAGAACAAATACAACTAAGCAACAAAGAGATAGGCAACCTATCAGATGCACAGTTCAAAGCACTGTTGATCAGGATGCTCACAGATTTGGTTGAATTTGGTCACAAAATAGATGAAAAAATGAAGGCTACGCTAAGTGAAATGAAGGAAAATGTACAGTGAACCAATAGTGATTGGAAGAAAACTGGAACTCAAATCAATGGAGTAGAGCAGAAGGAAGAAAGAAACAACCAAACAGAAAAGAATGAAGAAACAAGAATTTTAAAAAATGAGGAGAGGCTTAGGAACCTGCAGGACATCTCTAAATGTTCCAACATCTGAATTATAGGGGTACCAGAAGGGGAAGAGTAGGAGCAACAAGTGGAAACTTATTTGAAGAAATAATAAAGGAGAACTTCCCCAATCTGGCAAAGGAAATAGACTTCCAGGAAGTTGAATAAGCTCAGAGAGTCCCAAAGAAGGTGAACTCAAGGAGGAACACACCAAGGCACATCATAATGACATTACCCAAGATTCAAATGGAGGAGAGAATTCTAGAAGCAGCAAGGGATAAGGGGACAGTCACCTACAAAGGAGTTCCCATCAGACTGTCAGCTGATTTCTCAAAAAAGACCTTACAGGCAAGAGGGGCCTGGAAAGAAATATTCCAAGTCATGAAAGTCAAGGACCTACATCCAACATTGCTCTATCCAGCAAAGCTTTCATTTAGAATGGAAGGGCAGATAAGGTGATTCTCAGATAAGGTCAAGTTAAAGGAGTTCATCATCACCAAGCCCTTTTTATACGATGTTAAAGGGACTTATCTAAGAAAAAAGAAGATAAAAAATGGGACAGTAAAAAGACAGCAAACTCACAGATATTAACAGCCACACCTAAAACAAAAGCAGACTAAGCAAACAGCTAGAACAGGAGCAGAACCACAGAAATGGAGATCACATGGAGTGTTAGCAACAGGGGAGTGGGAGGAGGAGCGAAGGGGGAAAATTATAGAGAATAAGTAGCCTAGATGGTAGGTAGAAAATAGAGGGAGAGCAAGTATAGTATGGGAAATGTAGAAGCTAAAGGATTTATGACACATGGACATGAACTAAAGGAGGGGAATGTGGGTGGGAGAAGGTGTACAGAGTGAAGGGGAATGAAGGGGGGAAATGGGACAACTGTAATAGCATAATCAATAAAAAATATTTTTAAAAAATGAAAAGAGAACCAACCATATGGGAAAACATATATACCTCAGACAAGGGTTTGATCTCCAAAATCTATAAAGAACTCACATGCTCCACTCTAAGAAGACAAGCAACCCAATAAAAAAATGGGCAAAGGACTTGAACAGATACTTCTCCAAGGAGGACATACAGAGGGTCCAGAGACACATGTAAGGATGCTTTGTATCTCTAGCTATCAGAGAGATGCAAATTAAAACCACAATGAGATACCACTTCACACCTGTCAGAATGGCCATCAGAAAGAAAGGAACAAACAAAAAGTGTTGGAGAGGGTGTGGAGAAAAGGGGACCCTAGTGCACTGTTGGTGGGATTGCAGACTGGTGTAGCCACTGTGGAAAACAGTATGGAATTTCCTCAGAAAACTAAAAATGGATCTACCTTTTGACCCAGCAATTCCACTGCTAGGATTATATCCTAGAAACCCTGAAACACCAATCCAAAGGAACTTATACACCCCAATGTTCATAGCAGCACAATTTACAATAGCCAAGTGCTGGAAGCAACCCAAGTGCCCATCAGTAAATGAGTGGAACAAAAAACTATGGTACATTTACACAATGGAATTCTATGCAGCAGAAAGAAAGAAGGAGCTCCTACCCTTCTCAACAGCATGGATGGAACTGGAGAGCATTATGCTAAGCAAAATAAGCCAGGCCGTGAAAGACAAATACCATATGCTCTCACCATTAACAGGAACCTAATCAACAAAACAAATAAGCAAGCAAAGTATTGCCAAAGACATTGAAATTGAGAACAGGCTGACAGTGATCAGAGGGGACAGGGAGGGGATAAATGAGCAAAAGGGTGAAGGATTTACAGGAACAATTATAAAGGACACATGGACAACAACAAGGGGGCTTGGAAATGGGGGAGGGAGGCAGTGAGGGCTGGGGTGGTGGGGAGGGGTGGGGGTAAGGCAGAAAACTAGACTTGAAAAACAATTAAAAGTTGTAAAAATAATAATATAATATAATTAATTAATTAATTAATTAATTAAAGAAATTTTGACCAGAGGTATTGTCACTACCCTCAAAGAACCAACAAAGCAAAAAAAAATTATTTTATATGTATTCCTACCTTGTAGACCAATGTTTTAATGATCAGTTGTAAAAATCAAAACATGTTCTTATAAATGTGACATAGTACACTAATTTCCAAGAAGCTAATTATCAACTGAAAATATAATTTGGAATGAGAACAAGTGTGAAGTGTCAGAAAGCTTGAGTATATTCAATGTAAGGCTGTTGAATTAAAATGCAAGACTTTATCAGGAAACAATCATTTATTTCAAAATTGCATTAGAAGTAGAAAATAGATATACATGTAATATATATCTATTTTTAAATAAATATTCTCTCAAAATAAATTATGTATGTATTTTACTTTGAATTAAAATAAAAGTGACATTCCAATTCTTGAGTATTGAAGAGTAATTTCCCATTGTACTATCAGAACATAATAGGTCTTGGTGGAATTTCCAGAATGATGGAGGAAAAAGCTTTGAAAGCATACTCCACCATAAAGCAGTGAGAGAACACTATCCAAAATGGACAAAATCAACTTTTACAGAGCTCTGGAATTGATCCAGAGTGTGCAGTAATTTGAGAAGCATTTATTCAAGAAACAAGGTCAACACTTGCAAGGGACTACAAGTTTTGTTGCATTGTGACTGGTCTTATTCTCATGCCTCTTGACCAGTTCTGCAGCAATGTGGGAAGTCGGGCAGGGTATCATCAGAAAGCCTCATTGCCCAAGAGTTGTAACTGTTTGGTATTTCAAAGCTCCCTGAAAGAGTTCTGTCTATAGAGATCATAGTATTAACCCTAATTCAGAGCTCATTCAATGGGAAAAGCTCTATCCAGGACTTTTGTCATTAAAAAAATAAGTAGCATTTGTTTAATATTTCAACTGCCTAATATGGTGATGCCATTTGAAGAGAAGAAGATCCTGGACCAAACAGAGAGGGAGGGGGGGGAGAGAGAGAGAGAGAGAGAGAGAGAGAGAGAGAGAGAGAGAGAGAGAGAGAGAGAGAGGATAAATACAGGGTCCAGCAAAAATAATACTCCTTTTTTAAGTACAAAATCTTTTATTACAAAATCATAAGCATGGAATTGTGTAACATAATCATATACTCAGGCATACCCTACTACATTTGAGATGAAATGTTCACATTAAAACTATAAGTTATCACACCTGTATTATTACCCTACCAACCACACTCAGATAGGCCTTACTTTTGCAGGACTATTCATGCACAAGCCTGTGAACGGGCTAAAAATCTGATGTGCTATATTGAATCCTTGCACACACACCAAAAAAAAAAAAATCAAAAACTATAGGAGGGAGTTATTAAAGGCATTTTATATATAGAAAAACTAAAATTCAGAGAGAATTTGTTACACAGCCAGTAAATGTAAGAGCCAATATCTGAATGGACCTGGGATGTATTAGTAGTTAAATAAAGCTTTAGTTTTCAAACTAGTACAACTTATAACATTCAGATCACTCTTTCAACTGTTATTCTATGATTTTCCAGTTATAGCTGTCAACTGAGGTTTGTGAGTCAATACATTAAAGTGAGTTACGATGAATTCTGTATTCAAGTGAATGGAATCAAATCTTGGTTCAGTACTGCTATTTGTGAAATTTTGGAACAGTTACTTAGGCTTTCTGACCTTCCATCTTTGCATCAGTAAAATGTAGATAATTAGCATACCTATCTCATAAGATTGTCAGAATTAAAGTATATACAAAGTACTTAGCATAGTGTTTGCCATTTTAAAACAGTTCAATAACTATAATCTCACCTACTTGTGGTCAAGGGCTATTTCTAAATTATTTATGAAGTTAAAAACATAGGGCAGGGAATAGCATTTGATAGAATAAAACTTGAATAACAAGTGACTGAATGAAAGAGTAACAAAATAATCAAACCCAGTTTGAATATGTCACTTGCCAGCAGATGTCTTTGAAGGCCTGTAAAGTTTCTCAAAAAACATAAAGTAAAATTTTAAAATTCTGTGGGTGGCTCTCAAGCTTTGTCGAAAATCACCCAAAACTAATAAAAACAAACAGGAAAACAAAGAATTAGTCACAGATGCTTAAAATGAATTATCTTCTTTGCTGTGATCATTGTAGCTTACCTTCTGCTTATGTTAATTTAAAAAAACACATTTACTTTTGAAAATAAAATTCAGAGAGTTCAAAAGTTACCAAATGAAATGCAAATATATGTTTGAAAATATATCAGTTTTATTTGTTATATTCTTATTCATAAATATGTAGTTTCTGAAGAGTATATTCTATGAGGCAGTATGACATATATCTTCTTTAGGAAAAAAAGCACAACAAAACGCATTCTATAGGGATCTAAATAAAAAATAAGACAGATTTTCTTTGTGTAAAAATTATTTTATATTTATAAGACATGAAACTTGGATGTGGGGAGAAAATAATAACATAGATTTCTGTATAAGTAGATTGTACATATTTAATATGTATTTATAATGACATAAATATATATTCTCTCTATATGTAATAAGTCTTTGATAGTCTTAATAGAGTGATAGTGGTTATAGTGACTCTAAAGATTATTAAAAGCAATTGATAATGATTTCTTAATATTTAAGTTTATTTTACTTTTATGAATCTCTGCATTTATTATTTTATATTTTTCCCCATATGGTGTCATTAAATGCTTTTTAAAATTGCCCTTCTGTAGATGGAGAAGTACATGCCAGAGATCATTACTCTTGTTCATTTTTGTTTAAATTGGAAAAGTGATTTTTAATTTGGATTGTTTAAATTTGTATTATTTCATTTTCATGACCTCATTGAAGACCTTCGCTTTAAAGATGAAATCAATAACCCTGGTTACACAGTTTCAGGAATGGATTCAAACCAACAAAAATATAAAATTACTGGAGGGAGAAATTGCATTCACATGTTTTCTTAGAGTATATTATTATGACTGTTCTGTTTTATTATTACTTATTGCTGTTAATCTTTTAGTGCATAGTTTTTAAATTAACCTGTATCATAGGTATATATGTATAGAATAAAACATAGTACACTGTGGTGCAAAAGTAGGTTTGCAGTTGTGAATACACAAAACACGGTTTATTCTTGCACTATTATCTATTGATCCTTGTCTTATTTTCCATACAAACAACTGTAAACTTTCTTTTGCCCCTACCCTGTATATACAGGATGTGGTACTAACTGCAGTTTTACACATCCACTGGGAGTCTTGGAACATATGCACCACAGATAAGTGGAGAATGCTGTATATGCCTATGACACAAATCTAATTTATAAATAAGGCACAGTAAAAGATTAACACAATAATTGATAATAAAATGGAACAATGATAACCATATACTGTCAATAAAGTTATGTGAACGTAGTAACTCATTTCAGGGGATCAGTTGCTGAAGTGTCATTATAGGTTCAGTGCTTTCTGGCACATGTTGCTCTCAGTCAGAACACATTTGCAGTTTGTGCCTTTTACTCCAAAATGTGATGTGCTTTCCATCTCATTAATACTGGCCATAACTTTTGCAGTTTGAGGGGCAAAACAAGCACACATTTCTTTCTTCCTGCTTCATAGTTGCATGAGTAGGAGATTCATTCTTTTTGTAAGATTTTATTTATTTATTTTTAGGGAGGGGGAAGAGAGAGAGAAAGAGGGGAGAGAAACATCAATGTTCAAGAGAAGCATCAATTGGCTGCCTCTCGAACACTCAACCTGATTGGGAATCAAACCTGCAACCCTTTGGTTCACAAGCCAGCACTGAACCTACTGAGCCACAGCGGCCAGGGCAGGAGATTCATTCTTACCATAGATCTTAGCAAACTTGGTGTACATTTTTTATTATTCCCTTCATAAGTCAAGAACTTTTATCTTTTCACTTAAATGAAGCACTTTAAAGCATCTCATTGTCATATCTGAGCTGCCAGCATCACTATTTTTATGCTTTGAGGCCATTATAAAGTAAAATAAGGGTAACTTGAACATAAGCACTGCAGTACCACAACAGTGGATATGATAACTCAGATAGATGGCTACGAAGTGACTAGTGAGTGGGTAGAGTATGCAGACAACGTGGTTATACTGGACAAGGGATGATTCATATCCCACATGGAATGGAGTGAGACACTGAGAAATGTTATCATGCTACTCAGAAGGGCATACAATGTAAAATTTAGGAATTGTTTATGGAGTCGTTTATTTCTGAAATTTTGCATTTCATATTTCCAAACTGTGGTTGACCACATGTAACCACAAACATGGAAAGCAAAATTGCTGAAAAGGGGGGACTGCTTCAATTCTGTGGGAGAAAGGTAAAATTATTAGGAGACTATTGAAGTAATCCAGGTAACAGATGAGGTGTTAAGTAGTTAAATTGTGGATATGTATTTTTTAAAGATTTTATTGATTTATTTTTAGACAGAGGGAAAGGGAGGGAGAAAGAGAGGGAGGGAAACATCAATGTGTGGTTGCCTCTCTTGCACCCCCAACTGGACACTTGGCCCGAAACCCAGGCATGGGCCCTGACTGGGAATCGAACCAGCGACCCTTTGGTTTGTAGGCCAGCATTCAATCCACTGAGCCACACCAGCCAGGGCTAATTGTGGGTATGTATTTTAAAAGTAGAGTCAAGCCCTTGAAAAGTGACTTTTCCTGGTCTACTAGGAAAAGTGAGTCAAGGAGAATCCCAATTTCTCAGCTTCATTGACCTTGAGCATGGAACCGACATCAATTAAGTGTTAAAGGCTGCTTGTGGAACAGCTTTTGAGGACTCTCAGAAATTCAGTTTTAAACATGTTGAGTATATCAGTCAGGGATCTCCAGGGAAACAGAACCAACTGAAAGTTGGCTCCTAGAATCCAAAGTGAGGGAATCATTGATGATCTTTGCTAAATCGGTTTTGATAGAGAGTTAAGGGCAAATGCCTGATCAGACTGAATTTAAAGCACCCTGGGAGAAGAGAAATAAGGACAGCAATTGCTTTTCCTATTTTAATCACTTTCGATAGGCAATTTTCTCTTAATTATTTTTTTTTCTTTTTAAAGAACTGACTTTTGCTTTTGTTGTCATTCAGATCTATCATTATCTTTTTTAAAAAACTATTCAATCCATCTTCTTCCTTTGGCTCCACTCCATGGTTTTCTAACCCTCTCAGTTACATATTTACATATCCATTTAAGATTAGGTCTACTTGGATCTAGACATTTATCTCTAAGTACATTTTTCTTATATCCCACAAGTCTCTTTCACAGGCATCCATTTCTAGATAGTTAGTAATTGTGTGAGTTCTGACTTAATGCACTCTCTATTTTGGAATATATTTTCGGTCCCCAATAATATGATATGCATGTGTGTATATTTGTGTGCACATCTTGGAACTTCCAAATCTGTATTGTGGCCAGAGCAATTGTATTGTAATCTCCATTGTATTAAGTCTTTCAAATTTGCTCTAATTTTCAAGGGAAAGTAGCTTGTTATTGAGGTTGGCTAATTTTTTAGATAGCATCTAGTCCATGTTCATCAGTGTACCGATGACCTATCAGAGACAAAGAAAAATCTGCCAAGACTGCACTACCGGGGATGGGGGAACAGAACTGAGGCTGAAAGGTCTATAGGTGTCCTCTCCTCTCTGATGAATTAGTTCAGGACATTTCAGACATATATCCAGTAAAACTGAGGCCATAAAAAACAAAATGCACACATATGAAAGATCATTTACACAAAACCAAAAAAGTCACTTGCTTTAAATCTCTCAGATTACTGGTAATTTTCTGGAGAACATATCCTTTTAATTTATTAAATTATATTATCTAAAAAATGTAAAATATATGTTGGCAAGTTTAATCTCTTTCTCTTGCAAAAATTGTTTCTTGTTATTTATGATACAGAGAGGGGTAAAAGTTGGTGTACACTTTTTCATATGGAAAATCATATGATAATTAATGAATAGTAATAATACAAGAATAAACTCTTTCTTTTGTGTACTCACAACTGTAAACCTACTTTTGCCCCTCTCTCTATATAGGGGCTTATATATTTAATATATCTATACATTATGATTTCATAAAATATCTTTGACTTTTAAAATGATCTCTACTTTCAACATCTTAGAATTGCTCTTTAACAAAATTATCTTGCTTTTTCAGATTTTATTTATGACCGCATGAAAAGCTTACATAGATTTTTTTTATATAGCATCAAGTTATCAGACACTGAGATAGGTTCACAGAAAGACTGCATTGAGCATTATTGAAGGAAAATGCAGAGCCTAGGCAGTTAATTTTTTCTCTTATGAATAGCAAGGTTTTTAATATGAAAAATTAATCTGGCACAGTGACTCATTTAAAAGTCTTTATAGTTAAGGGCTCTCTATATTCATTAAAGGGTCCTAGAAACATTCATTGCGTTTCCTCTCTTTAAATTTATTGTCAGTATCTACAAATTATTCATAGTTTCCTTTTATATGAAAGGGCTTGAAAGTTGTAAACCAATGTTCTCTAAAAGTGATTAATCATTTACTAAAGATGATTGCCACTAAATGTAAGTTTAAGATTATACAACGATGGTAAATCTTTTGTATTTATTATCTCTGGGTACAGGGCTCTGAAAATATAGTTCCCATAACATACCTTCCCCATGATAAATATGGTGATCCCACAACTATGCTAAATAAGGATGTTTGAATAAATAAAACTCTCCACTGTACAATCTTTTTCTTGCATAATAACTGAAGAAGTCTTTCTCCTTGAAATACTGTATCATATATCTGGAGATACTTGAATTTGATCAAAGTACAATTTTTGCTTCACAACACTATATTTTTGTTCGAAATATAGCTGCAAGAGTTTAGCAAATAAACCCTAGTCTCAAACTGCCCTTTCATTATGATTTCTGTCTGTTAGGTTTCTTCTTCTTCTTCTTCTTCTTCTTCTTCTTCTTCTTCTTCTTCTTCTTCTTCTTCTCCTCCTCCTCCTCCTCCTCCTCCTCTTCCTCCTCCTCCTCCCCCTCCTCCTCCTGCACCTCCTCCTTCTCCCTTTCCCTCTCCTTCTCCTTCTCTTTCTTGTTCTCCACAGGGAGAAGTACCTATATACAGATGAGTCTGGACCCCTTCGTTTGTTTAAACTGTTCTCATTTTGATTTCTGAAAGATGGATCTGTTTTCATTATCTTTGCTATTAAGTAAAAATCAAGTTGTACATTCATAAATCTAAGCAATAATTTTTGAAGTATCATTTCTGCATTCATTTTACATTTACTTAATCCATTACCATGATCACCCATATATCCTTCATTAATATGTTTTTCTTCTATCAGCACTTATCAGTTGACATCTTTAACATCTGTGCCTGTTGTCATGACAAATTCCACAAGATGTTTTGTATTTGCATGAGGAAAAAGAAAGTGTCAATGAAATCGTTAAATTAATCTAGAACCAAGTGTGCAACAGCTTCCACTAAAATGCATATTTTCTTAATTTTCTATAAGCACCACAAAATTTTAAGTGTTTCTTGACTGGAGGAAGTAGTTTCCATCTCCTGAATTCCTTTGTATTATATATATATATATATATATATATATATATATATATATATATATATAATCTTTTTTTTGACACAAGTAACAAGGAAAACTTTCTTTTGCTGGGAGTAAAGAATTTATCATCAGTGTTTTTGCTTTAAACTCCCTAAAATCTCAATTCTAAGTGTGAAAAACATCACACCTATCGGTTTGTTGTACGATTGCATTGCCTAATCCATGTGAAGGACTTAATGCAGTTTGTGGCACAATGTAAATACTCTAACACTTTATTGATATGATTTAAATGGTGACAACAGTACACAATGATGCTGATGATGATGATCTTGGCTTTAACTATATCAATGGTAACAAAATTGCTGGAGTTTTACTTTTCCCAGATTTACTTTCCAGTTCTTACCCTGGAGCAGAGATGCTCCAGTAGAGATGCTCCTTCTGTGGTTTAGTCACTGCAGGCAGCTTCCGCTCCATTAACACCTTGGCAGCTCTTGGTTGGTTTCCTAAAAGGGCCCAGCTGCGTGCTCATGCAGGCACCTCAAAACTCCTCACAGCTGATGCCTCAGTTACCTGAATGGTTCTTTTCCGTGACTATCTGTTCTTGCATTTTTGCCTTTTCTTCCCAGTGAATATTAGAATAATTAATATCTCATAAAATAAGCCTCACAAATCCATTTAAAAACAGAAATGCATTTCTGCTTCCAACATGGAGGAAAAATAAGTTAAATGTTTCACTGATATATTGAAAGAAATTTCTTATTAGTAAATTAAGGCAGAGGGTTTATTTGAGTCAAGACGCAAAGTGCTAAATAAGAAGGCCAACATTGCTTCTGTCTTTGTATTTGCATATACATGTAAATAGCACATTGAAGAGTCAATGAAGAAAATGTACACAATCCATGTGGGGTCACAAGGACTGGAGTCTACTTCTGGCTGCTGTACCTTGAAGCTCCAGTTCCTCGTCTTGAAAATGCAGAGGATAACACCTACCTCAAGGAGTTATGAGAAAGGATTAAGGTGAAGTACTGTATGCCTTTTTAAATATTATAATTTTTGTTCCCACACTTAGAACTTTGGATATATCTTAAACATTTTATATGAATACTTTCCTCATTAGATTAGATTATTATATTTTCTCTGGGGTCAATCACACTCCCATCCTTCCTTTTATTGTATATCTCTCCCCTAGTATCATATTTCTTCATGTTTTTAGGCTCTTGGTGTACAGGCTCAACATGGGTGGGATTATTTTTCATTTGTTTTATTTTGTTTTTCTCTGTCTCACTTTATTCACTCTTTTAACACTCTTACAGTTGCTTTTCCTTGTCCCAGGGAAGCCAGCCTAAAATCAGATCTGATAATGGTGCCCTTGGCCTCCTCCAGTTCAGTGATATTGGCGCTTTTATGTAACTGGTTGCTGGGTCACAGAGAGATTTGACTCAATCCTGATGATGAAGATGCATTTCTACCGTCCTCTCCCTTATGCACCTAGTTCCAAATAAGTTATAGTCCTAAGAAATAGCAGTACCCGGTGTCTTTCTACCTTAATTCATGAGTTGGGGAGGTCCAACCAGCGTACGTTTTAGGCAAAAGATACAGATCAAATTGCATGCTTTCTATAAAACACTAGTCCTCACTACCCAATGAAAATGCTCTCCTAGCCTTCCCTGACCCTCTCCGTATTCTGGTCACAGAGGGCTCATGACTTGAACATGCTACCCAATCCTTTATAATTATGTTTAGCCTTTTATCCACAAAGGGATGTATCTACTTTATGAGCACTGCCCTAGCTTTTAATGTTTTCTTGTCAGTGACAAATCGAGGTATCACTTAAGGTACTGACTATGACAATCTGACTTGAATTCTCATTGAATTCTGCTCAATGAAAGTATGAATAGCTTTAAATATATTTTTTCTCCCAGTAGCAATCTTTACAATTCAAGAATATTTTTATACATGAACAACCTCACTGACAGATACCACAGAGTACAGTTTCTCAGCAGTTGCTACAAACAACAATTGGTAACATCACTTGGTATTGCCATGAGGATATAAGTATATTTCATTCATTTCTAGTTCCCCAGCACTTAGCACAAGGCCCAGCAGATAGAAAGCATTTAATGAACGGCTGTCATTCACCAGCAGTCAATTTCTTTCTAAATTCATTGTATGTGGCTTACCTACTTTGTAGTCTACATAGGTAGTACTCTATCATGGGAACCAAAGGAGAATTGTTCTCACCAGAGCTTATATGAGGAAGGAAATAAAAGATAGCAGTGTTCATGACTCTTTCTTTTTTGTATCCTAACAGCTAAGTCAAGAAGTCACATATTCAGAATGGCCAAAGAAGATGTCATAATACTTATAATCAATTTTTGTAAATATTTTATTTATTTATTATTAGAGAGGGGGGAGCAAGGGAGAAAGAGATGGAGAAAAATGTTGATGTGCGGTTTCCCCTTGTGTGCCCTCCTTCCAGGGACCTAGCCCACAACCCAGGCATGTCCCCTGACTGGGAATCAAACCGGCAACCCTTTGGTTCACAGGCCCATGCTCAGTCCATTGAGCCACACCAGCCAGGGCTCTAGTCTCATCTTAAAGATGTGGGTCCTCACCTCTGGTTGAAACATTCCACTCACTCAGGCAAAGACTTTGTTCATGAAAAATGTATTGCAACTAGAGAGTGTCAGAAAGTCAGCGACCAGTCACCAAAAGCTAGACATAGAATTCAGTATGACAGTATAAATGAGCACCACCAGGAGAAGCAGATATGCACACACATCGGGTAATCAGACTATGCAGCTTTGAAACCAACTAAACTTACCCTGCATAAATAGACAACATATACCGGGAAAATAGCAAATTACTATGAAATAAAAAGAAAAAGCATGCTTGAAAAGAAGCAGCAGAACTTTAGCAAATGAAAATATAAGTATGGCATCATTGAAGTATTTGACTAAAAATTGGACAGAGAAGAAAAGGAAACTAGTGAAGCAAATGGTAGATCTGAAACAATTTCATAGAATTCTGTATAGAGATAGAAAAGACAGAAAAAGTACACAACTGTATCACACACAGTAATAGAATTAATAACATTTGAACAGATGCCTTGGGTGGATGAGAAAAATAATAAGGTAAAAGTAATAAATTAAGAGCTAATCAGTGAGAATTTTGAAAATTAAAAATAATGTATAAACAAAACAAGCTACATACTCAAGGTGTTTAGAGAGTACCAAGAATAAAAATAAAAATAAACCCACACATAACAAATCTTAATGAGAAGGGAAAAAATACAAAGGCAATGAGAAAATCTGAAAGCATCCAGAAAAAAAAAAGATTTCTTTGAAATAAAAACTCTTAGACTAACAATTGGTTTTCAACTGTGTCAATAAATATCATGTACACTCGGTGCTTTGAAATAAATTAAATGACAACCTAAGATTCTAAATGAACATAAGTAAAAATATCCTTCATAAAGAGAGTTAACTATAGATATTCTCAGACAAATGGCAACTGAGTTTTCAATTAGCAGAAGGTCAATGAAGAAATTTTATAATGTATTTTAAGCAGAAGGAAAGTAGTCTCAGAAGTAATAAAAAAATGAAGAAATAAAGAACAATAAAGAGGCTAATGTGTGGACAAATATAAATGCATACTGTTTGTATAAATAACAATAACTATGTCTATTAGGGTTAAATGTGTAAAACGATAAAAAATAGTATAAACTACCAAACTAAAATTAACTTAGGAGGACTACAAAGCATTCTAAGGTCTTACAATATTCAAGAACTTGGTTGAGTGTTATTTTCGTTAACTTTAAATTGATAAGTTAATTATTGTGGTAGGCAGAATAATGGCATGCCCTAGGAATGTTCATGTTCTAATTCCCAGAACCTGTGGATTTGTTATTTTACTTGGTAAAATTCTACACACAAGAAACAGTGTGATAAACTACTTGGCTTCAAATACATCTATGTTGCCTTTCATGCAAAAGAAAGGATGATTCTGAAAGAAGAGTTGCGAGCCCAGAAGGTAAAGCTGGAAATCACAGGCCTTGAAATCTAACGGAGTTCTCCAGGATAGATTTTCAAACTGGTTGGGACCAATGACTCTTCATTTCTCCCCCTCCTCTTTTTTTTATTTATTTATATTTTTTACAGGAATATCTGTAACTGTCTTACTATCACACTTGAAGAGCAGATAACTTTTTTTTTTTAAGTTTTATAGTCCACTGAAGGAGAAGAATTGTGTCCCAGGGTGGATCATACCCAAAGCTTCACCCATACTGGGTACAGATTATATCAATGATATGATTTGGGGACTTTGAGCTGATGAGACTTCAGACTTTTAGTTCTTGCTATTGGCACCTTTTGGGGGCCTTAAGATGGGGTGAATATAGTTTGCACATGACCGATATGAATCTTTGTGAGCCAGGGGGCAGAATGTGGTAAGCTGAATAATGCCCCTCTTCCCTAAAAAGATACCAATATTTGAATCCCAAGAACCTGTAAATATTTTCTTACATGTCAAAATGACCTTTGCAGATCTAATGAAGGTTAAGAACCTGGAGGCAGAGAGATTATCCTGGATGAACCAAGTGAGCCTGATGTAATCACAGGAATCTTTACAGTGGAGACCCATCCTCACCTGTGAGTCAAGGGAGAGAACTGATGACTGAAGAAGGGGCAGAGACACAAGCACTCCGATTTTTTTGCTGGCTTTGAAGATGCAGCAAGAGAGCAGTGACCAAGAAACCAGATTATCCCCCAGGAATAATAGAATGCAGCCCTGCTGACAGCTATGTTGGGTTTATGATGTACTAAGCTATAACCTAATAGATTTGTGGTGCTTTGAGCCACTAATCTGATTTGTTACAAAAGCAATAGGAAGTTAAAACATTCATGCATTATAATTTTTAGGGTAACCCATAAAACAAACCATGTATAACTTCAAAAGTAGAAGAGGGAAAGCAAGATTGGTAAAACAAATTTAGCTACCAAAATTTTTTTAATGGTGGTTAAAAGTAATAGAATGTGTGAGACAAATACAAAAAATTGTATCTCTTGCTTTCAAATATCATGAGTTGCATTAAATGAAAATGGACTACTTCTTCCATTTAAATAATAAATGATAAATCAGGAATGACTAAAACAATTACAATATAAGGCACAGAAAACTGAAAAAAGACTGACAAAATTATGGAAATACTAGTGATGCAAAAGCTGGGGTAGCTATATCAATATTAAACCAAACAGTCTTCAGAACAGAAGTTCATTTGTTTCATTTCCCCAGGAACATATTAATTCTAAATTTGAATTCACCTAATATCATCTCAAAATAAACAAAAAGAAAATACCAGAATAAGTAGAGAAATTTTTAAAAAGAGTAGAAGATTTTAACACTTTTCTGAATAATTTATAGAAAAAGTAGTAAAGATACACTGATTTAGACGAGAATTAGAAAACTTTACTTAAATAACGTATATCTAACATTGAAATCAACAATAGCAGATTACCTATTTTTTAACTTATTTTGAGAAAAGGAACTATATTTTAAATTTATTTTATAATATTTTGGGTACACACCTTGGAGCAAAGCAGACCTATTACAAATTCCAGACACTGCTTCTTACCCTTAGAATAATGTTGAATAAATTATTGAACCTTTCTTGGTCTCAGTTTATTTGCTTGTAAAATGGAAGCATAATATTTCTCTGTGTTGTGAGAATTGAACTGATGTAGCCAAAATGATTAATAACTTCTGACATACAGAAGGTACTCAGTGTACATTTAATCCTCTACAATATACTGAAAATGTTGCATATTTTCTTCCATCTTCAATATTAAAATGGCAACATGAAAATTCACCAAATTTTGTAAGGTTTTTTTAATGCACACTGATATGACAGCTGTCACAATACAGTCTAACAAAATTATTTTGAATGAAGTTAAAGACAAGTAAGCACTACTAGAGCCATCATATGGCACAAAATAAGCAAACTTTATGGCCAACCCAATGCTATCACCAGGAATAGGGCCTTTGTCTCCCAGTCTCTGTGGAAGGACAGACTCCACACTTCCCTTATTGCCACCTAGCAAACAAAGCTGGCCTAGTCACATTGACAAGGACTAACCCTTTGCAATTTTCCACTTGTTCTTGTACCCCTCCTCCATCCTACTCTCTCATTCTCCATTTTAAATTTTCAGTCAACTCTGCCCAAATCCCTTCTGTAGGTAGTTACTGAATGAAACCAATTTTCACTGCTTCAATGTCCATTTTTGTTTATCTTTGACAACAATCACCATGGAATTTTCCAAGTATCTATTACCTAAAGAGAAAGAGTGTCAATTGCAGCAAAAAAGCAAATATTTCATTTAGTCATACCTGTGAAAGGAACCATTCATTAGGTACCTGTCACTTATGCTGTGGATGTGGAGAAGATGAGCCAAGTACAGAGACGTGAGGAAAGCCAAGGGGAAAAGTCAAAATCTTACAAGGATATGTGGATAAGGCAAGATGGCCAAAGGAATAAGTCCATGCTTTGGCTCAAAGCATGAATAAAATACAAATGAAACTCCAAACTGAACTGTTCTTCTAAAACAAAAATGTAACAAAAGCAAACTCACAGTTGGGTAGGACAACTCAATAAGAATAATCATGTCTACAAAAGGGCTTCAATGTGTGTATAGATTAAAAACTGAAAATATCCGTTAAAAACAAAATTATAAACTATATACATAAATTATGTAATATATACACAAATTATAGAATGATTTCCAGGATAAAGATAATTAACACATCCACCCTGGCTAATGTGGCTCAGTGGATTGAGTGCTGGGTTGCCAGTTCAATTCCCAGTCAGGTCGCATGCCTGGGTTGTGGGCCAGGTCCCCACTAGTGGGTGTGTGAGAGGCAACCACCCATTGATGTTTCTTTCTCTCTCTCTCCCTTCCCTCCCCTCTATCTAAAAATAAATAAATAAAATATTTAAAAACAATATAATTAATACATCCTTTACCTCACAGTTAACTTTTTGGGGTGGGGGGGGTGAGAATTCTTACGGTCTACTCTCAGCATTTTTCAAGTACATAATACCATACTACTAGCTTTAATCACCATGCTGTATATTAGATTTAAAAAACTTATTCTTCCTATTAACAAAAATATGCACCCTTTAAACTGTATTACACCATTTCCATCTCTTCCCATGATAATTTTCTATGGGACATTTTTGGTGGTTGACTATCTGACTTAATAATCTCCAGTGACAAAAGATGACTATTGAGCTTAAAAGATATTTGATTAGTATGTCACTGCTTACACACACACACACACACACACACACACACACACATCCTAATTTATTTTAACCATTGTCATCGCCAACTTGTGGTGCTGTTGCAACAAAGTGCTGCAGTCGAGGAGGGTTAAATAGCAGAAATGCCTTGACTCAAAGCCCTAAAGTCAAGAAATCCAAGATCAAGGTGTCTATGGGTTCAATTCCTTCTGAGGGCTGTAAGGGGAAGATCTGTCACAGCCTTTTCTCCTTGGCTCACCCATGGCTGTCTTCTTTCTGTGTCTCTTTGTATCGCCCGACTTCCCTTGAATACATGTCTCACTGTCTAACTTCCTCTTTCTTATAAGGACACCATCATACTGAAATAAGTCCCACCCTAATGACCTCATTTAAACTTGGTTACCTCTGTAAAGACTTTTTTTCCAAATAAGGTTACATTTTGAAGTACTGGAGTTTAGGACTTAAACGTAAACTTTTGGGGTGACAAAATTCAATCCATAGCACCCATCAATATGGTAACATAAATTAAATAATCTTTGAATTTTTTTCTTTAAAATAAGAAAGCTGTACTTTTACTACCTTTAAAAATTACAACAGAAACAATGACTGTTATTTCTTATTATTTTCAAAACAGCACTTTGGGGTGTGTGTATGTGTGTACATGTAAAAGGGGAGCCAACAGCAGAATCTCCTTATTGAACTGTACTTATGAGTGGCTCCAATGAATTTCTTATTATATTGTTAATAATGAGGCTACCCCCGGAAGCTACTATGACTTCCTTAATAGGAATTCTCTTGGTTTCAGAATCAATAACGTTGCTTTGAAATTTTCTATACTCCTTTGATGGAACTAATTCTTGGCACAAGGCATTTTGTCTTGATAATGCCACTTAGCACCCGGAATATATTTCACTTTTATTGGTGTTTTTCTATGTTGTATAGATTTACAATTACAGACTCTCCAGCAGAGTCCCTGTAAAAACTAATGAAATACAGAAAGCTTTTCAATTGTACTTAGTTTTTTTTCTAAATAATATCTGGCCTGTATTTGGGGGGAATGAATTTTATATATAAAACCACTATTCTTCTGAAGTGATATTAATACAACAGACAGTTTATTATTCAAACAGTTTTATTTAATATAGCAGGTGGCATTGTTACTAAAAATAAAACAAGTGGAAAAATAATACAGAGCATAACAGGCATAGATTTATTTCTTGCAAGTTATTTGAAGAAATAAAATCAAATTTACATCATTATACTAAACATCTGTCAACTCAGCCTTCTGTTCAGAGATTGGAATAAATGATATTAATGGTTAAAATTAATTGGAGGGTTTTTCTACAAACTGGTTTTCCAAAATTTTGGGGAGGTGACATATATACATATATATATATGCATATATATCCAAAAAGATTATTCCAAACCTCAAAAAAGTGTCATTTTAATGGTAGGAGTGCAATTCTGGTAGAATTAGATCTACATTCAGTTCAAGTCTAGTATTCCATTTTTGCTTCTAAGCCGATGTAAAAAGTTCTACTACTCCACAGGTGATGGAAGTCATTTTTTTCTATGGTATACTAAGAGCCCTGATATTAGTATTTGTTCCAATGTCTTATGGGTCAGAAAATTAGTCCCTCATTGATAAGTTGATCTGCAGTTTATTGCTCATTAAATTGCAAAATTGAACTATAATTCATTTCAGTTGCATTTGAAATTAAAGGTAATGATTGCGCTGACCTAGCACAGTGTGGTATGTGCATGTGTGTCTCTGTGTATGAGATCTTAGGAAGGACCAGACTACAGTTGGCTAATATCCAGATGACTGTCTGACCCACAGGTGTAAGGCAGAAAATAAAAGATCCTGTTAGTCATAGGCAAAAGCCAGAGGTCCAGCTCAGTGGAAAAATACACTGGGAACACAATTAAAATTGTTGGAAATAAAAGTCCAGGCCCCTGGAGGATTTGGGTATAGGTGTATCTCCACACCTGGAATATTTATTAGCTTGAGAATGACTGCAAAATTTGAAACTAAATCTGGGATTTAAGCTGAGTGCCTAGTCAAGGGTAAATAATAGAAGGATGAAAACGCTTTGTCCATTCCTGATATTGTGTGAGGTACCTTCTACAGATTATCTCTTTTAGTCCTCTAAATATTCCTGTGAGCAAGTATTATCACTTCCACTATAGAAAAAATAACTCCAAGTTTCCAGGAGATTAAATAACAGGTCCAAGGCTCCATAATTTATAAGTGGTGGTGAAAAGATAGGTAGGATTATATATTAATTAGGATCCAAGTTCAGATGCTATAGCAAATACCAGAATATTCACAACTTTATGCAAGAAGGGAATTTGTATCATGGTCTGAATGTAAACAGTACAGAGCTAAATATGAGCATCCCACTGTGTCGGGGCTGCATCTCCCCTGATATTCTGTCCTAACTCCAATTCACAGTTTAAGATTTCTCCTAGTTTCACTCCAGGACTTCTGGCCAAGATGGAGGCATGGATGGACGCACTGTGCCTTCTCCAACAGCCAAGATTGAGGACAACAGGGATTTGGAAATGGGACGACAACCAGAACTGATGGAGAGTTGAACTGTGCGGAAGTCCAAGCTCCATTCATCCAGACCATTAAGAGGGGTGGAGTCGCACCAGGAAAGGGTGGAGGTTGGCGAATCCCAGGTGCACAGGCGGCCGCTGGCAGACCCTGGGCACAGGGTGGCAATGGGCAGACCCAGTGAGGCCACGAAGGGCAGCTGGCTGACCAGGTGGTCCCACATTCACACACGGATGGTTCAGGTGAGGGGGAAGGCAGTAGAGGGGACTGGAGTCCTAGAGAGCAGAGCAGGCGCCATTGTTCCCTCTCAGACTCCACCCCCACATACAGCATCACTACCCAGCAACTGGGCTGCCCCACTCTGGGGAACACCTAAGGCTCTACCCCTCACTATGTAACAGCTGCGACCACACCAAAAAGAAACAAAAAAAATGGCTCAAACAGGAGAACAAATGAAAGCCCCAGAGCCAATTCATCTAAGTGACCAAGAGATAGCCAACCTATCAGATGCACAGTTCAAAGCTCTGGTGATCAGGATACTCACAGAATTGGTTGATTTTGCTCACAAATTAGATGAACAAATGAAGGCTACAATAAGTGAAATGAAGGAAAACGCACAGGGAACCAATAGAGATGGGAGGAAAACTGGGACTCAAATCAATGGGGTGGACCAGAAGGAAGAAAGAAACAAGCAAACAGAAAAGAATGAAGAAATGAGAATTCAAAAACAATGAGGAGAGGCTTAGGAACCTCCAGGACATCTTGAAACATCCCAACATCCGAATTATAGGGGTACCAGAAGGAGAAGAGGAAGAGAAACAAGTGGAAAACTTATTTGAACAAATAATAAAGGAGAACTTCCCCAATCTGGCAAAGGAAATAAACTTCCAGGAAGTCCAGGAAGCTCAGAGAGTCCCAAAGAAGGTGGACCCAAGGAGGAACACACCAAGGCACATCATAATTACATTAGCCAATATTCAAATGGAGGAGAG
>PVKU01003295.1:73575-184783 GCA_004027475.1 Anoura caudifer
GCTTCTCAGATAAGGTCAAGTTCAAAGAGTTCATCATCACCAAGCCCTTATTATATGAAATGTCAAAGGGACTTATCTAAGAAAAAGAAGATAAAAAAATGTGATAGTAAAAAGACAGCAAACTCACAGGTATTAACAACCACACCTAAAACAAAAGCAAACTAACCAAACATCTAGAGGAGCAGAAACACAGAAATGAAGATTGCATGGAGGGTTAGCAGCAGGGGAGTGGAGGAGGAGAGAGGGGGAAAAGGTACAGAGAATAAGTAGCATAGATGGTCGGTAGAAAATAGACAGGGGGAGGGCAAGAATAGTGTGGGAAATGTAGAAGCTAAGAACTTATGACATATGGACATGAACTAAAGGGGGGAATGTGGGTGAGAGTGGTGTGCAGGGTGGAGGAGAATGATGGGGGAGAAATTGGACAACTGTAATAGCATAATCAATAAAATATATTTTTAAAAGAATTAAAAAAAAAGATTTCTCCTAGTTCAATCCTTTCTGTCTGTATTCTACCCAGTGCATAGAGGATGGGGAGGAATGGAGGGAAATCTCCTTGGCTTTGAGAACGTTAGTCAGAAGTTGTACACACCATTTCCATTTACTTGTGCATGTCTATCTGCAAGAGAAGTTCCAAAATGTAGTTTTAGCTAGTGGCCCCAAGTCCAGCCAGAATGTGAGGATCATGTTACAAAAAGAAGAAAGGAACAATGGATATGGAAGGTCTAATTGCTATTAGACCTCAAACCCTGTAGCTTTTCATGAAAACTAATTGCTCTAGTATTGAATACAGCACCCTACCCTCTATTAGTCAATAGTACTTTTTTTTTTTTTTTTTACCTTTACTAGGCAGCATCTGTACCATAACTGGAGAACTTAGCCCTGGGCCTAAGTACGATTTTTTTTCTTTAAAACCATGACAATTTGTGGGTACTTTTAAAAGAAATTTGATATAACAGAGGAAAGTTCTCTGAAACCTTTTGGCTACAACCTGAAAACTCTTATTAGAATGCTAATACATTCTAATAAATGAAGAATCCATTGAGTTACTACTGAACTGTACTGTGACAAAGCTTTTAGGTAGGAAGAAGTAACCCCGCATCATTTTTTATTTCCAATTCAAATGCTAGTTTCTCAATAATGAACTTAAGTATTTTGGAAGGAGAGGTACCAACAAATGGCAGTAATCTCAGTATGTCAAACATTTTTTAAAAATTATTGCTCCTTGCCCTGGCTGCTGTGGTTCAGGGGATTGAGTGCTGGCCTGTGAATCAGAGGGTCATCAGTTCAATTCCCAGTCAAGGCACATGTCTGGATTGCCGGCCAGGTCCCCAGTAGGGAGCACACAACAAACGACCATACACTGATGCTTTTCTCCCTCTTTCTCTCTCCCTTCCCTGCTCTAAAATAAATAAATAAATAAATAAATAAATAAATAAATAAATAAAATATTTTAAAAGATTAATACTGCTTAAACTTTCTAAATATGTATTTAAATTACCTTCTACCCCATGGAATTTTAATGCCACAGATCATTTTATATCCAAGTACTGTAGCCCTTTGGAGGACCAAAACCCTTGTAATGGATGAACTTTTTTCATTTCCTAAGAACTAACGTTCACCTCCTTGGGGTTAAAAGTCACTTCCTTTAGGAATGCATGTGTTAAGACAAAGCATAGTCTTTCATCCAATCCAGTTGGAAGCACATTCCATCTCTCCTCAGTTTCTTCAGGAATTGTAGCTATTGCTTCACAGGTTCCGAGTGAAGGACCATAGCTTCTGACTGATTTCTTATTTTCATTCATCTGTCACCTTTGATGTCCATTTTGTATAGGTACACTTCAAAGGAAAATTAAGGCAAATCTATTGGAACACTTGGGAAACTTACACAGCAATAATAAATTTTCTAGGGAGAATATCTGAGAGGAAAAGCCTCTCAGAAATTAACAGTGGATGTATGTAAAGTTATAAGAAAAATTACCTCCTTAGTGACTAACAGATTCACTAGGTATTACCGTTAAGCAGAACATGAGCTACTTGTGTCTGTTCTAAGTCACAGAAGAAATTGTGGCTTATGGTCTTAGGAAATACATTGGACAACTTCTTCACTTTGGTGTGCATCAGACAACTGAACTTGAGCACTTTTATTGAATTTCTCTGGACTCTGACCTTTTTTTTTATTTTCCTCTAGTTCTGCAGGGTTGTCAGGGTGCACAACTCCAGGAGGTGCTATTCACATTGTAGTCCATAAAAATGCTTCCCTAAAGTTGTTCAGTGTATGTTCTCTGTAGCTATACAGTATTAATGAATCTATCTTGGTATAAATCCAGGAGCATGGGGAACTATTGTAGCTGTGGCAGTCATCTTTGTGAGCTCAGAAAAGGTGAAGGCAGGCTTGAGTAAATTGAAAAACACAGTGATCTGAATGTGTATGTATACATATATGTGCGTGTGTGTGTGTATACACATATATAGGTATATATTATTTTGAAAGTTTGACAAGATCAATGTTCTTCAATTCATTGCAATATTTCCTAAAATAAATTTGTAAAATTAATTTCCCTTCAAATATTTACAAATTTACACTTAAATTCTTGAATCATTAGTTTAAATAGTTGCATCAGTTGTAATTACCTGCATTTGTAAACATTTCATTATAAAATTAAATATTACACTACTCTTTTAAATATATCAAATGAACTATAAAGCCTACATTGATAGGATTCACACCGTTATCCATTTGAAAAATACACAGACAATTTCATCTTTAACAGATGTATATTTTATATTTTTCACTATTCTCCTTGAACTTGTATTTCCATTTCATTTCCTCCACAAAATTTTATCCTACTATAAGATATTTTATGTCTGAGAGTCTTTTATAGAAAACCATATCATACTTTCCAGAAGCAAAAAACAATCCGTATAAATTGGAATTTTTAAAAAAATCCTGTAACAATAAGTCTCCAAGGATTACAATATTTTACTCTGAATCGTTATCATTAATATTATTTGTAGTAAATAGTTTATTAGACCAACATAAATACATTGCATATTTTACATGTAATATTAAATATCAAGTTAACCATTACTGGAAACACATTTCTTAGTGAAGTAGATGAATTTATTTTCAACTAGTTCATGTGTCTATCAGTGAATATTACTTATTGCTGGAGTGAAACTGAGTTAAACATCATCTCTATTCTTAATTTTCATTTTCATAGAAGCACTGAGAAAACTCATTTATTTAAAAAATTGTTATACAAATACCACTTCTTAACATGTCAAAATCTTATAGTAATGTGTCATCAAAATTTATTTACATATATATGTATATATAAGCTGACTTCTTTTTGAAAGTAAATGACTAATAACTTGATTTACAAGAGTTTTAACTCATTAATATTTTTTGTCTTCTAAATGAAGAGAATAATATTTTGATTTGTCTCTTGTTTGGCTTCCCAGAAGTATCTCTGTTAGAGTAGTGCTGAACCATTAAGAGATAGGGATGATGTCTATCTTTTTTTAAACAGAATAAGGGCAATTGTGAAATAGGGGATAGAGAAGGGGAAAATTTCCCTTCATTACATATCTGTTCTTGGGGAGATCAACATGAGGAAAGAGTATGTTAAGATGTGATTTGGGAAGCTGATGCAAGTAAAACGGTCTGTGCATCTAAATGTCTTTCGTTCACTCTTGAGGTTCTACATATAACATTTTATAAACCATGAGACTAAGTCACAGGACTTGAATAGGTTAAGGATGGTGCTCCTACAGGAGTGTTCTCTTGATATTAATGGTTATCAAAGGGCTTATTTAAATGTTAGAGACCAGCTTTCCAGAAAGAAGGAAGGGCATGTCCAACAACATTTTTTTTACAAGCGTACCAAGATATAGTCTTGGCCTGCTTCCGTTGAGGACTGCCAAGGCGAGCTGAAATTAAGTAAAAATTGTGGATCTTGTCAAAGCCCTCTGTTTAAAGAATAATTTGAATGCTCATTCCATAAAGGAAAGCACCGAGTCAGCATTCTCACCAGCCAAAGTCCTAGAGCAAAGGACATAAAGGAAAGAATAAACAAATGGGACATCACCAGAATAAAAAGCCTCTCCACAGCTAAAGAAAACATCAGCAAATGAAAAAGCAACCAACTGTATGGGAAAACATATTTGCCAATGATACCTCAGACAAGGGTTTGACCTCCAAAATATAAAGAACTCACATGAATCCACCCCAGGAACAATAACCCAATTAAAAAATGGGCAAGGACCTGAATAGACACTTCTCCAAGGAGGACATGCAGAGGACCCAGAGACATGTGAAAGGATGCTGAGCATCATTAGCCATCAGAGAGATGCAAATTAAAACCACAATGAGATACCACTTCACACAGGTCAGAATGGTCTTCAATAACAAATCAACAAACAACAAGTGCTGGCAAGGTTGTGGAGAAGAGGGAACCCTAGTGCACTGTTGGTGGGAATGCAGACTGGTGCAGCCACTGTGCAAAACAGTATAGAATTTCCTCAGAAAATTGAAAATGAAACTGCCTTTTGACCCAGCAATTCCACTGCTCGGGTTATACCGTAAGAATCCTGAAACACCAATTCAGAAGTACTATGCACTCCAATATTCATAGAATCATTATTTACAATAGCCAAGTGCTGGAAACAGCCTAAGTGCCCATCAGTAAATGAATGGATCAAAAAACTATGTACCTTTATAAATGGAATTCTACACAACAGAAGGAAAGAAGGAACTCCTACCCTTCACGACAGCATGGATGGAACTGGAGAGCATTATGCTAAGTGAAATAAGCCAGAAGGTGAAAGACAAATACCACATAATCTCACCTATAAGTGCAACCAAATCAACCAAAGAAGCAAGTGAACAAAATAGAACCAGAAACATAGAAATAGAGAACAAACTGACAGTGACCAGAGGGGAAGAAGGAGGGGAATAATGTGGGAAAGAAAGGGAAGGATCATCAAGGAACATGTATAAAGGACCCATGGACAAAGACAAAGGGGGATGGAGGGTAGGAGGTGGGGATGGGTGGGGTGGGGGAATAGTGGACAGCGAGAAATGGAGACAACTGTACTTAAACAACAATAAAACAATAAAAAATAAAAAAATAAATAGCTGAATCTGAATGTTAGAGAGGACATGGGGATAGGGAGCCAAACAGATAATTTGTTCCTCTTAACCATCTTATAAATAGTCGTATACATGCTTTTTATGTTTGTTTACTAAGAGATTAAATTTATTTTATTTTATATAATATGTCTCTGGACACTGTTTTCTTAGAGCATATCTTTAACATTATGGTATATAGATTCACTCACATAAAATGTCCCCAAAACAAATCTGGAGGATTTACCCCTTTATTTATAGTACTATTCCATGAAAGAAAGGATCCTGGATCTTGAAATTTTGTCCAAGAATTAAAATGTGGATCTCATTCTCTTCTCCAAAAACAATGTGTGTGTGTGTGTGTGTGTGTGTGTGTGTGTGTGTGTACATATGGTTGTAGGTAGTTCTGCCAATTCTGTTGAAAACCACAAATTTTCCATAATCACCATTAGGATGAGTGGCAATGCCCCAGGGCAAACTGACACATTTCACAGCCATTAATTTTACCAATTGGTCACACAACCCTTCTCAGTGCAGGGTTAGATACTAGGCTCTAACATTCCCCATTATACTCTCATGGAACATAAACCTCTTTATTTCCGCATAGATGGTGTGTTCTCTCTAGTTTCCAACTAACATAAGCTGTTCTCTTATGAAACTCACTTCCACCATTCCTCTTTGGGATAAGTCCTCCCATCTTTAGGGGTCCATATAGATATGAGTTTCTTCCAGAAGTTTTGGCCGACTCCTTGCATTTGTTTCATAAATGTTTTTGAATAAAAGGTTAGCTTCTGAATTGAACTAATATGTATTATTGGTGAGAATGTAAAGCAGTGCATCTACTATGGAAAACAGCATGATGGTTCCTCAAATAATTAAAACCAAAGTTACTCTATGATCCAGCAATTCTACTTCTGAGTGTATATTCAAGAGAATTGAAAGCAGAAACCTTAATTGATATTTACACACCTATGTTCATGGCAGCATTATTCACAATAGCCAAAAGGTAGAAGCAAGCCAAGTGACCATAAATGGATGAATAAATGTATAAACAAAACTCTGTATACATACAATAGATCATTATTCTGCCTTAAAAAGACAGGAAAATTTTGCCACATATTACAACAGATGTGAACCTTGAAAACATTTTACTAAATGAATAAGCTAGTCACAAAAAGACAAATATTCTATAACTGTTTATTATGATGTACATAAAAAGGTCAACTTCATGAAGACAGAGAGTAGAATGGTAGTTGTCAGGCACCGGGTAAAAGGGGAATAGTGAGGAATTATTTAATGAACAAAGAATTTCAGTTTGGAAAGATGACAAATAGTATTGCAGATGGATGGCGGAAATGGTTACACAACAATGTAAACATAATGGCACTAGTCTGCACACTTAAAACTGGTTAAAAGGGTAAATTTTATATGATGAATATTTTACTCAATGAAAAGTAAAAGAAAATGGCATCATTTTAGAAACACTTGTCTCAATACAGGATAGCTGCTTTAATAAGGGATCAAACCACTCATTACAATTATATGAAGTACTTTCAATCTAAATATTGATCCTTAATAATGGTGCCCTTTTCTTAATGTCAAAAAGCACATCCACTTTCTGCAAAGAGAGAAGTGGGTGGGCTAATCCTCATGTGATACCAATATTAATGGGGAAAGTGTAACCGACAACAGAATCCCCATCTGCCATATCAATCTGCCAAACCTGACACATACATCAACAGCTATTTACAGGGACTAAGAAGCCTAGTGATTGAGTGAATGAGCTGCATATTCTGCTGGCCCATTTCCTTACACTAAAATTAGAGATTTGGCAGAGACGCATATGGCACTGAAGGGGAAAGGTTGAGCACCATATGTGTATGAAGAAAAGTCACACTGTCATATTCCTGATTTGTACACTGTTAAGAGCTAAATTGCAAAATACCTTCTAGGTGCACAACACTAAGTATACAGTGTGATAAATTAACTTGGTAACCAGTTCAAGGAGGTTTGGAAAATTGTTTTCAGTAAAATGTAAGGTTCCAGTAAAATGTAAGTGCATATAAAAATGCCATCAATTTGAAGCCAATCTACACCACCAAGATTTCCATCGGTCCCTAATAATGAAAATTTCAGTTTTTGAAAAATATCTCCAGATATGTGTGTGTGTATACACACACACATAATCTCTTCATTTTGATGTAATAATACTGCTTTTATTAGCATTATATAGTTGTCATGGATGCAAGTCATTGTATACTAAAAATGAAAGGCTCTATTACAAGAGCTTAACCATTGCTTGAGTAAAAATCATTGCTTAAAACACTGAATTGAATTCCAGCCTGTTTTCCAGGTTTGTCCTTTTTCTTTCCTTCAGTATTTCTTTTTTTTTTTTTTTCTTAGTGTTGGTTTGTAAGAAGTGCTTTGAGTGTTTAGGTAGATTTTGTGGGCCTGAAGCTAACTGATGTTGCCGAGATTTTCATGCACTTAGGATCCTGAGACACTGTGACGGTTGGTTGACTTGGCCAAGCATTCCTAGAGACCCCAAATCCCTGAAAAGATGCTTAGTTGCTTCCAATCGAATACATTAGTTTCAAAGTTAAAAACATATAAAAACTGAAAAGTTAGCAAAATTTGGGTTTATGTTTAATTTTTAAAAGATTTTATTTATTTATTTTTTAGAGAGGGTAAGGGGAGGAGAAAGAAAGGGAGAGGAACATCAATGTGTGGTTGCCTCTTGCGTGCCCCCTACTGGGAACCTGACGTTCGACCCAGGCATGTGCCCTAGACTGGGAACGGAGCCAGGGACCCTTTGTTTTGCAGGCCCCTCTTAACCCAATGAGCCACACCAGCCAAGGCTATGTTTTAAATTATATGTACAAAATTACCATTGCCCATTACGTGGTAACTAACTTCTTGTCTTTGATTTTTTTGGCCAGTGGACACATATATGATAACAGGTTGTTATTCTAACAAATAGACCAGACATTTTGTATGCTCAGATTTTTCCTTTAATTTACCACACTGAAATAGAAGTGCAACCATCATGTGGGAAAGATTAGGAAAACATATGTATTTTTTAAATGTTCAGTTGTGGTAAAATACATATAAATTTTATCATCTTAATCACTTTTAAATGTACAGTATTGTGGAGTTAAATACATATTCATTGTTGTGCAACTAGTCTCCAAAACATTTTCACCTTCTATTTTCCCCAACTGGAACCTTATACCCATTAAAACTATGCTCCATTTCCATCTCCTCCAAGGCCCTGGCAATCATCAATTTTACTTTGTGTCTCTATAAATTTGACTACTCTAAACACGTCCAAAAGAGTAATTGGGTTCATTTGTGACTGGCTTTTTTCACTTAGCCTAATATCTTTAAGGTTCATCTATGTTGCAAATATGTCAAAATTCCCTTCCATTTTAAGGCTAGATAATATTTCATTGTGTGCATATACCACATTAAACCAGATACTCTTGCCCTGGCTGGTGTAGCTCAGTGGATTGAGCGTGGGCTGTGAACCAAAGGGTCGCGGTTCAATTGCCAGTCAGGGCATATGCCTGGGTTGTGGGCCGGGTCTCCAGTGGGGGTCATGTGAGAGGCAACCACACATTGATGTTTCTCTCCCTCTCTTTCTCCTTCCCTTCCTCTCTCCCTAAAAATAAAGAAATAAAATATTTAAAAAATAAATAAACCGGATACGCTCAAGGATAGTGCTCTTGGGTAATAATGTATAAACTAGATATTTAATATTCATGCTTACTAAATAATGAGCCTTTGGCAAGTTAATCCAATTTAATTATTGATACAGTGGATTAAATGGTGAAAACAAATAAGAAAAAGTTGTTCAAATATAGAAACTTTACCTGAGCCAAGTTTTACATATGCCTAGGATATTTTGACTTTATGTTTTGTTTGTTTTTGCATTAGAGATTTGTATTTTCGTTTTAGAATGTATAAGATCACAACATGTGCAAACTATTCATTGTAAAAATAAGCGTAGATCATTTCTTTTTTTTATATATATATAATTTTTTAACTTACACAGACCTGCAATTTTTCTAGTTCCTTTCAGTGTGCCTCTTTAACATATTCAGGAATTAGAACAATTTACTTTTTTTTAAAAATATATTTTATTGATTATGCCATTACAGTTGTCCCATTTTCCCCTCCTTTATTCCCTTCTGCCCTGCATACCCCCTCCCACCTGCATTCCCCCCCTTTAGTTCATGTCCATGGGTCTTACATGTAAGTTTAATTAATACTGTTTGAAGCTATTACCATAAAAATGTGCTGTCATACAAAACTCACAGATATTAACAACCACACCTAAAACAAAAGCAAACTAAGCAAACAACTACAACAGGAACAGAAACACAGAAATGGATATCACATGGAGGGTTAGCAATAGGGGAGTGGGAGGAGGAGAGAGGGGGGAAAAGGTACAGAGAACAAGTAGCATAGACGGTGAGTAGAAAATAGACAGGGGGAGGGCAAGAATAGTGTGGGAAATGTAGAAGCTAAAGAACTTATGACACATGGACATGAACTAAAGGGGGGAATGTGGGTGGGAGGGGGTGTGCAGGGTGGAGGGGAATGATGAGGGAGAAATGGGACAACTGTAATAGCATAATCAATAAAATATAATCTTTAAAAAAGTTAAAAAAAAATAAGCATAGATCAGATATAACAAAGTCATTAAGCCCAAGTGTATTGCACAATGTTAACCTTGATAGATTTTTATATCTAGATGATAAAATGGCCTTGGATTTCCATAGTGTCTTTCTTGCAAAAATTCCAATGCCTTTTCACACCAGTTACAATTACATGAGGTAGAGAGGCGCATCAGTTAACTTCACTTTACAGATGGAAAAATATGAAATTTAGAAAGGTTAAATGGCTTGTTTGAAGTTATAAAATAAAGTAGAATTAAGACCTGGTATGTAAACCTTAGTGCACAGGTTGCAAACACAAGTCCAAAGGGCGGAATCCAGCCCTCCACCTTGTTTTTATTCAGCCAGGCACCTTGTTTCTACCCAGTGGCAGCGCCGAGCTCTCACTTAACTGTTAAGGAGCAGTTACATTTACACAGTCCTAACATTACATTCAGCCCTTTGAAGGCAACCATGAGGCTGGTGTGGCCCCCGGTGAAAATGAGTTTGACACCCCTGCCCTAGTGGAATTGATTATGTTTACTTTTCTTTTTTTCATTTTTGTCTGGTAAAATGCTCATAACAAAACTTATGATCTTAACCATTTTTAAGTGTGCAATTCAAATATAATGAGGTGGATTTTGCATATATGTGACTGGAAAGACTACATTACATTGTGAATGCTTTCTTACTTTAGCCTTTCATGAAATTTCTATATTATTTGGATTGCTCATGTTATAGTTCTGATATTTGGTTTCATAGGGGTTTTTATGGTCATACATCTCAAATCAGTGGATTGCACATAAGTTTGTCATTTGCCTACTTCTTTCATGATTATAACTTTCTAATAATAGCTAGAACACAGTAGTTACATTGGTTTTCCCATTAACTTGGGTAACTTGAAAGTGGGCTTCCTTGCAAGTTTTGTTAGGTTGTTGAGATATCCTCACTTCTTCCTTACGTAGCTATCTTCATTTCCTATCACTCACCTTGCATGTTTTCTTTTTTATGAAGCTTCCCTTCACACTTTATCCACTCTCAGCAGTCTGTCATATGTATGACCCTTCATTTGCTTTCATATTAGTAGATACAGTGCTCTAAATTGCAATATTTTCTGCATTTGCCTGTACAACTGCTAGAACAGCATATAAACTCCTTCACACAGAGAACTGCATTTTATTAGTATTTGCATCATCAGAACCATGTATCTTTTATATGCACATGTATGCTCAGTAAATGTTTATTGAGTGGATGTGTGAGTGAATGTATGATAAATTCTCTTTCACAACATCAGTCACATATCTACTTGTTCAATACCTTTCTTTGCTAAATTATAAGCTCCAAAAGGCAAGGCCATATCTATTTTGTTTAACCTTTTTGCCTTAGTATCTATGTGCATCATAAACTCTCAAGAAATGTAGAATAAATGAATGAATAAATGCATTTTAATCCCTCTCACTTGTACAGCACAGCAAATTGAATTACAATGAGAGCTATTATTAGTTTGTGTTACCAGGAATCATTATGGGTGAGCATATCCTCCAACAGAAAGTATGGCATGTCACTGATTTATGGCCACAAGAGTCATTATTTAGGCAGTACCACAGTAATTATATGACCTCACACCTTTTCTGTAGATGCACTTCTTATCTGATTTTTAACATTCAGGATTAGAAAATATTGCCTGTCAGGTAATATGAAAATTCTAAATCATAGTTATGGACATGAAAGAAATTGTAAAATATTTTACAAAGATGAGATCCGTGAAAGCAGATCCACCCATAAGCAATTCTTCTATGATACCCTCTATCTCATTTCTAAGTGCTAATCCCATCTCCTATTTCTAAAGGGTTTAGTAATGACTAGTTTAGTAATTCATCCTACTGCACAGGGCAATGAAGAATCAAAATATTTCTACTCTCAGGAACATTTTAATAAAGAACAGTTTAAATAGAAATAACCTATTACCCAAAGGCATTTATTTTTCTAATATGGACTATCAGGTGGTATCATAGGTGGTGATTACTTGAGGTTGACCTTATTCGTACATAAGTTGGCAGCCACCTATATATCGTTTATAGAGTTTGCGGTAGATTGCAATGTCCATAAATATCTTTTCCACTGAATGGGCTTTTTATCTTATTTTCTTGTTTGGTTGTTGTTTTACTAGCATGCTATCATGTTATGCAAACTTGTGAGAAATAAAATGCCTCCAAAAATCAAATAAAAACCAAACACAAGAGGAATGCTGGGAAAGGAGACATAAGTTTTAGTTAGGCAGCAGTAAAACCAGACTGTAGTGAAAACGTACCTCACAGGGTTAGTCCTATGTAGGCCTACATTCCTGTGGTTTAGGCCACAGGTCACTCTCATTAGATTTGACACATTCATTTCCCAATGGATTTAGTAAAAACAAAAGGGTGACCTAATTTTGAAACTTCCTTTCAGCTAGAAATACCATTGACAACACTATTTTCATCAAGGTCTAATCTGTTTCTTTCATAAGCAGGATCAGATATAAAACAAATCCCAGGGGACTGCATCAATGTAGCTGATGGTCAATTGTCTCTGATATTATATCATCAGGTTTCTCAATGGAATATGGAAGAAATTGTTTCTCCCAAAGTTAGGTTTTGTAAGAAGCAAGAATAATGCACTCCTAAAGATGATTATTGAGCAATGGGTGTTCTAGCATGCAGGGCCTCAAATGATAGAACTTGAACAACAAAGTTCAGAGAAATCTGAGCCCCCATCAGCTTCATGTCATGACATTACAATTGAAGCAATTCTGGGTCAAAGAAAATATATGAACTTTGGGTGATACAGTCACAAAGTCTAAGTCAAAGTTCTAGTTTTCTGTATTCCTTTCCAGTATTGTTCTTACTATGTTCTTTTTTCTTTTAAATATATTTTATTGATTATGCTATTACAATTGTCCCATTTCCCCCCTTTATTCCCCTCCACCCTGCACACTCCCTCCCATCCATGTTCTCCCCCCTTTAATTCATGTCCATGGGTCATACATATAAGTCCTTTGACTTCTCCATTTCCTATACTATTCTTAAACTCCCCCTGTGTATTTGCTACTTACCATTTAGGCTTCTTGTTCCTTGTACCTTTCCCCCCTCCCCCCTCCCCACTGAGAACCCTCCATGTGATCTCTATGTCTGTTCCTGTTCTATTGGTTGCTTAGTTTGTTTTTGTTTTTGTTTTCGTTTTTTAGGTTCACTTGTTCACAGTTGTGACTTTGTTGTTATTTTACTGTTCATATTTTGATCATTTTCTTATGTCCATGTATCATAAGTTCTTTAGCTTCTACATTTCCCACACTATTCTTGCCCTCCCTCTGTCTATTTTCTACCTACCATCTATGCTACTTATTCTCTGTACCTTGTCCCCCTCTCTCCTCCTCCCACTCCCCTGTTGCTAACCCTCCATGTGATCTCCATTTCTGTGTTTCTGTTCCTGTTCTAGCGGTTTGATTAGTTTGTTTTTGTTTTAGGTGTGGTTGTTAATACCTGTGAGCTTGCTGTCTTTTTACTGTTCATATTTTTTATCTTCTTTTTCTTAGATAAGTCCCTTTAACACTTCATATAATAAGGGCTTGGTGATGATGAACTCCTTGAACTTGACCTTATCTGGGAAGTACTTTATTTGCCCTTCCATTCTAAATGATAGCTTTGCTGGAAAGAGCAATCTTGGATGTAGGTCCTTGACTTTCATGACTTGGAATACTTCTTTCCAGCCCCTTCTTGCCTGGAAGGTTTCTTTTGAGAAATTGACTGACAGTCTTATGGGAACTCCTTTGTAGGTATCTGTCTCCTTTTCTCTTGCTGCTTTTAAGATTCTCTCCTTATCTTTCATCTTGGGTGATGTAATTATGATGTGCTTTGGTGTGTGCTTCCTTGGGTCCAACTTCTTTGGGGCTCTCTGAGCTTCCTGGACTTCCTGGAAGTCTATTTCCTTCACCAGATTGGGGAAGTTTTCCTTCGTTATGTTTTCAAATAAGTTTCAATTTCTTGCTCTTCCTCTTCTCCTTCATGCACCCCTATGATGTGGGTGTTGGAACATTTAAAATTGTCCTGGAGGTTCCTAAGCCTCTCCTCATTTTTTAAAATTCTTGTTTCTTCATTCTTTTCTATTTGGTTGTTTCATTCTTCCTTGTGGTCCAAACCATTGATATGAGTCCCAGTTTTCTTCCCTTCACTGTTGATTCTCTGCATTTTCATTTATTTCACTTTTCATGGCCTTCACTTTTTCATCTATTTTGTGACTGTACTCAACCATTTCTGTAAGCATCCTGATTACCAGTGTTTTGAACTGTGCACTTGATAGGTTGACTATCTCATCATCACTTAGTTGTATCTTTTCTGGAGCTTTGATCTTTTCTTTCATTGGGCCATTTTTCTTTGTCTTGCTGCCCATGTTATGTAGTAAGGGGCTGAGCCTCAGGTACTCACCAGGCGGGGCAACCCACCTTGCTTTTTTGTGGCATTGTTTGTGGGGGAGGGGTCCAAGAGGTAACAGTGCCGCTAGCTCTGCTCTCTGCTGGTTTTTAGTTAGTTTCCCTGCTACCCACAAGCAAATTGGGCCCTTCTGGTATTGATTCCCAGATGGGTGGGCTTGTATACATTCTAGGACCCTATGGGTCTTTCCAACGAACTCTGCTGTGAGGCTGGGAGTTTCTGCAGCTGCTGCAGCACCCAGAGATTTTTTCAGTTGGAGGTTTTGAGGCTCTAATTTTCCCCACTGGAACCCTGGGTTGCCGGTCTGTCTTGTTCCCCAGTTGTTCCTCCTGGTTTATCTACATGCAAATGTGGGAACACCCACTCTGGCAGCCTTCCCCAGTCCTCCAGGCACAGCCTTGCTGCCAGTCCACTCCCTACAGCTGCCTGTCTCCACCCCTCCTACTGATCTGTATGAATGTTTCTTCTTTAACTCATTGGTTGTCAGAATTTGATTTTCTAGTAGTTCTGGTTGTGTTTTGTTTTTAAATTTGCTGTTGTCCTTCTTTTGGTTGTGCAAAGAGGCATGGTGTATCTACCTATGCCTCCATCTTGGCTGGAAGTCTTGTTTTTACTATGTTCTGTTCAGCAATTATGTATGAATGGGTAATAGGGTGAGCTTAGGCAACCTAGTAAAAATACATGACAAAGTCATTAACTTTTTAAAGCCATATCAGCTCCAAGTGTGCTTCAGAATATTTATATTGTCAGTGGCAAACACAAGCTATTATTATTGAGTCAAAATGACTTTCATTTAGCAATGAGAACTGATTACTATTTTATATACATTATATACATTAATCAATATGTAATACATAGTTATTGTTTCATGTCTATATATAAGCATAAGCTATTTCTGTGAGGAAATTATAATAAAGAAGTGCACACTTCTTTAATAATTGAATCTCTCATGAGGGAGGTGACACCTAATGGTCTGATGTCTAGAGAAGGATAATAGTTTTATCTACATTTATCACACCAAAGAGTCCCTTGGATAATATCTCACACAGAGATTGTTAAAAGCCAAATTTCTATCAATGTGAAGTTCCAGCAGTCAAGGGAGAGAGCCAGGTACTGACCACGCATCTATAGGTAGCTTATCATGCCTTACATTTAGAATTATTATCTCATTTTGCTTATTTGTTAACCCATAAATCAGAAAATACTTGCAGAATTTAACAGAAAATCTAGAGCTGTGAACTCAGTCAAGTGCCATGACTCCAGTAGAGGAAGGTTAAAAGAAGGTTAATAGAAGCAACTAGTAAAAATACAATGCTGTCATCATTTTAATTATAAAAGATATAAAAGTATTCTGGAGTGATGTCAAAGACGGAATTGGTCTTATCACTAGTCCCAAAGTTAACAGATATGATAAAATACTTTTGTTTTTCCAAATGAAGAGGAGCTCTATGACATTAAAAAGGGCACATATAAATAAGGCAAAAGAATCAATGGGATTTCTTCTTGCCACTGACTCCAGGACAGTGTACAGGGCATGGTGTTTACAATGCCCAGTTCAATCTTCGCTTGACCTCTGTCAGGGACCTAGGTGCATGACACTGAGCAGATTACTGAATCTTTTGGAGCTCTTTATTTCAGAACCCTTTATTTGAAAAATAATATTGATGACACCTGCTTTTCTTACTAGATTATTGTAAGACCTAAGCAACAACATATGTGCTTCAGTAGGTTGAAAAAAACAAAAACAAAAGCATGTTTTAGAAACACCAAGTAATGTTTTTGTGATTACTAAAGTATTTGGGTTTTCCCTACTCACTCAGTCTTTAGCAGTGAGCTCCACCAGAATGTGCTAAGGCATTTCTGTGGTAACATTCTCTAAGGTGTATGAGGTCTGTCTAGAAGATACCCAACCATGGACGATGAAAAACAGACATTTATTGAGGAAGATACAAGATACAAGAAATATTGTCCACAGGACAATGAAGCCTCAGTCCCCTTCAAAGGAGACATCTTGGGACCTCACAGAGTTCTGGCAATTGCCATCAGCTGCCTTGTTATAGTTCCCTAATTCTCATCAAAGGTCTGAAATATCTTCCCTTTCAAAGGTGATTTTAGTTTTGGGAAAAGCCAGAAGTAACAAGGCACCAAATCCGGGCTGTAATAAGGCTGAGTCACCTTCATGATTTGATATTGTGCCAAAAAAAACCTCTGCACGAGATGTGAAGCATGAGCAGGCACATTGTTATGATGAAGCTGCCAATCACCAGTTGCCCATAGCTGTGGCCTTCTGAATCATCCCAATAGTTTCCGCAGAGGAATGAATGTTGAAGCTTAACACAAAATTGGACGCAGATTTGTTGCTCTACTTGCTCAGTCATTTTGAATGTGACGGCCACACAGAACACATGCTCGCTCAATGGTGTCTACTGCCCCCACTGACTGGTACAGTGAAGTTGTCATTGTTCACACATGCACATTCCAGTTCTCTGTCTTTGGCTGCCAGGTTACATCAGTGTTGGGCAAACTGTTCTTGTTGTATTAACAATGGCTGGACTTTTTCAGGATAGACCTTGTCTGTCCTTAATCCAGTACCTTACTTTTTTAATGGCTGTGGCTTTAATTGGGAAATATGGCTTGTCCAATTATGTTTCTTTTTAAAGATTGTTTTAGTACTAGAGATCTCTTGAGATTCCATGTAAATTTTAGAATTTTTTATATTTCTACAGATTAAGGTCATTGAGATTATGATCAGCATTGCATTGAATCTGTAGAATGTGTCGCATGGTATGGACATATTAATAATACTGTCTTTCAGTCCTTGAACATGGGGTGTCTTTTTATTTGTGTTCTTTAATTTGTGTCAGCAATGTTTTATAATTTTGATAGTAATTTTTTTAAGTTGATGTGATTACAGGATGCCCAGATATCTGGTTGAATAATATTCCTGTGTGTGCCTGTGATCAGCATTCGTATTGGTGAACTATGTAAAGCAGATGGCACTCTCCAATGTGGGTAGGCACCATCTCATCCATTCAGGAGTTAATTGAACAAAAATTGCAGAAACAGAGGAATCTCGGTCTCTCTCTCTCTCTCTCTCTCTCACACACACACACACACACACACACACACACACTGATTGAGCTGGGATATTGTTCTTCTCCTGCCCAAATTGCTCCTGGCACTCAGGCCTTCACACCTGAACTAAAGTTCATACCATTGGCTTTTCTATTCTTAGGCTTTCAAACAATATCACTGGCTTTCTGAATGTCCACTTTGCATGTGGCAGATTGTGGAGGTTCTCAAACTCCATAACTATGTGAGCAAATAACTCACCCTAAATCTATTTATTTAATTTATTTTTATTTGTTTAGTTTTCTGTGTTTTATTAATTAGTTTTAATCCAGCTTTAATTGACATATAACCTTGTGTAAATTTAAGGTGTATAAACTGCTGGCTTGATGGATTTACATAGTGCAATACTATTACCAATGCAGCATTACCTAACACTCTGTCACATTGCATAGCCATTTTGTTTGTGATGAGCTTAAGTAAGATTTAGTGTCTTAGAAACTTTGAAGTTTATAGTACAGTATTGTTAACTATAATCACTATACTGTGCATTAGATCTCCATATCTTACTTATTTACTTGTTGCGTAGCAAAGAAAATATTCACCAAATTAAAAGGCAACCTACGGAATGGGAAAAATAGTTGCAAATATTCTAGCTGATAAGGTGTTAATATTTAAAACATATAAGGAACTTATACAACTGAATAGCACAAAAGCAAATAAGTAAATTTAAAAATGTACAAAGAATGTGAATAGATTTCTTTGCAAAACAATTCACATGGCAAATAGGTATATGAAAATTTGCTCAACATTACTAATTATCAGGGAAAGGTACCATATTTTGCTGTGTATAATGCATACTTTTTGCCCAAATTTTTGAGGGAAAAATAAGAATGTGCATTGTACATGGCTATAATTATTACATAACATGGGTGTAATAATCCCATGTATAATACAAACAAAAACATGGGTGCACATTATACATGACAAAATATGGTACATTAAAACCACAATGAGAAATTACCTCATATGTGTTATATTACTTAAAATAAAAGATAAGAGATAAAAAATGTTAGCAAGAATGTGGAGAAAATAGAAAAATTATACACTGTTGTTGGATATGTAAATTGGTGCAGCCACTGTGGAAAACAGTATGGTGTTTTCTCAAAATATTAAAAATTGAACTACCACCCCATCCAGTTATCCCATTGTCCTGGACATATTGTAGAGGAAAAGTCAACTAGGACAAAGTGGCCCAGAAGAGGGACTGGGAACTGGGAAAGAGTTTTGTTTAGGTTACTTAGAAACCGCAAAACTGTCGGGTTTCAGTTAGGTAGTCATAATTTCTGCTTTGGCTTCTGTACACCCAGCTTCCGATAAGGACACCTCAAGGCTAGAGTTATTTTTGCATCAGCTTCTGTACCTCCTGCTTTTGCCACGTAGGATATGGCATCGAGAGAGCAATAAAAGCCCTGCCAAGCCAAGGTTTGGGGCCCAGAATTTGGAGACTGTCTCCTCTGGGTCCGCGCGTGTAATAAAGCCTCATTCCATCACCCCCAATCTCGCCAGAGTCATTATTTTCCGTAACAGTATAAGTTAAGAAATTGAAATCATTATCTCAAAAAGATATTTGCATACTCATGTTCATTGCAGCATTAATCACATTGGCCAAGATATAAAAACAACTTAACTGTCTGTCAAGAGATGAATGGACAAAGAAGATATTATATATACATATTTATAAGTGGATATTATTCAGCCACAGGAAAGAAGGAAATCCTACTTTTTTGAGGACATGCATGAAACTTGAGGGCATTATGCTAACTGAGATGTCAGACACAGTGAGATAAATACTGTGTAATATCTCTGATAAGTGGATTCTAAAAACCCCTAATTGTTTGGGCTAAGACAGACCTGTGGACAAAAGCTATCTTAGAACAAAGGCTATTTTCTTAATTTCCCTTGTAGTTTTTTTTACCCACTTTTTTAAAGAGTGTTTTATTTTATTTCCACACATTTGTGGTTTTTTTCCAGTTTTTCTTTTTCTATGGATTTATAGTTTCACTTTATTTTGATTTGGAAATGGCATTTTGCATAATTTCAATATTTTTAAATTTATTAAGATTTTTTCTAGCCAAATATATGCTCTATCCTGGATAATAATAGTCTTGAATAATAATAGTGCTTTCTACTGTTGTTGGCTGGAATATTCTGTATATATCTGTTAGGTCAAATTTGTTTATGTGCTTTTCAAGTTCTCAACTTTCCTTATTGATCTTCAGTCTAATTTCTCTATCTATTATTGAATGTGGTGTATTTAAATCTCCAACTCTTATTATAGAACTGTCTGTTTCTCCCTTCAATTCTGACAACGGTTCCTCCAGATACTTTGGAGTTCTGATATTTGATACATACGTGTGTATAGTTGGCATACCTTTTGGTAAATTAACACTTTTGTCAACATAGAGTGTCCTTCTTTCTCTTTTGTAAGAGTTTTTTAATTAAAGTCTATTTTGCCTCATGTTAGTATAACTACAGTAGTTGTTTTTTGGTCACTGTTTGCATAGAATACATTTTTCTATCCTTTCACTTTCAACTTATCTGTGGTATTAGATCTAAAGTAAACAACATACACTTGGAACACTTTCTTTTAATCCATTGTGCTAACCTCTCTTCCTTTTTTTGGACACTAATTCTTTTACATTTACATTAATTACTGACAAGGAAGGATTTACTTCTGCCAAGTTGCTACTTGTTTTCTGTTCATCTCAGAGCTTCTTTTTAATATAACTTAGGGTTTTTTATTTCACCGTTTATTAAATGTATTGGGGTGACATTGGCTAATAGTATCATAAAGGTTTCCAGTATACATTTTCATGATACATGATCTGTATATTGCATTGTGTGCCCACCTCCCACAGCGAAATTATCTTCCACAGCTTAAAAATATTTGTCTTTAAGCTCCTCCACTTCTGTCTTCCTTTGTATTTAGTTGACTTTTGCAGTGACACATTTCATTCCCTTTCAACTTCCTTTTGTGTACAATTTATAAAGAGTGTTTTTTGGGGTTACCATGGGGATTACATATAACATCTTAAAATTAAAGCTAATTAATTTGAATTGATACCAACTTGAATTCTATCTCATATAAAAACTGTACTCCTATATGTTCTATCATCCCTGTATGTTGTAGAAATCAAAAACTATATTTTTATAGATTCTGTGCACAATAACATAGATTTATAATTATTTTTCATGCTTTTGTCTTTTAAAGCCTGTAGAAAATAAAAACTACAGTTACAAATTCAGTTTGCAATAATACTGACTTTTCCATTTGCTCATATATTTATCTTTACTAAAAATATTTATACCATCATATAGCTTGGAGTTACTATACATCACCCTTCACTTGACTTTGAAAGATTGCCTTCAGTTTTTCCTGTAGGGAGAGTCTAATGGCAATGAATTCCCTCTACTTTCATTTTGCTGGGAACGTCTAATTTTACTTCCATTAAAAAAAAATATGCCCTGGCTGGTGGGGCTCAGTGGACTGAGTGATGGCTTGTGAACCAAAGGGCCGCTGGTTCAATTCCAGGTAAGGGCACATGCCTCGGTTGCGGGCCAGGTCCCCAGTAGGGGGCACACAAGATGCAACCACATATTGATGTTTTTCTCCCTCTCTTTCTCCCTCTCTTCTCTTCTCTCTAAAAATTCATAAATAAAATATTTTTTAAAAAGAAAAAATAAAAAATAATTTTACAAGATAAAGAATTATCATTTGACAGTTTGTTTTTCTCACCACTTTAAATATATCATCTCAGTGTCTTCTGGCCTCCAAGGTTTCTTATAAAAAATCAGTTAAAAGTCTTATTGAGAATTTGTTGTACATTAAAAACAAAACAAAAAAATGGTGCTCCATTGCTGCTTTCAAGACACTCACCTTGTGTACTTTTTTTTCGTTTAAATAAAAGGTGCTTCAGTCTTGGTGTACAGTTTATTGAGCTTGTGGGATGTGTAGATCCATGTCTTTTCTCAAACTTGGGATGTTTTCAGTCAATATTTCTTCAAAGAATATTTCTGGTCCTTCCCCAATCCTTTTGTGACTCACATAATGTATATGTTGGTTTTACTTGATGGGTCCCACAAATCCTTAAGACCCTATTCAGTTTTCTTTATTTGTTTAAATCGTGTCTTTCAGACTCAATAATCTCAATTGCCCTATGTCCAAATTCACTAACTCTTTCATCTCCTTACTTCTCTGCTCTTGAACTCACATAATGATGTTTAAATTCCAGTCACTGTAATTTGCAGATCCAGTATTTCCTTTTGTTCTTTTTTTATATTTTCTATCTCTTAATTGATATTCTCATTTTGTGCATGTCACATTTCTCATTTTCTGTGTTTTCCTTTAGCTGGATATATTTATGATAGTTTTTCTAATGTCTTTCTGTAGTAAATTGAAGTCAGATGATCCCCAGGATTGATTTTTTACTTTTTTTGAACCTTTGAGTGAGTGATATTTTCCTGTTTCTTTGTATTACTTATGTTTTTATTTTGCTTTTGTTGAAACTTAAGCAACTGGTTATAATGCTGTAGTAACTAGAAAGGAGATTTTTCTTTTTCCCAGGGTTTGTTTTTTTATGATTAAAAACTGTAGCAGTCCTTGGATTTTGAGATTATTTCAAAGTATTTTTGCAAAAAAAAATGTTTTCTGTCATGTGCAATCACTGAATTCTCTGTTTTTTTTAAACTAGTGTTGAGTTAATATTTTGACAGATATTTCTTTGAATAGCAGGAAATAAAAACCAACAATAAAGAAAACACGAGCAACAGCCACTTTCAGTTTTTATATACCAATTCTGCATTCAAGGATTCCTTCCATGATTAGCTAGGATTCATCAGAGACTAGTGACCATCCCATGGTGAAAGTTTAAGGCCTTCCCAGGCCTTTTGTAACTACGCATTTTGTCTGGGAATGTGTGTACATTCCACTGTACACATGGCTTATTTGAAATGTCCCAATTTTCTTGAGTGTCTCCCTTTAGCTTTTCCTCCAGGCCTTAAATGATTTATTGAATGTCTCCCCCTGGCCTTTTTTTGTCTCAAGAAAGTGCCCACACTTTACTATTTGCATGAAAAGTTTCACAAGATAGAGATTAATGAATCAGCTTTTCAGGGATCTCACAGACAGGTTAGAAGTGACTCACAAAAATTTGCAAAAACTATCTGCTCTATTCTTTTTCGTTCAAGGAAGGGGTGTAGGATTGGGAGTGCAGCTGTTCAACACCCAAGACCCCAACTCTCAACACACAAGGGACAGGGTTTACAAAGGACAAGTAAAAAATGTCTAAATACTTTTTTACTCTTGGGCTGGCCAAAACGTTTGGGTTTTTTTTTTTCCATAAGATGGTTCCAGTAGTACTTAGTTGTCTTTAACTTCATTCAAAACAGTTTTGTTAGATTGTGTTGTGACAGCTGTCTTATCAGCATGCATTTAAAAAATGGTCAATATTGGTGAATTTTTGTGTAGCCATTTTAATATTGAAGATGAAGAAAATAAGAGACATTCTTGGCATATTATGTTTTATTTTTCAAGAAAGGTAAAAATGCAACTGAAATGCAAAAAAATATTTGTGCAGTGTATGGAGAAGGTGCTGTGACTGATCAAATGTGTCTGAAGTGGTTTGCGAAGTTTCATGCTAGAGATTTCTCCTGGACTATGCCCCACAGTCAGGTACACAAGTTGAAGTTGACAGCAATCAAATCAAGACATTAATTGAGAACAATCAACATTCTACCATGTGGGAGAGAGCCAACATTCTCAAAATATCCAAAATAATGAAGTTATTGGTGAGAATAAAAAAATTGTGTCTTATTTTACTTTTTTAAATTTTACAACTTTTTGGTCAACCCAATATTTTGAAGATCTTTTCCTTACATGTGTGTTCTCTTGGCTGCTGTAAATGATTGTTTTCAAGAGCTCCTATGAAGTTACTTCAGAAAACTTATGATTGTCTTATGGACATTTCTGTGGGGGAATGACAGTGTTGAGGTGCCTGGTGTGCCATTTTGTTGACATCACTCCTCCAGACACAACTTTTGAGATGAAAATCAAGAGATAATAAACTGTATGAGGCATGAAAGACTTTAAAGAGTAATTGCATTGCCCAACATTATTTGATGAGAGGTGGTGGCTGAACCAAAACTAATATTTTCAGTTACATTTGACTTCACAGAGGTGTCCTACATGTGCATACAAACACGCATCTCTCCAAACCTAAAATATTGTGCTTCAGTTTGTTTGTGTTGCAGTTATTTTTAAACAATATGTTAGAGAATTAGAATAAGAATGGCAATATTTCTGGCAGAAGGAAAAATGAATTATGATTTGGGACTAAAGCTTAGAAGTCTCATGCTAGGAGTGACAAAATGTCTTCTAATTCTAATAGTGGCCAAAATACCAAAGGCCTTTTGTGTTTTTAAAGAATCAAAATATCCCTAGCAGCGGACATGGGTTACTGTTCATCTAGCTACAGATGAGCAGAACTGCATCAAAGAACATTTGATTTAGAGACTAAGTCCCCTAACTACAGCCTTGACACTTTTTTTTATTTAACCTAATAACTTTGGCTTTTAAGAAAGAGATAAACAAACATTATTGTAATGCATGATTTTATATAAAAATGTTCTGTTTTGGTTTTTTCCTGTGGTGAATGGCCAGTGTCTAGAAAATCAATATATGCAGTTTTGCTATAATTTATCTTTGTGATCAAACTTGATTCAAGATATATTTTTTGATAAACTAGAAATAAAATTTTTATTTTAAATTACATTTTGATGATCTCAATAGGTATTTCAATTTCAGCACCTCGTTGTACACGATTCAGTGAGGGAGGTAGATAGAGCCAGAGCCAGAGACAGAAAATAAAAAAAATGTCATTTGGAGCAGGAGACAGGTTACAATCAAGAGCAGAGGTCAACCTCTCTATAAAATATGTCCTTGACTCATCTAAGTAGCATTGATTACCATCTTTTGTGTCCACGCTAAAGTCTTTATATATTCTTTTATTATAGTACCTGTAACACTCAATTATATTTACTTATATTCTTGTCAATCTTCCCCAAGTACAGATATGGTTTATTTTTGTCACCCTTGAGTATTATATCTGAGTAATAGAAGGTATCCAGAGATAAATTTACTCAAAAGTAAAGGTAAATTTATGTGAGAAAACTAACATTTGACTACCTTAGTGTTTTTCAACATTTCCTTTACCATATATCTGTTTTTCATTAAACTACAATTAGGGAAATCCTTTGGCTATATATCTATCTTCATCCATATAATGACAACTGTATAACATTTCCAATGAGGTGGAATTTTTCTGATGCCCACTCCTAATCTATACCCATTTCCCCAAAGATAAGTACTATTATAAATTCTATTGAGACTCACTTATCTCTGAGAATATTGAAAACATTTATTCTTAATTTTGTTGTATTTCCTTTATTAAGTCTTTTCACTCTATCCATTGTTTTGGTTGTTCCCTTTGTTAAATTTGATGTCTTTCTTTTACAATAATCTTGTAATTTTTGAGTGTTTGTGTATCTTTGTGCCTCACAGTCCTGTCTGCCTGTCTTCAAAAGCTGTTGCTAGTGTATGATTTTGTAAAAAAGAAATTGTTCACTCACAGTAAAGACAGAATGAAAGCAAATATATTTCTATGTTATTTTTCCTTAAACTCTTGTTGTTTTTTCCTGGAGGGAATCCAGAAAGTTGCATCTTTGTACTCAAAATGGTAATAATATACCATTGTTTGAAGTTTTTTTTTAAGATTGATGTTCATAAGCAAAATGATTTTTAAAATTTAAGATCAAAAGGAATTAGAGAAATCTTCAAATATAAATTTATACTTTAAATTTAATACAGAGAGAAAGAAATCAAACCTAACATGATTTCATTTTTTCAAATCTATACTATATGCTTTTCTTTAGCCCTAAAGCCTATGTTAGGGAAGAACCTTAGGAAAGGCATTAGCTATCAAGCTAAGCTGATAATGCAAAGTATAAGAAAACTTTCTTAGGATATACAACACACTTTACTAATTTTGTACTGTGTGTCAAACATGCTGTTGGGCGATGGGAACAGACTCAGCTCACATCCTTGCAGCCTAATAGGGATATTGTCAATATTAACGTGAGAAAAAGGAGCTATAGGTATAATAGTGACAACAAATACTAGAGACATTCAGAGGAGGGAGTGATTGCATTGTTCTGAGGAACAGGCACCTAGATTTAAGTAGATTATAAGCAAAGTATTGGTTATAATTTTCATTATTAGAAAACTAGGGAGAATGTTCTAGGTAGAAAAAAATGAAGAAAACTTTTTCCACCGGGTAAAATAACTTCTTTTTGTCGAAAAATTGATATTAATTAATTGAATCTGACTTCATATGAAGAATTATAAAAGACACTTTATTTGTAAACTTAAATACATTTGAGAAGCTAGGTAGCAAGAAAGTGTTGGAGAGTCTTGAATACCAAATTGGGGCATTTTAGCAATATTCTTTAGGAGCAATAAGGAGAGACTTTGAGCAGAGGCTTAAAATAGGCAAAGAAATGTTAAGAAAAACACTGAAAGTTTTCGGGAGTAATTAGATGACGTTAGGATGACACAGAGAAACCAGTTAGGCTACTGTAATGAATGAAAGAGAAGACCAACATGACCTAAACTACAGTAATAGCAGTAGCAATTAAAGGACAGAATGAGTACAAAGAATGGGAAAAATCCATCGCCAGGAAAGGTAATTTCTTGCTATTTCCTGGGCATCTAAGATAGAAGCTCTGTGCCAGCTGGAGCTCTATTAAATATTCATTATGTTTAAAATGTAGCAGGAAGTAAGATGACATTTTTAAGGGCTCCTAACTCTTAATATTAAGAACATAGAGGTGCTCAGGTAAAATAGTCTTTTTAAGTGTAAATGAATTTTGATTGCACTCGACCACTCAAAACATTTGCGCTGCTGATCTTTCAAAAACTCTAGAGTTTATAGAGGTGACATAAAAGAGGCCTAATCTTCAGCCTCACGATTTGTACTGCTTGCCTTTTTTTCCCAAGTTCTTTGTGATATGTATATCTATTAGAGACAGTGCTATACAACTCTATTTAGAAAAACAATTCCCAGGTCTGTCAGAATATGGGCAATATCTTTTAACTTGGGTTCATTCTGCACTCCTCAATTAAATAATTTGACAGTTAATCTTCAGCGATAGCAAATATTATAAAACTACATCAAACACTTTCATTGGTTTTAGCAGGCTGTGTTGAACAGTCCTTGGTGTATACTAGACTACAGAATAAACACCACTAATTCTTCCCAAAATCCAATTGAAACTGCTGTAGGACATTCAAAATGGGAGGGGGGGGGCAGAGACTAGTTTGTAGTGGTTTTTTACTTGGCTTGTGAATACTTGGATTCCATTTTACCTTTTTACCATTACTTTTGAGCACATTAAAAAGGATGGCTTTTGGTAACATTTCCTGCACTGTTGCGGTCACCCAGAATCACTGCAGCTGATTTTGACAGTTCAAATTACAGCCAAACTACAGGAGCATTATCTAAGTCTAGAGCATCATTATCCTCTCATTAAAAAGTTTAGGATTAAGCCCTGGCTCATGTGGCTCAGTGGATTGTGCACCTGCCTGTGAACCAAAGGGTTGCTGGTTGGATTCCCAGTCAGGGCACATGCCTGGGTTGTGGGCCAGGTCCCCAGTTGGGGGTGTGTGAGAGGCAACCACACATTGATATTTCTGTCCCTCTCTTTTTCCCTCCCTTCTCCTCTCTCTAAAAATAAATAAATAAATTTTTTAAAAAATGGAAAACAGATATATGGTAAAAAACGTAACAAAACTGCAGAGCCTTCTCTTTTATGTATAAAGATTTTATCTATTTCTTTTCAGAGAGAGGGAAAGGGAAGGAGAGAGAGAGGGGGGAAGGGAAGGAGAAAGAGAGGGAGAGAAACATCAATGTGTGGTTGCCTCTCACACACCCCCTACTGGGGACCTGGCTGACAACCCAGGCTTGTGCCCTGACTGGGAATTGAACCAGCAACCGTTTGGTTCACAGGCCGGCACTCAATCCACTGAGCAACACCAGCCAGGGCTCATTCCTGTTTTTATGGTTCAATAATATCCTAATATATGTGTATATCACATTTTGTTTATTCATTCACCAAGAAATTTTGGTTATTATAATCTTGCCTATTTTGAATAACACTGCTCTGAACACTGCTGTGTAAATATCACTGTGAGCCCTTGGTTTCAACATGTTTATGTGTACACCTCAATGTGAAATTGCTGGATCATATGGTAATTCTATGTTTAAGTTTTGAGGAACTACATGCTGTTTTCCATAGGAGCTGTACCATTTATACCACCAGCAGTGCACAAGTAATTGAGTTTCTCCACATCCTCACCAACACTTATTTTTTGCTTTTATTTTATTTATAATAGCCATGCTAATAGATATGAAATGATATATCATTTGATTTTGATTTACACTTCCCTAATGGTTAGTTATAGACTAAATGTTTGCTCCCCCCTCCCCATATCTCGAGGCCTTAAGTCCCAGTGTGACTGTATAGAGACAGAGCCTTTATGGAAGTCAATAAGGATAAATGGGGTCATAACCATAGGGCCCTAATCCAGTAAATCTGGTGCCCTTATAAGAAGAGGAAGAGCCCTGGCTGGTGTGGTTCAGCGGATTGAGTGTGGGCTGCAAACTGAGGGGTCACTGGTTTGATTTCCAGTTGGGGTGCATGCCTGAGTTACAGGCTGGGTCCCTGGTGGGGATGCATGAGAGGCAACCACTCATTGGTGTTTATCTCCCTGTCTTTTTCCTTCCTTTCCCCTCTCTCTAAAAATAAATAAATAATCTTAAAAAAAAAAGGAGAAGAGGAAGAGACATGAGAGTTCTCTTCCCACTATGTGAGGACACAATGAGATGACAATGGTCTCCAAGCCAGGAAGATAGTTCTCACCTGCCACTAGATTAGCTGTTACATTTATGTCAGACTTCCTAGCTTTTAGAACAGTGTGAAAATAAAGTTCCTTTAACATACTTAGTTTGTGGTATTTCTCTATGTAGCCTCAAGCTAACTAATATAATTAGTGATAGTAAGCATCTTTTCAGGGGCTTTTGCTTTATCTTTTTTCTTTTTATTGAATGTGTTGGGGTGACACTGGTTAAAATATTATACAGGTTCCAGATGCACCATTGAACAACATATTGTCTCAACACTATACGGTGTGGTTAGCACCTCAAATCAAGTCTCCATCTATCACTTTAATAAATGGTACGGTCCTCCACGTTCATCTCCCCACCCTCCCACCTGTCAAGCATAATGCTGGTGTCCCTCCCAACAGCTGTCAGCCTGCTCTCTATCTATGAGTCTGTCTATGTTTTGGTGGAAGGAGACTTGATTTCTGGTAGCAAAAACACAATGCAATATACAATTAATGTATTATCAATGTAGGCAACTGAAACCTGTATAATTTCATTAACCATTGTCATCCTAACAAATTCTGTTTTTAAAAAGTAATTAATTAATTAAATTTAAATTTTAAAAAGAAATTAGCAGGGCTCAGCTGTGGGTATTTCCTAAAATTACAGTTGTAGAGAAATAAATACATAAATAAATATATTAATTTAAAAGGTTAGCATGGAAAAATGCTTGCATTTTCCCAACAGTGAAATAGAAAAAACAATAGGTAAGCATGATGTGAAAAAGAGCTTCCCAGAGGCAGGGGATAATGAACTTAAGTACAGTATTTCTGAGACACATTGCAAGATAGGACTTGGACATTGCATTTGGCAACATTGGAGATACTAGTCAACAGATGTACTAACAATTTTGGTTTCAGAAGAGTGGGCAGGAAAAAAAAGATTACTAAAATGGTTCCAGGAAAACATTGTGATATAATGATGACATTAAGTTAGGTAATTTATCTGCGTATATCCTTTTACTCTAAAGAGGAACAGAGAAGTGGAATGGTAAAGAATGGCAGATTTATGGCTGTGTGAGGATTTTATACTTTCAATGGATATATTACAGCAAGTCTGCATTTGGAAATGAGCCAAAGTAGTTGAGAAATTAATGATGCAAGAGACAGGAATAATTACACAAGCAGAGACCTTGAGTAGGAGAGAAGAGATGGAATTTAGTGCACAGGTGGGATGGAAGTGATAAAATAGAAGCAAGAATAATTCTTCCCTTATAGCAAGGGAAAAGCATAGAGTATTTTTATAGCTGTTTTTAAGTTGATAGTTTTTGTGGTGGGAAATAATAAATTCTCTTCTGATATTTTTTTCTTGGTGTAATAAAAAGCAATTTCAGCAGCTAAAACTGAGGATATGGAAGGAAATTGAAAATCTGAAGACAGAGAGAAGTTATTTTAGTTATTGAGAGAGTAAATTGGCTAGGCAGGATTAATAAATTTACCAGGAATTGCTGAAGACTCACTTAATATTTGTAGTCAAATATTTACAGTAAGACAACCTGACAAACATGTATACATTTTTCAGGCTTGTTCAGCTACTTGGGTACCGGTGAAGAGTGAGAGGTATATTGAATTTAATCAGCATTGTTGCTTTTTTTCAGGAATGTTTTTGGAGATAAACAGAGGGGTCAAAAGGTTGATAGGGACAGAAGAATTATCATAATTGTAACCAAGCAGATGGGGCTGTTCACATAGTGCCTTGGTGCATGACCTAACAATCCGTATTAGAAGGAATGGGGGGAGTGGGTGCTCAGTGCACTTACACTCAGAACTTTCCTTTCCTATGAGACCCAGCACTTCCCTTGTTCCACAAAAGGCTATAAACCAAAACCAAAACCAAACCTAATAGTTCCCCATGTTCTTATCTTAAGCCAGCTGCTCAAACAATTTTCCATTCCTTCTAGAAGATATGAAAGTCACCATCCTCACATAGTGAATCTCTCCTTCAGGATCTATAGTATGTTGTTCTGAGCCTCCCTGTAATAGTCCAGGAAAGTGTGTGCCATGGTGCACTTGATTATTCTACTCCCTTTCAAATCATGTGGCTGAATCCTCACTACAAAGTACCTGGTTGTTTGCTTATTTGTCCCTCTCACACGGTTGCTACATCATTTCTTCCTCATGACTCTTCTACTCCTTCCAAGGCACATGGCCAAATCCCCACAAACTGTATAGCTTCTACTTCACTACTGGCAGCGAGGTCCCTTCTATACCCTTTCAAACCACACGGCCAAATTCGTCATGGCTGTTCACCCTTTATTTCAAATCCTGATTTGGAGCCTCCTGTGTGACCTCACCTCCTACTCCTCCCACAATGAGCTACAGTTGTCGGTTCTCCTGAATAGTTTACATGCATTCAGCTACCATTCCCAGTCAGGGCGAGACTGACTCAGTGATCTAGGGGGAACCTGCCTCTCTTGGCCACATCAAGGGTCAGGATATGTCCTTAAAGTCATACCCACCTTGCCCCAAAGTGGCAGCACAACTATTCAACTATCCTTTGTTATGAAAAAGTATCTTAAGCCATATTGTCTGCTTTCCCCATCCCCCAAACCATGGGCTGTAGGGGAACATGCTTCGTATTCTGTTTCATAATGATGAGCTGGGGAACAATACTAGGTAAAGAGGGATGTAAAGATATGAAACGAATGAGGGAGAGTGAAAAACTGGTAAGGCCAACAGCTAAATCCAGCTGGGTTGGAGAATTATAGGAATGACATAATGGAGAGAGATCAAGATCAAGCTGAAAATATAGCAGTTATGTGTCAGAGAGTGACAGGTTTAAACCTGAGAGTTTCGAGATGGTAATTATTGGTAAAGACAAGGCTATGATCATATACATGAGCCTGAAATGGATGGAGGAAAAAGTAATTTTAGCAAAGAAAGTAAAGGAATTCCCAATTCATAATGTTTGATTAATCATTTCTATGAATGTTAAAATCACTAAGAATCATCACACGATTTATAGCTGGTCAGTTAAAAGCATGGGTCATAACCCAGACTTGCTAACGATATCTGAGGTTGTGGGGATGGGGTGCTGAGTATGTAACCCATGAGGTCTCTGCTAACTCAAGTTAGTGTCAAAATTGAGTGGAATTGTAGGACATCTAGTTGATGTCACAGAGAACTGCTTGGTGTGGAGAAAATCCACACACATATCTGGCATCAAAACTGAGGTGTTGTAAGTGTGCACAATAAAAAACACCGAGTTTTCCCTAGACACTATGCTAATCATTTAACCCTAAAATGGCAAAGGAATTATGCCAAGATTTTATCTGTTGAACTTTTTCAAGTTAAATGAGAAACAGGATTTGGCATTAAATGTTCCAGCATGCCACTAAGAGCAAACATGATGGAAAGGAAATCACATTGCCCCCGACGGAGTAGCTTATTCCTTTCATCCATCCTATAGCAATGAGCTTTCAGGATGTGTCATTAACCTAAAGTTATCATTTGGCTAAGTTGTGCCCTATTACTGAGAAATGATCTTTCAAAGATGAAGACATTAAAAGAGATGTGTCTTTCTGGCCTGATAATAATGATAATTATTTGATAATAATGATAATAACACAGCCAGCATTGACCAAATAAAGAGTATTACAACATGTTAGGCTTGGCATTGTGTGCAACCCTTCACATTTCTTCCATTCCTATCTCATGTATTCCTTACAACACAGCTAGTTTACATTAAGACATAAATTAAATTAGCTTTCCAATCACACAGCTACTAACGTTAAGTTGTCTGATCACAAGTCTATTGCTTTTAACTGTTAGGCTTTATAGATAGTATGCTATAAAACGTCAGGTGGCATAAAACAAGAAGGTCTAACTACTAAGAGTGGTAACAGAATCCAGATGGAAAATTATTTTGGCATAGTAAAATATTACCTCACACTAATTATACTGAAAAAATGAAATTAAACTAGTACAAATTAAGATCTGATTTTAAAATTTTAATTAAAGTTAAAGAATCAAGGACATTTTACTGGGCTTCAATTAATTGAAAAATCTCTCAAGGAAAATGGTGGTGAACCAGTTTCCATTTGCCTATAAATAAAAATATATGTATAAAACAAAAGTCATGTAATTATTGAAGATACTAATGAACTCTGAATATATCACTAGAAATTATTTTCATATTGTAGTCTCTGGTATCCTGTGATATTATATTTAATTTGAGGCACTGAAATACCAGAGAAGGGTCAAGTTCAATTACTGTTAGAAGAGAAAATGCAATCTAAGGAATGTAGGCCAAATCTGAGACCGGACCTCTTTTTATAAATAAAGTTTTATTGGAACATAGCCATTAGTATCTATTTTTGAATTGTCTGTAGCTTCTTTTGCATAACAATGGCAGAGATAAATGGTTGACACAAGCCACATGGCCTATAAAAGGTAATATAGTTACCAGCTAGACCTTTACAAAAATATTCACTGATCACTGCATTGGAGGATTGTGACCAGAATGATAAGATTATCTATCAACTAATTAAAGTAATTAGGCATGAGTAGCTTTTAGAGAAGAAAATTAAGAGTTAGAGAGAAACATAACAGATGTCTTTTAATATTTAGAAATATTTGGCTGCACTATTAAAACTTTTTCTTCCAATTAAATCTGTATAACAAAATAAATGGTTGCTTAATAAAATAGTGTATTTTTGTCACTAAAAATATTTAAGCAGAGGGGAAGTTATATATCAAAGACACTAGAGGGAAAACAGTTTTCAATACCTTATGCACTAAACCCTATACATTTCTAAATAACACCTGAGTTCAAGATAGAGAGATATATCAGACTATTCAATGAAGATGATGGAAATTTCCAGAGGTAGAAGACAATGGAACAAGATTGGCAATGATATCACAACAGAAAACGCCATGCTCTGACACTCTTGAGGGAAGTGTTTCTTAAGATGACCCTCAGAGAACTTTTAAGCTTAGAATAAAGGGTCCAAGGAAAGAGTGTTGGCTAGAGGATAATTATCAGCGTGATTGATTGAGAAACTTCATTTAGAATAGCAGAAACATCTGCTACTAAGGCAACCATGCAGTGTCTATGTGAATGGCACTCCCCGCAGTTAGTCAGTGAACAACATGCCCAGACTTGCTTGGCTGATCGTATAAACAGAGTAGATGAACTTGCCTTCCAGCTGACCAAAGAAGAAGTTCCTAAAGAAAACTTCAATTAAGGGGCTTGAAGCCTGAGAAAAAGTAGATACTGATTGAATTCTGCACTTTCCCAATAAACTTGGGAGAATAATAAACAGACAAAAATAAATAAATAAATGCATACATACACCAGGAAAAGCAACTATGCCTAGAAGTGAAACACTACAAGCGCTCCACACCAGAGTAAAAACACTTCTTTAAGAGTTGCAAGAGTTCATCCCCTGCTTGCCTGCTCTCAATTCACGTACTCAGAAATGCTCAGCCTAGCCATTCAAAACACACAGGCAGAGGGCTATGGAAGAAAACACAATCCCAGCCTAACTAGTGATATTGCTAAATGATACAGTGCTTTATTTATGAACATTGGTACTTATACAAAGAATAACATTGGATAGAAATCAAGAAAGTGCCATTTTAATTGTTTTAGCTTGGTGTGCTTAGACACATTTGGGAAAAAAAAGCAAAAAAATAAGATGTGTACAGGTTTCTGGAGAAAAGTATCATTCAGAAGAAAGAGTAATTGAAAATTCAAACCAGTATTGCTGAAATTTAAAAACAATTTGATGGATTGCCTGAAGAAAATAAATATAATTGACTAAATTTCAAGTTTTTGATCTGAATGATAAATTCAAAGAAATTTTCCAAGAGATGTAAAATGTTAAAAGGCATGGAGAATACAGATATATGATGTTAGTCATCCATTTTATAAGAATTCCTTTTAAAAGTAAAAGAGCCCTGGCTGGTGTGGCTCAGTGAACTGAGTGCCAACCTGCAATCCAAAGGGTTACCAGTTTCCCAAACAGGGCACATGCCTGGATTGTGGGTCAGGTCCCCAGTAGGAGGCAACCACACATAGATGTTTCTCTCCCTCTCACTCTCTTTCTCCAATCCATTCCCCTCTGTCTAAAAATAAACAAATAAAATCTTTTAAAAATGAAAAGAAAGCATTGCTACTTCAGGTCAGGTCCCCAGCTAGGGGCATGCAAGAGGCAACTGATCGATGTATCCCTCGCACATCGATGTTTCTCTCCCTCTTTCTGCTTCCCCTCCCTTCTCTCTAAAAATAAATAAAGTAAAATAAAAAAGTAAATGAGACAATAGAAAAGAGAAAATAAGAAGGAAAGTATATTAAATCATGCATTGGCAAAAGATGTAAGTCTTCCAAGAGAAAATTGTCCATTTAGAAACAAACTTATTTATGAATAAAAGCTATATCATGGAGAAATTTCAAAGTACAAAACATAAGAAAAAAGTTATAAAATTTATTCTGAGAGAAGAATAAATTATCTCCAAAGTTTTCTAGAATTCTGATAAGCAGTGATGGATATTAGCAAAAAATAACACACTAGGTATTTACGCAAAGTTCCAAGGGCAAATATTTCCACCTAAAATTCTATACCCATACAAATTATTGATGAAACATGAGACCAAAAAAGAAATTCTCATAAATTTAAGGACTTGAACACTTCATTCTCTTATCACAGAAAAATTATTTAAAAAGTTATTAGAATCAAATATAAAAAGACTATAAGAGGATGATGTTTGGTACAAAAAAGAGTAGCTATCAAGTATAAACAAGGAAGAAATAATATTCTCATTTTCCTATCATAAATAATCTATTATAGACAATCCTGCAGTAAATTTTTGTAAATATTTTGATGCTAAAAAAAGAAATAATAGAATCTTGACTTCATTAAATAATTCATCAAGCAATAGTAGTCAGTAGTTGCTTGAATTAATTGAAAAGTTGATGGCAAACATCATAATGGATGTATTACACTGATAATAAATTCACTGATGGATTAAGCATCATAAAATTGGAAGAAAACAAACAGTATACGGATCCTTATGAGATCCAATATGAGGTTTATAATAAAATGTATTAAGACAGGATAGTGAGAAGCTAGGACAGTTCCTAGGCAAGTGGAATAGGGAAACTGAGACAGAGGGCTGAACACAATGGCGGAGCAATGACAGCCAGATGCAGAGGGCCCCCAGGGCGAAGGGCCCCCAGTGCCTGCCAGGGGCAAAACCTGGGAACGCAAGGAACACACCCCTAGGGTGACCTCTCCTGCCCTGGACTCCCCCCACCAGAGATGACATCTGGGCCTTCAGCTCCAGGCCCCCAAAAGCAGGAAAAGCAGGTTGGTGAACCAGGACCAACTGCAATGACTAAGGTCCCCCTGCCCTGTCCCTGACCCATCAGAGGAGATCGTGACCCTGACGGGACATACCTGGGGAACTGGTGAATGTTCTGCTGAGACCCTCTCTTGAGAACTCCTTAACATTCCCACCTGAGAGAGAGAAAAGCCTCAAGACTAAGGACCCAGCCCATCAGCTCTCCCTGTGGGGAGCAGCCCATGCCATTCCCTTTCCCTGTTGTCCCCCCACATCTGCCCCCACAGGCACACGTGTCCCAAACTCTAAGGCAGTGGGCAGCGGCAGCTGGTCCCAGGCTGATCTCCTGATCCCATCTGTAAGGCCCCCTTTTCTCTGACATCCCAGTGGGCTAAGGCAGCCCAGCCTAGGCTCTCCTGTTGCTCCTACTCTAAGCTCTTCCTTGTGTCACTGTCCCTGGCTTTCATAAATGAGTCCTCACGGTCACATGGACTCATGCTGTGTAGTGTTTCCTACATGAAGTCAAGCACCCACACACTCCAGCTGGCCCTACGCAGCCCCGCTCATGGCCAGGTCTCCCTCCAGTAACTGTATGAAGCAGTCTTGATAAAATCTGAATATTATTAAACCTCATGATCAAATTACAATTTTACAGGAATCCGGGAATGAAGCAACCTGCTAAATGACACTCAAAGGAAGCAATTATCAAAATCTACAAATGCAGCGCTGGCTCAGTAGATTGAGTGCTGTCCTGTGAACCAAAGTGTCTCTGGTTTGATCCCCAGTCAGAACACATGCCTGGGTTGTGGGCCAGGTTGTGGGCCCCCAGTAGCGGGTACGTGAGAGGCAACAGCACAATGATGTTTCTCTCCCTCTCTTTCTCCCTTCCTTCCCCTCTGTCTAAAAATAAATAAATGAAATCTTAAAAGAAAAAAGAAAATAAACTTCAAATAACAAAATAGAGAAACTAGACCTACTGAGTTCACATACACATTGACTAAATGCAGTATGTGCATTTTGTTTACATTATGGTTGAAAGAATTCAACCATAAAAAGAAAATAAGAGATAAAAGTGAAGAAATGTGACTATTGAGTTGTGTTGTGTCTCCTGCAAATATATTAAAGTCCTCATTGCCAGGACCCATGAAAGTGACCTTATTTGGAAACAAGGTTTGGCAGGTGATCACATTATGATGGTGAGCCCCAATCCAATAAAACTGTGACCTTATAAAACTGGGAAATTTAGGCACAGAAACATGCATTCAGGAAAAATGTCAAGTAAAGATTAGAACTGTGTTTCCCCAAGCCAAGCAACTCCCAGAAGCTGGGAGACAGGCCAGGAACAGTTTTTTCCCCCCTAATATCTTTAGAGGGAGCATGGCCCTGCAACAGCTTGAATTTTGAATTCTGGATTCCAGAACTATGAGACAACAGACTTTGTTATGACGGTCCAAGGAAACTAACAGAACATTGCCTGCATATTTGATAATTAATAGGAATAGAAGATTGTTATTAATTCTGGTTTACATAATGGACTTCTAGTCAGATAAACAAATTAAGAGACTTTATCTTTTAGTGATACATTCTAAATTACTTGTGAAGGAAGTGGTATATTGACTAGAATTTATTTTAAAACAATTAAGCATGATGAAGTGGGTGGGTCATGTGGTGATAATGTTTTAAGCTAATTGATGGGTACATGGAGTTCATTATACTACCATCTCAACTTTTCTCATGTCTTAACATTTCCAAAAAACTATGAACCATATCAATTAGATTTTTTTAAGATTTTATTTATTCATTTTTAGACAGAAGGGAAGGGAGGGAAAAAGAGAGGGAGAGAAGCATCGATCTGTAAGAAAAACATCAATCAGTTGCTTCTTGCACACTCCTAACTGGGGACCTGGCCTGCAACCCAGGCATGTATCCTGACTGGGAATTGAACATGTGACCTTTCATTTGAGAGACAATGCCCAACCCACTGAGCCACAGTAGTCAGGGCTCATTTCAATTTTTATGTCTCAAAGAGAACCCTTCAAGTGACACTGTTTAGATATGTAATATTAAATATTTTTTGGTGGAATATTAACTTACTATGATATCTATATAATCATGTGGCACATATTAATAATTTTTATTTTGTTAATCAATTAGACAAAGCATGCAGAATAATTATAATTATAGAATAGACTATAAATATTATAGTTTTTTATTATGTAAAAGAAGTAATAAAAATGAAGGTGGGAAAGACAGAAAAAAGTGTGTGTACTAATTTCCTTCATTTTTATAGCATAAAGTAAATTGGCACTGTGTAAAAGATAAACCAAGACACAGAGTTAACAATAAACATTACTAGTGCTCACCAACATTTCCAGCTCTCTTATTTGCCATCACCAGAAAACTCTGTAACTTGCTTCCTTGAAGTTATACATGGCAAAAGATATGTGAATAGGAGTGGACAAGTGTCAATGTTAGGTGGATGCATTTAAGGGCCAATGAGCAATTCCCCATGTTCTCTTTCAATTCTGCTACAAACCCAGAGGCTTTACACTAAAATAGGGGGATCATGAAACTGTAACCCTATGGCAGAAGAGGTCCCTGAGTGGCAATGATGACTATCACTTTTCTGTTGATCTTGAGAGACATGTAGTGTAAGAAAGACACACATGTTGTTTTAAGTCATTGATATCCTACAATTACTTGTTACTGCAGTGTAACCTAGCTTATACCACTCTGATTAAAAAAAGATGTAGGTTGACCGGAGAGGAGAGGGGAGGGAAGATCAGGGGAAAGGGGAAAGGTTTGCAGGAACAAGTGTAAAGGACACATGGACAATAACAAGGGGGGGGTGGAAACGGGAGGGAGATGGAGAGGGCTGGGGCGGTGGGCTGGGATGGGAGCAAAAGACAGAAAACTGTACAAGAACAATAATTAAAATAAAAATTTTTAAAAATGTAGGTGTTTTATATTACAATCAAGCTCATGGGAAGAACTAATCATGAAAAAGGTTAATGGTGGTCATCTCTAAGAAGCTATAGGTGAAGGTGTGGTAGAAAAGCAAGTATTTTAGCTTTTCATTCTATGCTTGTCTACATTTTTGTAATTTTAGTATTTATATACACTTTGTACACTAAAATAATCTAGTTCATTAGATCTATAATATATAGATAAATATTTATATAACAGTGCAGTGAAATAATATGCAGACATTAAAATAAATGAGGTAGACATCCATACTAAGATGGGAATGTCTTAAATAGATATTGTTGGATGAGATAACATTGCAGAAGAAAAGGCATGTGATACCACTTGCATAAAAAGCATAGTATGCATTGATAAATATATGCATAAATTAAATATGTACAGGGTCCAGCATAAATAACACCTGTTTTTATAACAAAATCTTTTATTAGAAAATCATAAGCGTGTAATTGTGTAACATAACAATATCATACTCAAGTACACCATGATGTTTTAGGTAAAATGTTCAAATTAAAACTACAAATTATTACACTCATATTATTACCCTACCAACCATACTCCAGCAGGCCTTACTTCTGCCAAACCCTGTATTTATGTCTAGTTACCTTTCTGTTCATTTGTTTATATGTTAAAAATATGTGGAAAGGTACAAATGAGACTTTATTATTGGTAATATCTGGGGAGGGGATTTGCAGGGAAAGATAGATGTCTTTTACTTGTTATATGTCTCTCTTTTATCTGAATTTTTGTTTTTACAAATCTGTATTCCATATGTATTAACCAAAACATTTAGAACTATTTCAACTATTTCAATATATTATGAAGCATTTGCAGTTGAGAACTATATGTATGAGTATGAAGGACAGTACTAAAAGAAATATATCAGACTTTTTGGTATTTTCAAATAATTAAAATACATTACACAGATGTTTTATGTTCTGCAACTTCAACAACAACAGTGATTCCTCCTTTTTAACATGACAGATATAAACTAGTTCATCTGTGCTCACCTCCTTAGTCAAAATGCCCTCATACTCAAAGAAGTAGTAACTGGAGATCATGCATATACTTAACGGAGGACTAGAAACATTGCATAGTGGTTTGTCCAGAAAAGAGATACTATGAGTAAAATGAGAGTTTGAATTTCCCTTTCCCTGTCTTCATTATATTTATTTCAAAAACTAAACATTCTTCAGTTTTCAGTCACTTATGTAATGCTCTAGTCATTAAGAAAATGGGAGGCTCTGAAGGCCAACATAAGGCCTTGATTTCTTCACCATTCATGTTGAGAAGTAATTTAACCTCTCTGGACTTGGTTCCTTAACTTTATAACTATAAGTAATGGTGATTATACTATCATTCCAAGGACCAAGAGAATACAGTCCTATTAAAATCTCTTACAAGAATATTTGCCACAGCCCTGGCTGGTGTGGCTCAGTGGATTGAGCATGGGCTGGGAACCAAAGTGTCACTGGTTCAATTCCCAGTCTGAGCACGTGCTTGGGTTGCAGACCAGGCCCCCAGTAGGGGGTGCACCAGAGGCAACCACACATTGATGTTTCTCTCCCTCTCTTTCACCCTCCCTTCCCCTCTCTAAAATAAATAAATGAAATCTTTTTAAAAGAGAATATTGGCCATAAAAAGAAATGAAATCTTACCATTTAGGACAACATGGATGGACCTAGAGGGTATTATGCTAAGTGAAATAAGTCAAGCAGTAAAAAGACAAATACCATATGATTTCACTGATATGTAAAATTTTAAAACAAAATAAACAAACAAAACAAAAAACAGACTCATAATTACAGAGAACAAAATGATGGTTGCCAGATCATTTACGTTTTTGCAAAGAAGACATATAAATGGCCAATGGGTATTTAAAAAAAATTCTCAATGTCACTAATCATCAGAAAAACACAAATCATAACCACAGTGAGATATCACCTCACACCTGGTAGAATGCCTGTTTAAAAAAAGTCTTGGCTAGGATGTGGAGAAATTAGAACCCTCTCACAATGCTGGTGGAAATGCAAAATGGTGCAGCCACTATGGAAAAAATTATGGAGCTAAGTTCCAGACACAACAAATAAAACTACCATATGCAAAGGATTCAGCAACCCTCCTTCTTAGTGTTTATCCAAAATAATTCAAATCAAGACTTGAAGAGTTATTAGCACTCCCATGTTAATTGCAGCACTATTCACAATGGACAAGATGTGGAAGCAACCTACATGTCCCTAGGACTTGAAATCCGCAGCAGCAGTAAGTTTTTCTCTTGGGTTTAATGTCGTACCTGCTGAAAGTAAATAGCAAGTATATACATTACCACGCTAAGATGGATAATCATCTCAGTGGTGCTAGAAATGTACGGTATTGTATGTTTTAAATGGCAAAAGAGGCACATTAAAATTTAATACAAGTTTCCCCTGCTATTTGAAAGTAGAGCATTTCTATAAAACCTTTTGTAATCCAGTCTAGCATAAAGCAAGACATATCCTTCGCTTTCAGACATTTTGCATTATTTTGCTTTTATGAAAGACCTACATTAGTATGGTAATGGCTATTTTTGTTGTAACAAAATCCTCTTCATATTTCTTTGGGTAAAAAAAGGTACATTTTTTGTAAAAGTGAAATGGCACAACACAAACTTTTGAAAAGTAAAATATACCTCTATAGGTGTACGTATGATAGAAAACAAGAACATAGCACCTAGTAAAATATAGGATGGTCAGTTAAAGTTGAATTTCAGATAAATAACTAAAATTCAATTTTAACAGGGAATCCTGTTTATGTATTTATTGGTTAAATTGGGCAACCCAATGTCAGATCTTTTTTGTCATATTTTATATCTGTAATAAAATTGAAACATTGCTCTCTTCTTCCCCACAATAAGAATTAAAAAATCATTTCTTTTTAAACCATGCCCATCCCTATCTCAAAATATGTCCTTGCACACTCATCTGCCCAATGTTGCCAGAATAAAGCAAAATAAAGAGAGTGCAAATTGAGAAGAAACAACTACAAATTTACCTCTAGGCTTTAAGCTTGAAGAAATTTTTTTTTAAGCTTAAAATTTTAAACATGCATGGGAGTAATTTACCTCTTGTTTGGTTTTGTGCAGCCATTCTACAGTGGCATCCATTTGTTTTGTACTTTTTTTAATTTGACAGACAATCTTGAGGTGACATGAGATGGCAGCCAAGTAGGTAGAAGTTATATTCACCTCCTTCCAAAACCAAACTGGAAACACAACTGAATTATAGAACAATCACCCTGAATAACCAACTGAAGACTAGCTGAACAGAAATCTCATAACCAAGGGTTTACAGAAGTGGCAGTCGAGCAGTTGAGAATCTAGAGGGATATCTCCACCGCAAAGGTCCTCTGTGGAGAGAGGGGTCTCAGCCCCACACCAGCCTCCCCAGACCCCAAAAAAGAAACCCACATCACATCTGCTGTGAAAATCAGCAGGGATTCTGTTTGCTAGGAAGAGATAGGAGTCTCCTAGAGACACAGGCATCCTCTCACAGGGCCAACACACGTAATCTCACTCACAGCCACTCACCATGGGCTCTGGGTCAGGTGGCTCAAAGTGGATTGGAGTCACACAGAGAGAGACAAGATTGTGTCACTTTCATGAGAGGGCTGATGGGACAGCTGTCAAGTTCCTACTGATTCCTTCTCACATGCTGCCCACAGATGCCATCTTTCCTGGGCCAAGCATTCCCCTCTATAAGGCATTAACCTAAGGAAATGCACTCGCCTTACCCTGCACACTTAATGTGGCCCTGCCTACAAGCTCACTTCCTACAAAAGAGTCTGTTAGCTGCAGCCAGCCTGAGCCCTGGTGGAGACTTTCTTTGGAGGTTTTTAAGGAGATGTAGGCAGATCCAGGGGGTTCAGAGATACACAGGTGGAACTTGAGTTGTGTTGTTCTAGGGCAAGGGCCATTTTATCACCCCACACCCTTGACTAGTGTCACTCCCCTGTGGGAGAGCCACCAGCCCCAGTCCCAGCCCCCCAAAGCCCTGTGGCCCTTCCCTGCACATCTCATACCCTGTAGAAGAGTCAGCTGGCTGTGGCTGGCCTGAGTTATGGTGCAGACTTTTAGGAAAACTCAAGGTCATCTGGGAAAGACTCAGGGAGTGGTGCACATGGAGAGAATGAGTTGTGTTGCTCTTGAACAAGGTCCACTTTCCCTCAAATGCCTGACTGGTGCCACTTTCAGTAACTGAACCTAACAGGCAGCTAACAGCTGATGGAGGATCTTGGGAATTGTGAGCCTTTTCCTGACCAGCCCCCAGGCTCAGTGGTGGTGGAACAGTCCTTGGTGTGCAGCTAGGCCCCTCCCACGTACCCCTGGGCTCCCTCAGATGCAGCCACAGACTGTAGATCACTTTGGAGAAACAAAGATGGAGCCCAGGCCTTGCAACAGGCAGCACTTAGCACCCACTAGCACTGTGTCTCCTTCCAAGGGGCCCAGGACAAACATACCTGGTGGCAAGATCAAGAGTATATCAGAGCATGACTCAAGGAACTCCAGAAGTGGCATGTTTAAGGAGAGATCATGGTAGATGCAAGATCCTGCAGGAGCAAATTCTGCTTTGTGAGGTCAGCCCTCATACAGCAGCTTATACATCATGGTCACTGACAATCTTCATAGGCGGTCAGTCTGAAGGCCAACCACACCTGTGAATGGGCCAACAGCAATCAAGACTCAACTACAACAAGAGGGCTCAAATAAGCCATGTAAAGGATACTCCTGGAGCACCTAGCTCAGGTGATCGAGAAGACTAAGCCAATGAGCCCCACAGGGCACCTGCTACATAAGGCCACCATACCAAGACTGGGAGACGTAGCAGACCTCCCTAATGCACTGAAATAAGTTCACAGAGGCAGGCAGAATGGGGAGACAAAGAAAAATGTCCCAAATGAAAGAAAAGAAGAAATTCCCAGAAAAAGAACTAAATGAAATGAAAGCAAGTGCCATACCAGTCCAGCGTCATCTAACAATGCAATAATTCTGAAAAATTACTGAGTTATAAGCAACTATAATAAAATCAGGTCCTATAATTCCAACAATGTCAACTGACAATTAAGAACCATGAGCAAGCAATTTGAAATATATAATGCAAATTAACAATTATAATAATATTGAATGATTCACATGTTTTAAAAGGTAATAAAAACACCTCTAAGGGGAATTGAGTGATATCAAAACTAATTTGTATGGATTTATAGGATGATAGCCAGTAGAATTTTCTTTTCTTTTTTAAAAAATATTTTATTTATATTTAGAGGGAGGGGAAGGAAGGAGAAAGAGCAAGAGAAACATCAATGTGTGGTTGCCTCTCGCGTGCCTCCTTCTGGGGGTCCGACTTGGCTTGCAACCCAGGCATGTGCCCTGACTGGGGATTGAACCTGCAACCCTTTGGTTCACAGGCTGGTGCTGAACTCACTGAGCCAGGGCAGCAGTAGTATTTTCTTGAAAAATAAATCTCAGAATTACCCAGCCAGCCCAAAGGTAATTAGACCTTTGCTTGCCTGCCCACAAGTGTGTTGCAACCAGTCTTTCTCTATAAATTTTTATGTTCTGGGAATAAATTATGAATAAAATTTCCAAATGCCACTAAGCAGACTATCAATATGTATCAACATCCTCAAGCTATTTTTGGCAGTAAATGTCATAAGATATTTTTATGGGTTTTACAGCTTATTTGCAACTTGTAAGGAGTGTTTTGGATCACCCATTATTTTAAGAGTGAGAACAACTGTCAAATAAATGTATTTGTAATGTCAGAAGTTTTATTACCACATGACTGGAGGCTAAAGTCTAGATGTTAAACTGCTTCTGGGTTTATATCACTCAGATAGTTTTTAAAATATGTGGTATGCCTCTTGCAACTCTCATTACATTTTCTTTACCTTTTTAAAACATTTAACATATATTTTTAGTACATCATTATCACTCATTTATTTCATTAAGGAATCATTGCTGCATTGGAGTTCATAGCTTTACTGGAAAGGAAAATAAAAGTATTAACCAGTAACTTTGAGTTACACAGAAGTAGCTATAATTTGCAAGCTGAGCCCAAAGCAATGTAGATTCTATGTCATTAGAGACCTTTTCATCTATTTCTATTTAAAACAAAAGAAAAGATTTTTAATTCTTTCTCAGAATAATTCATATCCTGTGGATTTTTTCTTATTAGGCAATGAAGCTGTAATATTAAGATTTAATATAAAAATAATTCTCATAATTCCAAAGAAGAAAATATTAACTACCTGAGAGCATTTTATTATGAATGAGATTCTGTCATAACATTATAAAAGATACATTTAATACAAAGTAAAGTTTTAGAAACTTATTCTGTAAGTACACAATTTTATATTTTTGCATAAATTGGACCAGTGCAATGTTGTTACCTAAAATATATAAATGTATTAGTTCACTGAAAAAAATAGTAAATATAGGATGCATAGTTTCTTTTGGACAAACTATTCTTAATTTTTTTTATATTGCTGGTCTGCGTAAAGCACCCTTATGTTCGCTGCAGCATTGTTTCCAATTGCCAGGATTTGAAAGCAGTCCAAGTGTCCATCAGTTGATGAGTGGATAAAGCAAATATGGGACATTTATACAATGGAATCCTACTCAGCTATAAAAAAAGAAGGAAAAAATGAGCCTTTGTGACAACATGGATGGAGCTGGAGAACACTATGCTCAATGAAATAAGCCAGTAAGAGAAAGACAAGTACCACATGTTCTCACTCATATGTGTAATCTAATGAGCAAACTGAACTAACAAGCAAAACAGAGACAGAATCATTGATGGAGAGCAGGATGACAGCTGGTTGGGGGGGTTAGGGGTGGAGGGTTTGAGCAAAAAGGAAAAAGGACTCATGGACACGGACAACAGGGTGGTGATTGTGGGGAACTGGGGTAAGGGGGTAGAAGGGGACTAAATAGCAATGAAAAAATATAATAAAAATATAATAGAACTTATAATTCTTTTAAATTATATGACACTTCTGTTTGTCTTTAATACAACATTTTAGACAATCACAATATTTTATAAATTTAATTTCACATTAAACATCATTTTACATGACAAAACTTATGTCCTACATAGTTACCAGTCAGACATATCTTAAGGACGTTTGAAATACATATTATTTCTAAACTAAATTATATTAATTTTATAATTATTAATAATTATAAACTGTAATTTCTTCCTCTATTCTCAACACAAACACAAAAAAACTCTGATTTCTGAATAAATTTTCTTAATTTAATTGGTTAAATTAATTAAAATTATTAAAACTATCTGCTGCATAGAATTACATGCAGCAGAAAGAAAGAAGGAGCTCCTACCCTTCATGACAGCATGGATGGAACTGGAGAGCATTATGCTAAGCGAAATAAGCCAGGCAGTGAAAGACAAATACCATATGATCTCACCTTTAACAGGAACCTAATAAAAAAACAAACAAACAAGCATAATATAACCAAAGATACTGAAATTGAGAAGGGGTTGATAGTCACTAGAGGGGAGAGGGGAGGGAATTTCAGGGGCAAAAGGGAAGGATTTGGAGCAACGAGTATAAAGGACACATGGACAAAAACTATTGGGGGTGGAAATGGGAGGGAGGTGGGGACAGCTGGGGCAGTGGGCTGGAATGGGAGCAAAAGACAGAAAACTGTACAAGAACAACAATTAAAATTTTAAAAAATTATTAAAACTATTAATTCCAGTAAAAATGAAAGCTCTGATATTGTTTAAATATATTCAAAAAGAGAAAGCTATTTGAAGAACCCAAAGTATTAAATCTTGATAAACTCAACTGTAATGCAAAATAAATTGATGAATTTTATATCAAGCCATGTGCATCAAAGCATCATAATACTTTATCATTAAATGCCATAATTTTATGGGCTCATGCTTATAGCTACTTATAGCTGTTGTATCATGACATGAAATTTTAAAATAACACAGGTAGTCCAAATTTTTTGACAATAGTTCATTCCAACTTGTATTTTTTTTTCATAAATTGACTGTTTGGGTTCTTACAGATCAGTCGGTGCACAAAACATGCAATACTGATACAACATTTCATGTGATTCTGAATATAGGCCTAGTGTCTGTCTTAATGTTGATGTGAGTAAATCTTCTCTTTAAGACTAGCAGTAGCCCTGGCTGGTGTGGATCAGTGGATTGAGTGCCAGCCTGAGAACCAAAGGGTCACTGGTTTGATTCCCAGTCACGGCAGATGCTTGGGTTGCAGACCCGTGACGGGCAACCACACATTGATATTCCTCTCCCTCTCTTTCTCCCTCCCTTCCTCTCTCTAAAAACAAATGAATAAAATCTTTAAAAAAAAACTAGTAATAAACTTAAGGTAAAAACACAAAAGCTACTTTTTATAATAGGTAATTGTTGATAAAGATTTTATAACAAAGTACTCCAAAGGAGGTAAACACATATACACATTATATATATATATGTATATATTACACATATATATGTTTATATTATACTGGTATGATGAATAAATAATGAAAGATACAGAAGAGAAAAAAACAGTCCATATATAATTTAATCTTCTGGGTTGATTTAATATTTTTTTCACTAGAGATATCCATTTTAGTCCTTTCATAATTTTTTCTTTGCTTTATTGCTGAGTCAGAGGTTGCTAAAAAAATAGCTGAAAATCTAATTCTTCAATTGAAAATAAAATTGTATTCAAACAAATGGTCCACTCTCTGGTTTGTATAATTAGGGCACTACAGTTATATTAATAATCACCTTGATTCTAGGTATTAATTGGGACATTTACAGATTATTTGACAATGTCAGAGTCATAGTTTTAGTTAGAGTGTTTGTCATCATCACCTAAAAAAGGTAAAGTCATGTTTTAAAAACAAAGTCATGTTTCTTTCCCTTCCATTGTCTTAATTGTCCCTTACTTCATGTTATTATTTGGGATGTTCTTAATTGGCCATAAAAATCACTAAATAAAAACTTTATTGCCTTAAGGTTTATGTATTTCTTTTGAAGAATACTGTAGTCCCCTATGCTCAGAAATTTGGAGAGTAGGCTTGGTAATCAGGTACTATTTGGTGTTTATATTTCAAGGGCAAATGAGATCTGGAATTATCCCTGGGTTATAAAGCTGGAGCCCATGAAGTTCTATTTCCCCCAAGGGATTTATCTGCATTTCAAAAGGTTAAAGTGACAAATGTTTCTAAGTACATTTTCTTTCCCACTACATTTTTGAGGAGACTCTGAAACCTCATATTGACATTCATAATAATGTTAATACATAATATGTATAATTATGTTTTATTCTTCTTTCAGAGGGGTTCCCTAAATTACATGGATTTTAAACCACAAAAGCTGTTTCAAGAAAGAGCCCTAGGAATTTTTCAGGACTGCAATTCTTCAACAAAGGTGCTGAAATGGAGCCTTATGCAACAAATAAGATGCAAATCCCCAGTGTACTCCATCAATAGGGGTCAAGAAGAAATAGTTCTTACTTGAAGAAATCCCCTGACAGGTGTGGCTCAATCGACTGAGTGCCTGCCTGTGAACCAAAAGGGTCCTTGGTCCTATTCCCATTCAGGGCACATGCCTGGGTTGTGGGCCAGGTCCCCAGTAGGGGCAATCACACTTTGATGTTTCTCTCCCTCTCTTTCTCCCTCCCTTCCCCTCTATGTAAAAAATAAATAAATAGCCCTGCAGTGAATTGAGCACCAGATGGAAAACCAAAGGGTTGCTGGTTCGATTCCCGGTCAGGTCACATGCCTAGGTTGCAGGCCAGGTCCCCAGTAGGGGAGTGCATGAGAGGCAACCACACATTGATGTTTCTCTCCCTCTCTTCCTCCTTCCCTTCTCTGCTCTCTAAAAATAAATAAATAAAATCATAAATAAATAAATAAAATATTTATTTAGAAAAAGACCTGACCTCCTATGATCTTGCTTTTGTCAACAGAAGTCAAGAGAGAATTTCCAATGCTTGAAGCAAGAATGAATCAATGGTGAATACTTCAGCAAAAGGATTCTGTATCTCAATGTGAAAGGTAAGCTACCAGTATTTCCTATTCTCCACAGCTCACAGTTGTAGAGGCTAAATTTCAGGTAAGTTTGACCTAACGGTCAGGGGATTTTTTTTTTTCACCCAACCACTATTTAGATGAAAGAGGCTGAATCTCAGATGCAAGAGGCTAAAAATACTGAGGTCCTGCTTGTTCTTAATCAGCTTATAGAGCATAGGTTCAAAAATGGAAAAGTCCACTGAGAAGTCCAGACACTGCTGACCCAGCTTACTAGGCTACTCCTAAAGTGATAGGTGGTCAATTCAAGATAATTTGCCCACTGTCTTCACCCCAGCTCTGGAACAGTGGAAAATATGCTCTTAGAAGAAGAGACACAGGATATAAAAACTCAAAACCCAAAAGTTCGCCTCAAATACACTGCCTTTAGTTGAGACAAAGTGTGGAAAAATTAAAGATAAAGGATACTCTCAGGACAATGAAGATTTCCATTATAAGCCATTAAGATGAGGCAGATAGCTCCATTTGAGCAACAAGATAAAGTATAGACCAGCTAGTTTACTAGAAAGAGAGACCAGTAAAATGAGACCACTGCAAAAATCCACTTGGGGTTAGAGCAAACCTTAAAGACTTGCCTCAAAAACTATCTGAAAAGAAGTAGAAATATATTTGGGTTAGATTTTGGAGCAATTTGTGACCCAGTAAATTTCCAAAATCAAAAGAACAATTAGCTATCAATTCATAGAACCTTAAAATTGGGTATGATAACACCAGAGGCAAAAAGCTTAGGAGGACCAGACATTTCTGCTAAAACCACTATCATCCCAGGATAATTATGTGTGTGCCCAAGAGAGAATCCTTTATAATGAAGGGGAACTAGAATTCATTAAAACAGTCCAGCCAAATCATTAAACAAACAAAAAAATCAAAGATTAAGAAAAACAAGCTTGATGGTAAAAGGATTAGGATCCAGAGTTGGAGCAATATATTTCATGAAATGTCAAATTGTTAATGAAACATAATGAGACAGGAAAGCATTAGTCACATAGAAAAAACCAATAAGCAGCAAAAACCATCTGTGAGAGGTTCCGTATTTCAAATTTATCTATAACAGACTTCAAAGCAGTCATTATAAATATGTCCGAAGAACTAAAGGAATCCATGATTAAAGAAAAAAAAGGACAGTATGACTGTACCATGAAACAAATATTATAAATAAAGAGATAGAAATTATTTTAAAATAAAAATTACAGAATTGAAAAGTGTATTAAGTGAAACAAAACACTTTGTAGACAGGCTTAAAAGTAGACTTGAATTGGCAAGAGAGTGAGCAAATTTGAAGATTGATAGAATATAATCCCAAAATCACAGGGAACAAAATGAATAGAGAGAACCACAGAGAAATGTGGGACACCAATAAGCACATCAAGATACATGTAATAGAAATAAAAGATTTTCTTTATGTATTTAGGTGCTCCTATGTTGGGTGCATATATATTTATAAAGTTTATGTCTTCTTGATGGATTCTTCCCCTGAGTATTATGAAGTGACTTTCTGGGTCTCTTTTTATGGACCTTTTCTTGAAGTCTATTTTGTCTGATATGAATATTGCTACCCCGGATGTCCTTTCCTGTCCATTTGCTTGGAATATTTTTTCCAACCCTTCACTTTCAGTCTGTGTAGGTCTTTTGTTCTGACGTGAGTCTCTTGTAGGCAGCATACGTGTGGGTCATGATTTCTTATCCATTCAGCTATTCTATGTCCTGTGATTGGAGCATTAAGTCCATTTACGTTTAAGGTTATTATTGATAGGTACTTTTTCATTGCCATTTTTGGTACCCCTCTCTCTCTCTCTCTCTCTCTCTCTTTCACGCTCTTCCTTCCTTTTCTTAAAGCAGTCCCTTTAGCATCTCTTGAAGTTCCCTTTAGCTGGTTTGCAGGAAGTGTATTCTTTTAGACTACTTTTGTCTGGGAAGCTCCTTATTTGGCCTTCCATTTTAATTGAGAGCCTTGCTGGGTAGAGTGGTCTTGGTTGTAGGTCTTCGTTTTTCATTACTTGGAATATCCCTAGCCATTCCCTTCTGGCTTGGAGCATTCCCCTATTATCTCACCTTTAAGTGGAACCTAATCAATAAAACAAACAAGAAAGCAAACTACAACCAGAGGCATTGAAATTAAGAATGAAGTGACAGTAACCAGAGAGGAAATGGGAGGGGATAAAAGGGGGGAAAGAGTGAAAGTTTTCAGGAACAACTATAAAGGACACATGGACAAAACCAAGGTGGGGGTGAAATCAGGGGAGGGATGGCTGGGGTGGGGTGGGGGGAAAGGGCAGAAAACTGTACTTGAACAACAATAAAATAAAATAAAGAGAAATAAAAGGAGAAAAGGAGAGAGAAAATGGCAGAAAACTAACAGCTAAATATTTCCAAATTTATTTTTTTCAAATATTTTACTTATTTATTTTTAGAGAGGGGAAGGGAGGGAGAAAGAGCTGGAGAGGAACATCAATGTATGATTGCCTCTGGAGACCTCCCTACTGGAGACCTCACCTGTAACCCAACCATGTTCCCTGACTGGGAACTGAACCAATAACCCTATGGTTCGCAGACTGGTGCTCAATCTACTGAGCCACACTAGCCAGGGCTAAATATTTCTGAATTTAATTGGAAACATTAATCAACATACTCAATAAGTTCAATGAAGCCAAATGAGATAAAAACAATGAAATCTACACCCAGACACATCACAGTAAAAGTACTGAAAGCCAAAGACAAAAAGAAACTTTGAAAGCAGAAAGAGGAAATGATTCAGGGAGAGGGAACTTCAATATAATTAAAATCTGACTTTTCATCAGAAATAATGGAAACCAGAAGACATGAGGATGATATATCTCTTTGTTCACTTTTTCTTCTATTCTCTTGGATGTCTTATTTAATCAGCTTTTGCTTCTACCATTCCACCTAAACAGCTCTTGACCTGCACATTGCTGTCTGTGGCCTCCACATTGCTAAACACAACATTAAGTCCTCAGCCCCTAACTTAATTGACTTCTCATCAGAAATCTTGAAATATGCTTTTTACATGGCTTCCATGACATCAAATGCTCATCATGGTCTTCTTCCTCAATTATATATGTGCGCTCTTTTTCTTTAATGTTTGTTTTCTACTGGACTCGGTGATTTCCCATCTTTTATTTCTTAGCCATTTTCATTTCCATTGTGGTTTCATATAGTTTCCTGGCTTCAAAAAATGTTCACACACTGGTAACTCCAGAATTTATATCTCTGAACCAGACTTTTACCCCTAAAGTTCAGCTTGAATACTTTACTGCCAGGATAACATTTATATTTAGATGTAAAAAGACATCTTGACATAACTTAGTCTCAACCCTGGAAGTTTGCCTGATTTGAATTTATGGACACTAATATTCTTCCTTATCTCATTTAATCATTCTACGTTATGAGATCAAAAATCTTGGGTTTTCTTGACTCATCTTATTATTTTACAACTCATATTCTAGCCATTAGAACATACTATTAACTTTCAAATTAATAAATATCTAGACTATGACTTTTTTAATTTTAATTGTTGTTCTTGTACAGTTTTCTGTCTTTTACTCCCATCCCAGCCCACCACCCCAGCTGTCCCCACCTCCCTCCCATTTCCACCCCCACTAGTTTTTGTCCATGTGTCCTTTATGCTTGTTGCTCCAAACCCTTCCCCTTTGCCCCTGAAATTCCCTCCCCTCTCCCCTCTGGTGACTATCAACCCCTTCTCAATTTCAGTGTCTTTGGTTATATTATGCTTGTTTGTTTGTTTTTTTATTAGGTTCCTGTTAAAGGTGAGATCATATGGTATTTGTCTTTCACTGCCTGGCTTATTTCACTTAGCATAATGCTCTCCAGTTCCATCCATGCTGTTGAGAAGGGTAGGAGCTCCTTCTTTCTTTCTGCTGCATAGAATTTCATTGTGCAAATGTACCATAGTTTCTTGATCCATTCATTTACTGATGGGCACCTAGGTTGCTTCCAACACTTGGCTATTGTAAATTGTGCTGCTATGAACATTGGGGTGCATAGGTTCTTTTCAACTGGTGTTTCAGGGTTCTTAGGATATAATCCTAGCAGTGGGATTGCTGGGTCAAAAGGTAGATCCATTTTTAGTTTTCTTAGAAAATTCCCTACTGCTTTCCATAGTGGCTGTACCAGTCTGCAGTCCCACCAACAGTGTACTAGGGTCCCCTTTTCTCCACAACTTCTCCAACACTTGCTGTTTGTTGCTTTGTTTATGATGGCCATTCTGACTGGTGCGAGGTGGTATCTCGTTGTGGTTTTCATTTGCATCTCTCCGATAGCTAGGGATATTGAGCATCTTTTCTTATGTCTCTGGATCCTCTGCATGTCCTCCTTGGAGAAGTGTCTGTTCAAGTCCTTTGTCCATTTTTTAATTGGGTTGCTTGTCTTCTTAGAGTGGAGTCATGTAAGTTCTTTATATATTTTGGAGATTAAACCCTTGTCTGAGGTATCATTGGCAAATGTGTTTTCCCATACAGTTGGTTCTCTTTTTATTTTAATACTGTTTTCTTTATCCGTTCAGAAGCTTTTTATTTTGATGAGATCCCATTTATTTATTCTTTCCTTTATGTCCCTTGCTTTAGGGGACATATCAGTAAAAATGTTTAGACTATGACTATTGTTCACCATTTCCACTGCCTCCACCCAGTCTAGATGTCATTGTGGCTCACTTGGATTCTTGCGTAGCCTTCTACCTGCTTTTTCTGCTTCTACTCTTCTTAATTCAGCTTCTTAATTTTGTTTCAATAGCCAAAGGAAACATTTACAAAAACATAAAGCCATATCATGTCACTATTCTGCTCAAAAGTGTCCAATGTGTCTCTATTTCTCAGAGTAAAAGTCTAAATCTTTACTGTAGTCTACAAGACTCTACACACAATCTGCCCCTTCTTCCACCTTACCCCTCAGACCACAGCTTCTACTGCTTTGCCATTACTCTCTCCTCTTACTCACATAGGCCTTCAATCTGTTCCTAAAATCTTCCATATATGTTTCTCTGTCAAGTCTATGACCTGGCTGTTTCCCCTCTTGTAAAACTCTTTCCAAAATATCTCTACTCCAAATTTTTGCTCCAACTTAATCACAGGAATAGCACCCACCCTGACCTCTGCAATTAAAATGTACTCCTAGCCCTAGTGTGGCTCAGTGGATTGACTGCCAGCCTTCAAACCAAAGGGTCCCTGGTTCCATTCCTAGTCAGGGCACATGCCTGGGTTATGGGCCAGGTCCTCAGTAGGAGGCATGCAAAAGGCAACCTCACATTGATGTTTCTGTCTCTCTCTTTCTCCCCCATTTCTCATCTGTACAAATAAATATAATCTTTAAATATATATATACACACACATATATACACATACATATATATGTATGTAATTTCATATATATATAAAATTTACTAATCTCCTTTGCCTCTAGGGTTTTTTCATATTACTCAATGTGTTTTAACATATTAGAATTGTTGATAGATGATAAATAGATAGATAGATGATAGACATTTAATTGATTCCTAAACCGTAACACAATATGTATTTCATGGGGCCGGCATTTTTGCTTCTTTTATTTACTGATATTCCTCTATCACTTAGAATAGTCCCTGTCATATAGTAAATTCTCAATAAATACTTCTGTAATTAATGATTGCATAAAATGTTTTTGACATGCAAAATGTCTAAGTAGGATAAGATTTAGATAGCTTTATATTGTAAGTGCCCTCCTGAGCACTTCACTACTATAATAGATGGAGCTCATAAAGAAAACTGGAATGGTAATAGGAATACAGGAACTAATAAAGTCATGTTTCTTGTTATGTAAGGGTAGCTTCTATGAGTATGAGTGTGTAAATGTTGACTGCATGAAATGTAATTTCTTGTCCAGCATTCCTAAGAACACCTTTGCAAAATACAACTTTATTACTGGTTGATTATATACCCTAAACCACAATGCAAAGTCACCTTGAGGCCAAAACTTGCAAAAAATATTTGTAGAGATTGATTTATTACAATCAATATAAGAAAATGGAAAGGCTTGAAAGTTACCTAATAGGTCTACTTCCCTTGCCAGGACATTAAATTTTTCAAAGAAGAGAATCTAATTCTAGGAGTAGTAACTCAGGCACAGTGTGTAATGGACTGGGACAGATCTAAAGAGAATTTATTTTGGGGAAGAGGCGAGCTGCTTCAGTGAAGCATAAAAGAGAGGCCAGTAATGTAGAAACTAAGGTTATTTTGGCAAATGTCAGAAAGAGAATGTAGGCACACAGGTTTAAGGAGAGAAAACTGAGTCCACATAGGTTTTCTTGTGAATCCACATGTAGAAATCACAGACTGAGCAATGATTATTTCAAGGGGAGAGATTGGAGATGATGCCAAATCCATTTTCTGTTGACTCTATTCCTGTTACTCATAGCTATCTCCCCATATCGTAATGTCAAACCACAGAAACATACTTCTAGGACAATTTTAGTTTTGCCGGATGATATGGTTAAACTATCTGGATGATCCACATGGCTAATAGAAGGAAGCTAAACCTACAAGAACTATTAAGCCTCCAATGGTAAGAGTTAAGATTTTCAATCAGTACCCTGGATGCCTGATGAAACTGGGAGAATTTAGTAACAAGCCAAAGATAAAGACACAATTTTTGAAAAGATAGGCACCAAGATAATCTTACCTGGGGGATATATATTAATAATAATAATAATTTTGTATCTTCTCTTATCATGAAGCTAGTTTCTGTCTTGGTTCCCTTTCTACCAGTATGTTCTGCAGGGAAGGACATTTTTTTTTAAATGCCACCTCTGAAGAAAGAAAGATAGTATATGTGAGAAGTATCTGGTGGAGAGGAAAAGGAAAATCCAGCTTTATCTTCCCATGCTTGAGCTGTGCAGAGAAGAAAGAGAAGCAGGCAAAACATGCCATCATGATTATAGGTGTTCTGGCTTCTCTGCTCTTAAAGAAATTACCAGAGAAGTCTCTGTATTAAGTTGAGAGAAACGTCAAGAGCACAGTGGCTCTGATCCTTATTCTGATCCTTTAGGAGAAAAAGATACACCACCATGTTAATTGGCCTCATGCCAAAATGGGAAGTGAGGAAATCAATCTGAAGTAACTGTGGAAAAATATTACCAGATATGTGATGGCAATTAGACAAACACATTAGACAAACTTCCTCCAACTTTCTCCACCTCTTACCAGCAACAAATACCTGCAGTGCAGAAATAAGTAATTTGTTTTAAGGTCTCATGGCTTGTTAATGGCAGAACTGCTAACCAACAACAGAATCCTGACCTGGTCCATTATGCATAAATCCTCTAACAGGGGTGTCCAACCTGTTGGCATCTCTGAGCCACACTGGAAGCAGAAGAGTTGTCTTGGGCCACACGATAAATACATTGCAACACATCACCACAAAAACATCTCATAATATTTTAACTAAATTTATGATTTTGTGCCGTGCCATATTCACAGCCATCCTGAGCCGCATGTGGCCCACAGGCCACGTGTTGGACACCCCTGCAAGAATTCTTCTGTGGTAAGCCCTTCCATTCTCAGCTGTTTTTTATACAACCTGGAAGTATGCAATTTTAGGTCTTGTTAAATACAACCTCTAGCCCTCTCACCACTCCATCACAAACATACTGATCTAATACACATATTAAACCTTTTTTGAAAATGATTAATCTGCATCTAGAGAACAAGAACTAAAAAATCTAGTCTCCAAAAGCAATAATAATATTAAAAAATACTTTTTTTGTCAAAGTGAGTGTCATAAGTCTTCCAGAACAGCCCACAAGACCACAAAATGTTGAGTTTCTTGCTTATGAAGAGTGTAAATCAATTTTGGATTAAAAGGGGAAAAAAGACAACTACTTATTTTTTAGGTAGTCAAAGTAAAAAAAAGGTTATTGTGATAAATAGATGACTCTGTAACATAAATTCTATTATCTTAACATCTAAAAATAAAATTTCTTTTACTGATAGTTTGAAACTGTAGCTTATTTTGATTCTCACACATATGTAATTTAGACCTTAAATTTTTGAACAGATGCTGGGACGAATTATGAAATTTGCAGCTGCCCTGGCTGGTATGGCTCAGTGGATTGAGCGCAGGTCTACAAAGCAAGGGTGTTTCTGGTTCTATTCCCAGTCAGGGCACATGCCTGGGACACAGGCCAGGTCCCCAATAGGGGGCGCATGAGAGTCAAGGACACATCGATGTTTCTCTCTCTTTTTTCCCCTCTTTAAAAATAAATAAATAAAAATTAAAAAATATATAAAGTGGGTTTCTTAGCATATGATTGAATCATTTTTTTAAAAGAAAGTCATGGCTATTGGGATGGAATGAATGCATTTTGCATGTGATAATATACATTTGAGAGGCTACAAGTGGAAAACCATGGACTGAACATTTGTTTTTCCCTGAAACGTATAGGTTGAAATTCTAACCCCCCACCGCTGGGAGGTAACAGTCATTAAGGCAGAGCTCACATGACTGGGGTTAGTGCCCTTATCAATCAGGCCCCACAGAGTTCCCTAGGCCCTCTGCCATGTGAGGATAGAATAAGAAGTCTGAGACCTGGAACAGGGCCCTCCCCAAGCCATGTTGGCACCTGATCTCAGACCTATGGCCTCTAGAACGGAGGGAAATAAATTTCTTCTGTTTATAAGCTACTGTGGCATTTTGTTAGAGCGGCCCTAACAAACTAAGACATTAGGTTTTATTGATTTTCAAGGTATATTTTCCAAATACGGCTGCCACTGAGTAGCCAACAGAGAACATCTGGAGTCTCTATTACCGACATATGACTAATCTATTTTATATCAGTATATCGGGACTAGGCCTCTCACTGCACTCTCAGCAAGAACTACAAACACAGACTTCCTGAAATGTGCACAAGGGTAGACTCTTTAAGAATAGAATGTGGGATCAGGATAAAGTGGTTGGTGAAGCAAGTGATTAATATCTTGACTACAAACCAATCTTAAAAATGGTGCTGAGAAAAACATTTTGGAAACAGGATAAAGAAAGGCTCACCTTGTTGTTTGCCTCTAGGAAGTCTGCTGATTCACTCTCTTTAATTAAAACAGAAGCATTGACTCCAAGATTTCAAGAAAAAACATTTTTGTTCAGTAGCTGGGGAAAAGCTTCAGCAGATATTGTGTGACCTGTACAAAATTCTTACACTATATTTGGTATTAAGTATGTATTATTTCAGTAGGGAAACCAATTTATTACATCTTCAAGCCTCACTTATCCCAATCTACAACCAGCAGTGGCTAAAAGTAAAGAGAAATCAGTTTACATTCTTCATTTTTTCATTTTCTGATGTTCACTATCAAAAGAGATTCCTATGGGTAGAGTTATTAATGCCTTGCTATCTCCCTTAGTTTCAAAGCAAATAAATTATTCTGTGAAATATTATGTTAGTATCAGGCATAATTTAATTTTTTCTTGAAATTAGGTACTTACACAAATGTTAATTTTACGTACTCTTCTTTTGAAACAGTAGTGCTTAAAGATTGCAAACTGCAATTTATCCAAATGAAAATTTTACCTTATTATTATCCCTTTTGTTTTAGGGAATATTTCTCTTATATCATCAGTCATATTTTCATAATATTTTATTATTGTAAATGATACCTACAAATGTGTGTATGCAAATTTTCTCAGGGATGAATTGATATAACAGCAAAAGAAATAAGGTAAGAATAAAATCTGAGATGAGACTATGAGGATGGGTAAGGAAGAGAGGGGTGACTTTAAATTTATTTCATAAAATTAAGGTGTTGCCAGTTGAAACAGTGACAGAAAATGAGCTTCTTATCCAGTAGACCAACTTTTCAATATCAATTCCTTAATAATAATATGTTTTTCAGGAGTGAAGATTTTCCCTATTTATCCCATTTCCTTATTTCCCCCTCTTCTTCATTTCCCACATCTATGCAGAGCAGAATGTGGTTATAGTATTTATCTACAGAACAAGTATGGGTGAGGAGATTGATTCAATAGTCAAAATTCTCCAAATGAAGAAAATTCCAGGACCACATGGCTTCACTGGTGCATTCTACCAAATACTATACAAACAAACAAACAAAAAACATATAAAATGCACTCAAGTCATAAAATAAGAATACAATTTGCTCTATTTGCAGATGACATGATATTACATATAGAACACACTAAAGATTCCACCCAAAAACTTTCAGAAATAATTAAAAATTCAGTACATTTGCCTGATACAAAATCAATATACAAAATTTTTTACTTTTGTATATACTAACAACAAACTTTCAGAAAGAGAAATTAATAAATGTCCCATTTATAATAATATTTAAAAATACTTAAAATATATTTAGTTATGGAAGTAAAAGTTCTGAACATTGAAAACTCTAAGGTATTAATGAAAGAAATTGAAGACACCAAAAATGGAGTAGTATTTTCTGCTCATGAGTTGGAAGAAATAAAATTGTTAAAATGTCCATACTATCCAAAGCAATCTAAACATTCCATACAATTCCTACTGTAATCCAATGACATTTTTCACATAAATAAATTTTTTAAATGTATATGTGAACACAAAAGACCCCACATAGCCAAATAAATCTTGAACAAAACTGGAGGCATCAAACATCCTGATTTCAAACTATATATTAAAGCTATGATAATCAAAACAATATGGTGTGGGCATTTAAAAAAGACACATAGATTAATGGAACAGAATACAGTGCCCAAAATTAAACCTACACTTTTATGTTCAATTAATTTTCAACAAAGAAGTAAAAAATACACAGTGGGGAACAGATAGTCTCTTTAATGTGTGGTGTTAGCAAAATTAGATGGTGACATATAAAAGAATAAAACTAGGATTGCCAAATGCAGAGAAATTCTTAAGTAGCTCAGTTTATCAGTTTAAGTGACAGAGAGATAAATCAGTGGTAGAAAGATAGTTCACCCATGAACACTATTGACCTTATTATCCCTTTAAAGTGTGTCATCCCCTATCATTTCCTAAATATAGTTTATTGATTATGCTATTACAATTTTCCCAATTTCCCCCCTTTGCCCCCATCTACCTGGTAGCCCTGTTCCCTCCGACAATTCCCCCTTTCATGTCCATGGGTCAGGCACATAAGGTCTTTGGCTTCTCCATTTCCTATATTATTCTTTTTTTTAACATTTTATTTATTTATCTTTAGAGGGGAAGGGAAGGAGAGAGGAATAGAAATATCAATGTATGGTTGTGTCTCGTGTGTCCCTTGCTGGGAACTGGCCTGCCACCCAGGCATGTGCCCTGACTGGGAATCGAACTGCGATCATTTGGTTCACAGGCCCATGCTCTATCCACTGAGCTACACCAGCCAGGGCTCCTGTACTATTCTTAACCTACCCTTGTCTACTCTGTACCTACCAATTTTTGCTACTTAATTTCTGCACCTTTTTCCTCATTCTCCCTCCTCCCCCTCTCCCTCCCCACTGATAACCCTCCATGTGATCTCCATTTCTATGATTCTGCTCCTGTTCTGGCTGTTTGCTTTGTTTGTTTTTTAGATTCAGTTGCTGACAGCTGTGAATTTATTGCCATTTTAATGTTCATAGTTTTGATTTTCTTCTTTTTATTAAATAAGACCCTTTAATATTTCATGTAATAATGGCTTGGTGATGATGAACTCCTTCAGTTTTACCTTGTCTGAGAAGCACTTTATCTTCCCTTCCATTCTAAATGAAAGCTTTGCTGGAGAGAGCAATCTATGCTGTAGGTCCTTCCTTTTTATCGCTTTGAATACTTCCTGCCAATCCCTTCTTGCTTCCAAGGTTTCATTTGAGAAATCAGCTGATAGTCTTATGGGCACTCTTTTGTAGGTAACTATCTGCTTTTCTCTTGTTACTTTAAAGATTTTCTCTTTATCTTTAACCTTTGTCATTTTAATGATGCTGTGTCTTGGTGCGGGCCTCTTTGCATCCACCTTGTTTGGGACTTTCTGTGCTTTCTGGACTAGTATGTTTATTTCTTTCACCAAATTAAGGGACTTCCTTTCATTATTATCTTTTCAAATATGTTTTCAATTTCTTTCTCTTTCTCTTCTACTTATGGCACCCCTATGATTCAAATGTTGGTATGTTTAAAGTTGTTACAGAGGTTCCTTAACCTACCCTCCTTTTTTTGGATTCTTGTTACTTCTTGTTTTGATCGATTTTTTTCTTCCTTGTGTTCTAAATCATTCATTTGATTCTTGGCTCCATCCATTCCACTATTGATTCCCTGTAATTTTTTCTTTATTTCACTTAGTGTAACCTTATTTCTACCTGGGTCTTTTTTATGCTGTTGAAGTACCCAATGAGTTCCTTGAGCATCCTAATAATCAGTGTTTTCAACTCTACATCTGATAGATTGTTTATCTCCATTTTATTTAGCTCTTTTCTGGAAAAAGTTCTGTTCTTTCTTTTGGGGCATATTTCTTTGTCTCTTCATTTTGGCAGCCCCCTGTGTTTGCTTCTCTGTATTAGGTAGAGCTGCTGTGATTCCCTGTGTCAGCAATGTGGCCTGTAGTAGAAAAGTGCACCCATTAGTTGGATGGAGTGGAGTCAGGTAATTGCCAGAGCAGGATGATCCATGTGAACCAGGTTGATGGTGTGTCAGATGGTGTCACTGGTCTGTGGCTATATGTGGGAGAGGGCTCAGAAGGGGGAAAATGCCACTGCTTGGCCTCTGGAATTTTGTCAGGATGGTAGCTGTCCCCTTGTAGTCACTCCGATGCTAGTCACTTCACTTTCTCCCCATATGCCACTGGTGCCCTTCCAGCTGCTGCCCCCATGCTGGAGCCCAGAGGGAGTGAGTCTGCACAAGTCCTAAGTCCTTATGGGCCCTTTAAGAGGGGATACCTGAGAATCCCGCAATTTCTCTTTGCACCGCAACCCCCACTGGTTTTTACAGCCAGAAGTTATGGGGACTTACCTTCCCAGCACTGGAACCTTGGACTAGGTGGTCTGATGTGGGGCTGGGATCCCTCATTCCCAAGATATTTCTCCCAATCTTTATCTACCACACGTGAGTGTGGAACCAGACCATTCCATATCTCTGTGTCTTTGTGTCTCTGCCCTTCCTACCCACCTGAATGAATGTGCCTTCTTTAATTTCTTTGTTGTCAGACTTCCATACAGCCTGTTTTTGTGATGATTCTGGTGATAGCTGTTTTGTAGACTAGTTGTAATTTTTGCTGTATTGTGTCAGGAAGCAAGCCATGTTTACAGACACCTCCATCTTGATTGGAAATCCAGAGCTGTTGTTGCCTCGGAGCTGTTCAAAGTTCCCCCCTCCATCATTTTAATATCAGCAAATACTCTCTTTCCAGCTTCCTAACACTTTAAGAGTAGTGAGAGAGTGAATAGGTATTTGTATGCCCATTAGAAATTGTTTTATAGTTACCAATATGAATAAGACTTGTGTTTTTTTTAAGATTTTATTTATTTTTAGAGAGGCAAAGGGAGGGAGAAAGAGAGGGAGAGAAACATCAATGTGTGGTTGCCTCTCATGTGCCCCCTACTGGGGACCTGGCCCACAACCCAGGCATTTGCCCTGACTGGGAATTGAACCAGCAATCCCTTTGGTTCACAGGCCAGCACTCAATCCACTGAGCCACACCAGCCAGGGCAGACTTGTGTTGTATATACTTTAACCTTTAAGACACTAAACTTTAACCTTTCTTCTTAGCTTATCAGTTACTATTGCATAAAGGAATGTGTAGTCATACAGAAATTATGCATATATTTTTCCAGGCACTTAAAATTCTTTATTTATAGTATGTAATCTTCTGGATAAAATATCAAACTAATGCATTGTTATGATTATAAAATGATCTTGTCTAAAACCAAGAGATAGAACTTTAAAATTCTAGTTAGTATAACAGTAAAATATAAGATTTTTTTCTAAATTATTTAACACAAGGTCATATACTGCCAGGAAGTTCATTCCAATTTTGAGATAATTAAATTCAATTTCTATTCTATTTTTTAAGTATATTTTACTGATTATGCTATTACAGTTTCCCAATTTTCCCCCTTAACCTCCCCACACCCTGCTCCCCTCAACCCTCCAGCATTTCCCCTGCTTAGTTCATGTTCATGGGTTGTATATATAAGTTCTTTGACTTCTCTGTTTCCTATACCATTCGTAACCTCCTCCTGTCTATTTTATGCCTACCAATGATGCTTCTTATTCCCTGTACCTTCTTCCCCTATTCTTTCCTTCCCCCTCCCTACTGAAAACCGCCCATGTGATGTCCATTTCTCTGATTATGTTCCTGTTCTAGTTGTTTTGCTTAATATTTGTTTTTGTTGTTGTTTTTGTTTTTAAGTTCAGTTGTTGATAGTTGTGTTTCTTGTCATTTTACTGTTCATATTTTTATCTTCTTCAATTTCTTAGATAAGTCCCTTTAACATTTCATATAATAAGGGCTTGGTGATGATGAGCTCCTTTAACTTGACCTTATCTGGGAAGCACTTGATCTGCCTTTCCATTCTGAATGATAGATTTGTTGGATAGAGTCATCTTGGATGTAGGTCCTTGCCTTTCAAGACTTGGAATACTTCCTTCCAGCTCCTTCTTGCCTGTAAGGTTTCTTTTGAGAAATCAGCTAACAGTCTGATGGGAACTCTTTTGTAGGTGACTGTCTCCTTTTCTGTTGCTGCTTTTAAGATTCTCTCCTTCTCTTTAATCTTAGGTAATGTAATGATGATGTGCCTTGGTGTGTGCTTCCTTGGGTCCAACTTCTTTGGGACTCACTGAGCTTCCTGCACTTCCTGGAAGTCTATTTCCTTCACCAGATTGGGGAAGTTTTCCTTCATTATGTTTTCAAATAAGTTTCAATTTCTTGCTCTTCCTCTTCTCCTTCGTACACCCCTATGATTTGGGTGTTGGAACATTTAAAGTTGTCCTGGAGGTTCCTAAGCCTCTCCTCATTTTTTTTTTTTTTGAATTCTTGTTTCTTTATTCTGTTCTGGTCAGATGTTTATTTCTTCCTTTTGTTCCAAATCGTTGATTTGAGTCCTGGTTTCCTTTCTGTCACTGTTGGTCCTCTGAATATTTTGCTTCATTTCACTTTGGGTAGTCTTCATTTGTTATTTCATTTTTCAACCAAGCTCAATCAGTTCGGTGAGCATATTGATTACCAGTGTTTTGAATTTCAAATCAGATAGGTGGGCTATTTCCTCATCACTTAGCTCTTTCCCTGGAGTCTTTCTGTGTTGTTTCATGTGGGTCATATTTCCTTGTCTCTGCACACTGGTCTGCTTGACTGTTTCTTTAATTTTTGGTTGTCAGAGTTCTGTGCAGTTTGATTTTCTGGCACTTCTGGTTATTTATTGTTTTTAGATTGGCTGTTATCTTCCTTTTAGTTGTGAGATGAAGCAAAGGGTTTCTATCTATGCCTCCATCTTGGCTGGAGATTCCAAGAATTTCAAAACTTCTATTTTCTATAAAATGAAAGGGTATAAATATATGCTCAGTAATCAGTAATTTGTATTTCTTCCTAGGTTTAACAGGAATGGATATGATATTATACAGATGTAATTGTATAATTCACAATGCTTTACAAAGCCCCAGATATGCTTTTCTTATGTTCCTAATTTCATTAAAAATAACTTTGTTATTTGGCATAATTTTATATTTTAGTCTCTCAAATTCAGCATATACATTTTTCCCTTTTTAAACACCCACTCACTCCAGATTGTAGACAGTTGGCTCCAAATAAAAACTTTTTCTTTCCTTTTTAAAAATCTCTGTGGGTAAGATTGAATGTGTTTGTAATTTAAAAAGTTATCACAAAATATTCAGTTTTTCTCATTGGTAACAGATTATACATGAAACAGAACTGAGAAAAACAGCTCATTCCAAAAGCATCTATTTATAAAATATTTAGTATAGGAATGTGGTAGGCAAGACCTCTGACTACTTTGAGCTTGCATTCTAAAACAATACACCATACAAGCAAATAACAGGAGGCCTTTATCTAGCCTGGAGAGAATCAGAAATGTCTTTAGAGAGCAAACTGTTCTTAAGAATGACTATGCATTTATTAGGTGAACAGTAGAGGCAGGAACATTCCAGGGAGAGAGAAAAATATATACAGTTTGTGAGCAGGAATTCAGTACACTAAGTTTGAAGACAAAGCTCTAGCTGACTGCAGGTTATAAGAGTGTGATATGAGATGAGTCTCGAGCAGTGAGCAGGAGTTCGAATGAGAAGGCTTTGGTAGAGTACATTAGAGAAGTTTTCTTCATTTCATTATCTGTGAGAATCTATTGAAAAGTATTATATTTTTATCTATACAGAGGATCAATGGCTTGAATGTACTTCTTATTCCCTGGCTGGCCAAGCATGCAGTCAGACATGCTGAGATGACTGAACTCTTCTTTGAATACATGACCATAAGCAACTTCCGGTGTGCTTTCGGTACTGCCCAGTAATGTGGTTACATTTTCCAGGCGCGTACTTTCTCCTTCTTGCTAGAGACTGTTCCACACCTTCTTCTTTCACCTCAAATCTTTAACAGCTGACCTCATTCTCAGTGAACTCTTTTGCCTGTTGTGTCATAGAAAGTAGAAGCAATTGGAAGACAATTTCCAAAGAGTGGGAGAATGGGCAAAATGGGTGGAAGTTGTTCAAAGGTAGAGACTCCCAGTTATAAAATAAATAAACCATGGGGATGTAATAGTCATCATGAAGACTATAATTAATAATCCCTCATTGTATATTTGGGAGTTGTTAATAAACTGATTCTTAAATGTTCTCATTGCAAGAAAAAATTGTAAGCATGTGCAGTGATAGATGTTAACTGAACTTATTGTGGTGATCATTACATAATATATAAACATTGAATTATTATTTTATACAATTGAAATTAATACAATGTTATATGCCAATTATATGTCAATAAAAAGTAGAGAAAACTTCCAGCCCATTTCACCATATCTACCAAACTGGTCGCCAACTTTTCAATGAAAATGAATTAACCCAACAATATCAAAGAGTGATGCCAGCAAAATGTCAGAAGAGAATGTTTCCACCATCTTACGCTCAAAGAACACTAACTTTTGACAACCACTGATAGATAAAAGAGTCAGCATGGAAGTCCAGTTGTCTAGCAGACAAGTCCCAGCATTCCCAGCATCTGGGGGAGATTTACAGCCAGCCCCTGACATTTGTGCTAAATGAGAAGCCTGATCTTCAGGTCACACCTACTAAAGAATACAGTCAGACCTTTTTCAGGGTGAGACTGGGAGATGGGTATTTCTCCTTGCACCCTCCACACTGAGCCTTGGAGGCATAGCTGTGGCCAGGACTTGTGTGCCTGTGCAGTACCATTGGTTTTCTATAGTCTTATGGGTCTTTCAAATCTAGGTGTTTTATAGGCTTGTCCCTAGGATTAGAAGCTATAACAAAGATTTATTCCTAATGTTGATGTTGAAGAAAGAAGCTAAATGTCTTCTGTTATATTTGACCATGACAAGTAAATTGTTAGAGGTCATGATATGACCCACTGTATACTTGAATATATGTCACATAAGTGCCCATCAGTAAATGAATGGATCAAAAACTATGGTACATTTACACAATGGAATTCTATGCAGCAGAAAGAAAGAAGGAGCTCCTACTCTTTGCAACAGCATGGATGGAACTGGAGAGCATTATGCTAAGTGAAATAAGCCAGGCAGTGAAAGACAAGTACCATATGATCTCACCTTTAACTGGAACCTAATCAACAGAACCAACGGACAAGCAAAATGTAACCAAAGACACTTAAATAGAGAACAGGCTGACAGTGACCAGAGGGGAGAGGGGAGGGAATTTCAGGGGAAAAGGGGAAGGGTTTGCAGGAACAAGAATAAAGGACACATGGACAATAACAAGGGGGGTGGTGGAAATGGGATGGAAGTGGGGAGGGTTAGGGGTGGGCTGGGATGGGAGTAAAAGGCAGAAAACTGTACTTGAACAATAAAATAAAATAAAATAAAATAAAATAAAATAAAATAAAATAAAATATAAATAAAATAAAATAAAATATAAATAAAATATTTAAAAAACCATGTTGAACAAGATTCTTAAAATAGTATATATGGTTGGTTCAAAAGGTGATTTACACAGAATTATCATTACTGTGCATCTCTGGCCAGTGATCACTTGAGTTATAAAAAATAATCCCATTTTATTACTGAGGCTTTCATTTCTATCAAAATATTTCATATAAAAACTAAAGTGGTAAATAATTTAGCAGTTGAATAAACTAAAGAGGATTTTTAGCAAGAGTATTCTTTTGCCTCACCCTTTCATGTGGAGAAGAAACAGGGATAAGATCAGAATTTAGTCAGTGTAACCCTCACTAAATCTGTCTGGAGCCAGCTGCATAAAATATTTTTGAAATCCTCTAAACATTGCAGTTAGAGGGGAAAAGTGAAGGGAGAAAAGTATAAAGCAGCAAGAAATTGGATTAACTGTCCCACATCAAAGAACCCTAGAGGAAAAAGAATTTGATTTTTCACACACATACCCAGCACAGAAGATGAAAACAAAGCTACCTGCTTTTCAACGACTTCTGCCTGCTATGATGGTTTAATGCTCCGCATACTTCATAACTATTGGTATTAAGAAAGAAACATGTTTGAAATCTAGTTCATTGAGAATGTAATATGCACTGATATTCTGAGTATATCAGGAAGTATGGGCAGAGAAGTAAGAAATTTAAACAGCAGTGGGTGCTTGATGGTGTTAGGTAGTTGGCAGCCTAATTTAAAAATTAACTGAAAGATTAAGTGAGAAATGTTCATTGCTACTTTCATAATTTGTTTGTTTGTAGTTTTCCTCAGCCAGAGTACATAGTAAAGATATATAGCTTTTAAATATAAAAATTATGGGTGTTGAGAGTTTAGCTAAACAACACATGATATGGCATCTCCAACTGCCATTACATTTTGCCTGAGCTAACAATGGTCCCCTCCTGCAAGCACATGCCTTAGATAACTCCCTCAGGGCAACAAGCAAATGTAATTTCCTTAGAAAATAATAATATTTTCCAGATACGACTTGCCCAACAAACATGGTAATCAACAGTCTGTTCTGACTCTTAGGACTTTTCCTTGTTGTGCCCCTTAGATAAGACTCTTTTGGAGCATACCAGAATCCCACTCTGTGGATTGAATTGACCGATTCATTTAGAAGAGCAAAACACTACACTCACAGACCTTAATAAAGGCATGTGCCTCAGGTTCTATTGCCATACCTGCCCTTTGTGTTGACCTCCTCAGATGGTGCCTGTAAGCACATTCTGTACTTCCTCTAGGGCCAGAGAGTAATAACTTCTGTATTCAGTTTCTTTTGTTGAACTGTGACACACCACCTGACACTGTGCGCTCCACCAAACAAATGTTAATTTGACAGAGTGATGATATGAGGCCAAATGAATACCATATATTATTATTGAGGGAGGTGTGAATGATTTTTTTTCTTGAGAACTTAATAGCATCTTTTTCTTGATGGGTCAAAACAAAATAAAACAAACTGAAACAAATGAAAATAAACCTCTGGGTTTCATTTTATAAGTTAAAGGTTTCATATAAGCTTTGCAGTAGGTACTTCTAAACATTCAACTTTGTTACCTCCTCTGTTACCATGTGATTGATAGCAGACTTCTCAACAGCATCAGCAGAAGTCAAGGGGGGAATCTAAAAATATCAAATGTTGGGAGAAAAATAGCTTTCAATCTAGAATTGAGTATTCTAAAATTATCTTTCCAATATAACAGTTAAATGTACTTTGTATAAGCAGGAGCAGAGTTTACCACCTGCAAAAACTCCACTAATTTCTAAATAATATAATTTAAAAAAGAAAAGTCTAGCTTCCCCTTTCATAAGTATAAAAAAGTAAAAGGAAAGAGAAAGTTCTTAAGTATGAAAATTTTCAAATGAGCAAAACATTGAGAAGTCTGTAGATAAATATACATATGAAAATGATAATGCTGGTCATTTATTTTAAAGTTGGTAGTGAAGAATGTGGTATTTTTTACAGGTTTTCTAAAAATGTTGCATGATTTGAAGCAGGCAGTTAAGCTTATACTTTGTTAAGAATGTATGGTAGTGACATCAGAGAAATGGCAGCATGAGAGATCCCCTTGGTCTCTCCCTTTGAAGTTTCAACAATTGGAACAGCTGTAACTCAATGACAGACTATATCTCACTAAATTCAATAACCTAGAGGAAATGAACAAGTTCCTAGAAATATATATTCTTCCTACATTGAATCATGAAAAGTGGAAAGTCTAAATAGACTGATCAACAGTGAGGAAATTAAAACAACCATCAAAAACCCTCCAAAAAATAAAAGTCCAACACCAAATGGCTTCATTAGTGAATTCTACCAAACATTCAAACATTTGACACCTATTCTTCTCAAACTCTTCCAAAAATTGAAGAGGCAACCAAAGGGTTTATTCAATTCCCACTCAGAGCACATGCCTGGGTTGAGGGCCAGGTGCCTGGCAACCAGTCCATATTTCTCTCCCTCCCTACCCCTTTCTATAAAAATAAAAAAAAATTAAAAATAAAAAACAGGAATGGAAAGGCATTTCATGTTCATGGATTAGAAGTATCAACATAATTAAAATGTCCATATGAACAAAGCAATATACAGATTTAATGCAATTCCTATCAAAAACTTCCCAGTAAAACTTCAAGAATTACCATTCAAATAACACATTTAATGATACAAAAAGACAAGGTGAACTAAGAAAACTGAACTAAGCAAAAACTTAATCCAAACAATAGTGTTTATATGTACATTTGAAAATGAAATATCAGTTTCTATATTACTCATAAATCAAAGAAGCCACAATAAAAAAATTAAGATATGTACATCTAAAAATGAATGACAATAATTTGAATAAATACAGATGTAATATGGTGAAAGCATTATAAAGAAAGTATTTTCTGCAAATGCTCATAGAATAAAGCAGGAACAACAAATTTTTTCTTTAATAGACCAAATATATCAATATTTTTGGCTTTGTGGGCCAAAAGATCTCTGTCACGACTACTCAAGTCTGCTTCATCTCAAGGAGCCATGGACAACATGCAAACACATGAGTGTGGCTGTTGTAATAAAACTTTATGGACATTGAAATTTGAATTTTATACAATTTTCATGGATCACAAAGTGCTATTCTTATTTTTCAACCATTTTCAAAAGTGAAAGTTATCCTTAGATCCCAGGCCAAAGAAAAACAAATGGTGGACTAATTTGGCCTGTGTGCAGTATTTACTGACCCTTGTAATGGAAGGTAGAAGACCAAAAATTAATGGGCTAAGCATTTAAAATGAGAAAAAATGTCAGCTATAATAATTTTAATTATTGCTTCTCAGCTTGTCAAAAAATGCAGTTACCTTGTTCTATTTCTTTATATCCTACTTGAAATATAATTAAAACCTGTCAGTTCATTCTCTTTAGTTCTCTGCTATATCCATGGTAAACTTCTCAGTATATTATAATACCTCGGTTTATTAATTCTCTTACTCCCTTCAGCAGAGAAAATAGTTTATTATATATTTTAAATACTATATTTTCGTTGTAGTCATTCTGTGTATCTCTTTCTTTTCTGGTTCCAAATCATTTTTATTTCACATATGGTTGTAATTGTTGTTCTCAGCTTTTTAAAATAATAATTTGTTTATATTAGAAGTGAAATTAGGGAGGAGAAGTGCCATGTTAACTGAAATTACACATGCCTCTGGTAATCATCTAAATTGAGATCAAAATTTGTCCTAGTCAATCTAGTCAATTAACTTTCCAGAGACCAACCTCTTGACACAGAACTACTTTGTATGAAACTAACTTGAAGAGCTAACCACTACAGAGAAACACCAGTTTTCATGGTTTGATACAGGTCTGAGAGCTCCTTGAACACAGGGACTCTGTCCTATTTGTATCTCTATCAACTAGCATCTTTTATAACAAAAAGTCATGACAAATAAGTGCATGGAACAGTAGAAGTGACATATGTATAAAAGCCATTTGTATAAGGAAGCCCTGGCTCGTGTGGCTCAGTTGATTGAGCACCAGCCTGCAAACCAAAGGGTGGCCAATTTGATTCCCCATCAGGGTACATGCCTGGGCTGCAGACCAAGTCCCCAGTAGGGGGCATGCAAGAGGCAACCACACATTGATGTTTCTCTCCCTCTCCTTCTCCCTCCCTTACCCGTCTCTCAAAATAAAGAAATAAATAAAAATCTTTAAAAAAACTATTTGTATAAGAAAAAAACGAGATCTCTGTATTTCTGTACCATAATTAACATTAAGCCAGATATATTAACAAACCTTTTTTTAGAAATTTTTCAGAAGTTTTGTGCAATGAAAAAATGAACTATAACTTCCGCCTAAGATGGGGGTAGACACACTGCGCCTCCTCGCACAACCAAAACAAGGACAACAATTTAAAAACAAAAAACAATAAATACTGACAGAAAATTGAACTGGATGGAAGTCTGACAACCAAGGAGGTAAAGTAGACACATTCATCCAGACCGGTAAGAGGGGTGGAGTTGGGCAGCAGGGACAGAAAGCGCTCGTGGCAGGGCAGCTGGTGCACTCTGGGCGCACAAAGCAGCAGTTGGTGGACCCAGTTAGGCGGCGGATTGTAGAGGGGTGCAGTGCATCCACTTCCTTGTTTGTGAGCAGATAAACCAGGTGAAACTGGGGAGCAAGACAGACCTTGCAACCCAGGGTCCCAGCTTGGGGAAATAAAGCCTCAAAACACCAATTGAAAACACCTGTGGGGGTTGAGGAGCCAGGAGAAACAGCCTCACAGCAGAGTTCATTGGAGAGACCCACAGGGTTGTAGAACGTACACAAGCCCACCCACCTGGGAACTAGCACCAGAAGGGCCCAATTTGCTTGCAGGAAGTGGGGGAAGTGACTGAAATCCGGCAGAGAGAGGAGCGTACCCCACTGTTCCCTCTCAGACCCCTGCCCCACATACAGCATCATGACTCTGCAACTGGGTTGCCCCGCCCTGGTGAACACCTAAGACTCCACCCCTTACTACGTAACAGGTGTGACAAAAAATGGCCCAAACAAAACAACAGATCAAAGCTCCAGAAAAATTACAACTAAGTGACAAAGATATAGCCAGCCTATCAGATGCACAGTTCAAAACACAGGTAATCAGGATGCTCACAGAATTGGTTGAATCTGGTCACAAATTAGATGAAAAAATGAAGGCTATGCTAAGTGAAAAAAAGGAAAATGTACAGGGAACCAATAGTGATGGTAAGGAAACTGGGACTCAAATCAGTGGAGTGGAGCAGAAGGAAGAAAGAAACATCCAATCAGAAAAGAATGAAGAAACGAGAATTCAGAAAAAATGAGGAGAGGCTTAGGAAACTCCAGGACACCTTTAAACATTCCAACATACAAATTATAGGGGTACCAGAAGGAGAAGAGGAAGAGCAACAAGTGGAAAACTTATATGAACAAATAATAAAGGAGCACTTCTTCAATCTGGCAAAGGAAATAGAATTCCAGAAAGTCCAGGAAGCTCAGAGAGTCCCAAAGAAGGTGGACCCAAGGAGGAACACACCAAGGCACATCATAATTACATTAGCCAAGATTCAAATGGAGGAGAGAATTCTAGAAGCAGCAAGGGATAAGGGCACAGTCACCTACAAAGGAGTTCCCATCAGACTGTCAGCTGATTTCTCGAAAGAAACCTTCCAGGCAAGAAGGGGCTGGAAAGAAGTATTCCAAGTCATGAAAGGCAAGGACCTACATCCAAGATTGCTCTATCCAGCAAAGCTGTCATTTAGAATGGAAGGGAAGATCAAGTGCTTCCCAGATAAGGTCAAGTTAAAGGAGTTCATCATCACCAAGCCCTAATTATATGAAATGTTAAAGGGATTTATCTAAGAAAAAGAAGATAAAAAAACATGTACAGTAAAATGACAGCAAACTCACAATTATTAACAACCACACCCAAAAGAAAAACAAATATTAAGCAAAACAACTACAACAGGAACAGAACCACAGAAATGGAGAACACACAGAGGGTTATCAACTGGGGAGTGGGAGGAGCAGAGGGGGGAAATGTACAGAGAATAAGTAGCATAGATCGTAGGTAGAAAATAGACAGGGGGAGAGTAAGAATAGTGTGGGCAATGTAGAAGCTAAAGAACTTATGACATATGGACATGAACTAAATGGGGGAATGTGGGTGGGAGAGGGTGTGCAGGAGCGGGGGAAATGAGACAACTGTAATGGCATAATCAATAAAATATATTTTAAAAAATGAAGTATAGAGGAGTTTTAATTACGCCAATGAAGAGAAAGAAAATGTGATGATTTTAAGAATCTTCTATTTCTAAAGGTAATTCGCCAGAGTAATCCCTATTAAATCTTTGTTAACATTAAATGTACTCAACATATTTGAAACTGGTAAGTGGTCAATGCTTAATTTGAAACCAACTAAAAGTTAAATGTAGGGATTTTGTAATTCCCCTCTGTGTGAATGAAGATGGTAATTTATAATTAGCCAATAGCATTATCTTTTCACATGTAGACCAGAGAAGTAAAGAAGATGCCTCATACACACATACACATAAACATACACCATAGGGTTTTTTTTTTAAATTACTTTCCATTTTCTCCCAAATTCTGTCCCAGAGCCAAAAGAAAATAAACTCTCATTGCTCTTCTGCTTATGTGCCAGCTGGAGCTTTTTCACACCATCTCAAAGCTGGCGGAAATAAACTCTCCTTGGCCAATGGACTGAGAACTGTTCTGCACATAGCAGAGTGGCTGGCAACTGAGCCTCCAAACACGTGTTTTTAGGGTTTAGTGTGTTTAGCATTATGTGTGGGCAGTGACCTAGCATAAATTCTCTCCGCCTGAAATTTGCAAGAGTCACAAGCATTCCATCATGACTTCATGATGGACTACTTCCAATTTTCCATTCTGTAGGGAGAAGAGATTGGCTGAAAACTGATTTTTGCAAATGATTCAACAAGATTTTGTTGGGATTTAAAAATACTATCAGTAACCTATCATTCTCAAGACAGATTAGAAACAGCATCATAAAAGAATGCTACAGAGTAGAAAACAATAAGCTAAATCCTAGAGAGAAATGCGTGTAATTGAATTTTCAATTAGATTTTCTAAAGGTTGTTTTAATTGCTCATTTTCATGTTTGTGGCCTGAAAGGATTCTGAATTTACCAGTTTTCTTAAAATAAGCTTGCGTGGGGAAGCTTAAACACTTCCCTAATGTTATATATAAATAATAGTAAAATAAGGACTAGATACCAGATTTGTTAATTACTCATTTATTACTTATTGTTCTTTTCCATCATTGGCTTTCTGCAAACCGAGGAAAAGGACAAACACTTAGTGGAAGTTAATATCATTGTTGTGTATGATTTTATATATGTTTCTAAGCTGTTAAATGAAAGCCTGCTATCTCCAAGTAATGTTGGTTTTTTCCTTCTGTTTTAAACATCCATAGATATTCAAAGTGTAGAAGCTTTACAATAGAAGGTTACCAAAAATAATACATTCACCTGAAAGACTGCAAATTTCACTAGTCTGTCACATTTATATTGGAGAGGAAAAATGAAACAGCGATTAGAATATATTTTAAGTTTTCAGCCACTTGTGCTGATTCTTCAGGTGAACATTATGCAAATATGGTAAATATTTGGGACAACTTACACTCACTGAAGCTCGAGGAGGTTTAATTCGTTTTTTTAAAAACAACAAATATAACAGAGATAAGGCACTTCAAGCATCTTTTGCCCAATTGACTACATAATTTGTGAATATATTAAAATATATGAAGAGTTATCTTAGTTTTCTCTAATCTGATGTATACCTTATGAATAACAAAAGATTAGACATCAGAACCTAGTGAAGTCGGTTTTATTCATTGACATACAATTGATAATTAGAAACATTGAACACCATTCAGTGAGAGGGGGACACACTATAGCACTATACACTGATATTTCTTCCTTCCAAATAAAAGCTAAAAAGCAATGGTCATATTTAGATGCACGATTCAAATTGAAAAAAGTACTTGAAATGAAAATTTGAAAAGAAGATATTCAATGTCATAAGACATGATAATAAAAAAAAATAGCCTATTAGAAGAAAACCATTCACATAGCACCCCTGCTGAAGTCTCCAGATTCTTGCCAGAATGTGTAATTAATTAGATTACTGTGTTCTTTCATGTAGGTTTAATTTAATGCAGTAATTAACAATATTTAATACAGAGGCGAGCACGTCGTAATTTGAAGATGCACTTTTATCAACAGGTATAAAGCAGATACTGTTCCAGCTGGTGAGAAGCCATGTCACTTTGGGGAAGATCTTAATTTTATTAGTTATTCTGTTTCTGAATTGTTGGACATGTTCCACAAAACCTTTTTGTATTTATGATATCACATGTAGCTATAAGGCAGCATGATTTTAAAAGCTTCTGATGAGGTGTTATTTGACTAAGATACAAATGTTTTTCACACCTGATTTCTTAATTATCAACACAATCTAGTGAGAAATGGTTATTTATTTTTGTAAGAGCTATAACACAGCTTTGGAAAAGACACTATTCCATATAAAGTACAAAAATTGAGTTCTAATCCATCCATGATCAAATGAGGTGATACAGATTTCTCTTCTGCTAAATTTTTTTTAAAAAATAGGCTGTGATAAATACATTTTACAAACTTCAGAGCAAAATAAAAGAAAAAGAAATTCCCAAGTTCTAGAAACAAAGAGGAAACTTGATGGCAGAAGGGAAAATTAAGGTAAATACTTTAGTTGGTCTGGTGGCTAATAAATCCTGGTGGGGAGGACTTGGATTTTAATATCTAGAAAGACAGAAGATACAAGACTTCAGGCCTGTTCAAAGTGGAATGCTGGTCCTAAGAATGACAATAAAACCACAATTTTTTATTTTTCAGCACACAATCCTTGAAAGACAATTGGAATATTTCTTTTTAAAAATTATTTTTCAATTACAGATTATGTACATTATTATATTAGTTTCAGGAGTACACCCCAGTGATTAGACATTGCATAACTTACTAAGTGATTATCCTGATAAATCTCATACCCATCTGACACCATATATAGTAACTAGAATATTTTTTACTATGTTTTGATGCTGTATTTTACATCCCCGTGGCTACTCTGTAACTACTACCCTGTACTTCTTGATCCCTTCACCTTTTTAACCCATCCTCAACCCCCTTCCTATCTGGCAGCCATCAAAATGTTCTATCTATGAGTCTGTTTCTGTTCTGCTTGTTCATTCATTTTGTTTTTAGATTCAGTTGTTGATAGATATGCATTTATTGCCATTTTATTGTTCATATTTTTTATCATTTTTTTCTTCTTCACAAAGAAGACCCTATAACGTTTCATGTAATACTGGTTAGGTGGTGATGAATCATTTTAGTTTTCTCTTGTCTGGGAACTTCTATATTTCTCCTTTTATTTTACATGATAGTTTTGCTAGGACAGTAATCTTGGTTGTAGGTCCCTGCTTTTCAACACTTTGAATTATTTTGTGACAATCCCTTCTGGCCTGTACAGTTTCTGTTGAGAAATCAGCTGACAGTCTTATGAGAGCTTCCTTGAAGTTAACGAACTGCTTTTATCTTGCTACTTTTAAGATTCTGTCTTCACCACTTGGCATTTCAATTATGATGCGTATTGGTCTCTTTAGGTTCATCTTGTTGGGGACTCTCTGTACTTCCTGGACTTGTCTGACTATTTCCTTCACCAGTTTAGAAAAGTTTTCTGTAATTATTTTTTCAAATAGGTTTTCAATTTCTTACTCTTTTCTCCTTCTGGAACCCCCATGATGCAAATGTTGGTACACCTAAAGTTGTCAGAGGTTCCTTACACTCTATATTTTTTTTGGATTCTTTTTTCCTTTTTACTGTTATAATTAGGTGTTTTGGCTTCCTTATCTTCCAAATTGCTGATTTGATCACCTGTTTCATCTATTCTACTGTTAATTCCCTGTAAATTATTCATTTCAGTTAGTGTATCTTTCATTTGTGAGTGGTTCTTTATTTATGGTTTCTATGTCCTTTTTCATGCTGTTGAAGTTTTCACTAAGTTCCTTCAAGTTCTCACTAAGTTCCTTGAGCATCCTTATAAGCACTGATTTTTAACTCTGTACCTGATAGTTTGTTTGTCTTCATTTCATTTAGTTCTTTTTCTGGAGATTTCTCCTATTCTTTCTTTTGGGCCATGTTTCTTTGTCTCCTCATTTTGTCAGCTTCCCTCTGTTTGTTTCTATGTATTATGTAGAGCTTCCATGTCTCCCAGTCTTGATAGAGTGGCCTTGTGTAGTAGGTATCCTGTAGGGATCAAGGGCGCATCCTCCCCAGTCACCTGAGCTGGGCACTCCAGGTGCACTCCAGTGTGGGCTGTGTGCACTGTCCTGTTGCAGTTGAGCCTTGATTGCTGTTGGCATCACTGGAGGGATTGAACCCCAGGCCAACCAGCTGTGACTACAGCAGAGGATCAGTTGTGCAGGAGTTGACCCTATGGAGTAGGATTTACTTCAGTGTCCCTTCACTTGATTGTGTCACTTGTGGAGGTTAGGGTTATAATCCAGTGTGGTCTGAAGCTGTCCACTAGGTACACTGGCGTTGGGGCATCCTGGGAGGTACAAAGTCAGCCACCACCTGTGCCCTGCCTAGGGCCACCTGGCATGAGCTACAGAGTAATCTGCAGATAGCTCCTATTTGTTCTGGGCTGAGAGGTGTCCAGAAGAGGTCAACTTGTGAACCAAGGCCGGCTGCTGCTAGTGCCAGGCCTGGTGCCACTTAGCGAGAGGTATGTGGTACTCAGAAGCCAGATGCAGCTTGTTTGAGAGATTTTAGTAAAGTCCCAAGAATAAGACAAGAGAGGCCATTAGTATGGAAAAGCCACTGAAAATGGCTTGGGTGGGCCCAAAACTTGGGTGGTGCAGGGTCTCTAGGAATCACCATGGTGAGGTGAATGGTGTGAGCCAGGTTGATGGAGACTCAGATATAGTGCCCACCAGCTGGCTTTATGTTGGGGGTGGGTCTCAGAAAAGGAATAGTGGCTTCTGCCAACAGTTTTGTCTGGCACAAAACTGCCCTCCCAGCTCTCACCCTGAGAAACTGACACTTCAGTTCCTCTTCATAGGGCTCCTTTTAAGCTTTTGCCCCAGCACTGGAGCTCAGAGGGAGTGAGTCCAAGTCAGTCCATGTGCTTAGGTCCTTTGAGAGGAACACATGGGACTCCAGATACCTTCTGTCTCACTCAGCCACAGTCTCCACTGTATTTTTCACAACTAGGAGTTATGGAGTCTTCTCTCCCTGATTTTGGAACACTGGGCTGTGTGGCCTTGTGCAGAGCTGGGACCCCTCACTACTCAAGGAGTACTTCCACAGCGAAAATATGCCCCCTAATTTTGAACTGCCACATGTGGAGGTGAGACCAGCTCATTTTGTGTCTCTGCCCCTCTTACCCATCTTGATGTGGCTTTTCTTTAAGGCCTATTGTAAGACTTCCATTCAGCTAGATTTCAGATGGTTCTGAATGATGGTTGTTCTACAGTTTAGTTGTAGTTTTGATGTGGTTGTTAGAGGATTCAAGTACCACATTTACCTACACCTCCATCTTGATTGGAGAACTTCTGGCCAAGCATTTTCAGGGACTAGAACATTTCTACCTACATGCATCTCTTGGGTTTCTAGATAGAAATAAAAAGCAGCTGATAGGAAACTGAAATCACAAGGCAGTTCTAAACATAAGTAGAAGCTCTGAATATATCAAACCTATTCAGTGCAAGAATTCTAAGCTTACAAATTAGCAATGAAAAGAAGAAAAATGAGTCTTGTATTTGTGAAACCACTAGAAACATAATAAAAACAAACAGCCTTTCCTGGGAAAACTACTGTGGTATATAGGGCTTTTTTTTTTTTTAACGGGTATAGGGGACAGGAAGAGAATTACTTTAATTAAGGAAGAGTTCAGCCCTGACTGGCATGGCTCAGTGGTTGAGCATTGTCCTGAGAACGGAAAGGTCATTGGTTTGATTCCCAGTCAGGGCACATGCTTGGGTTTCGGGCCTGGTCCCTTGTTGGGGGTGTGCAAGAAGCAGCTGATTGATGTTTCTCTTACACGTTGATGTTTCTCTGCCTCCCTTCCCATCTCTATAAAAGTAAACAAAATCTTAAAAAAAAAAAGAGTTCACAAATAATGTTACAAATCCCTGAGGAAAAATCACAAGGAAATTCAACAAAAGCAAAACGAAGAGAATTAGTCTCCCCGTTATTAAAAAGAAAGGAGTACTCTGTAAAAGACCCTGGAGTAAGTATGATTATAATGATTTATAAGTAAAGACATTCAGAAAGGAAAAAATATGCAAAGAAGATTTTATGGCAATAAAGCATATTCTTCACAAATAATCAAACAGAAAACAAAACATTTTCAGTTTGAATTTAATTTATCAATGGACGTATGGTTCTGTATATTAAAGAATAACTTACATCTGAATAATTGTATGAAAACCAAGAAATCTGAAATAATAGATATCTAAAAAGCAGAAGAAATTAAAAAATAAACAGTCACTGAAGTCATTTTAGTGCTACCTAGATAGTGAAAATTATCAACTATAATTTCAGTGACAAAAAAAAGCCAGTGAAGAGAGCCTGGGATTTCTGGCCAGTTTTCCCAAAGAGGATACTGAGTAATTGAGAAGCTGAGAAGAATTTGACAGTCTTTCAGATCTAGAGAGACAAAAATTGTAATTAGAGTTCAGCACCTGCCAAGGAATAAATGTGCCCTGATGAACCCACCAAGATTTAAATTGTACTACTAACGGCTCACCTCCTGGATTCAAAGGTGAACCAGAAATAAATCAGTGTAAAAAAAATTCTAAAGTTTGGCTTCAAATAACCCACTTCCTAGAATTAGATTAAGGTCCATCTGAAATCATTAATATGTTAAGCCACTTGCTGAAAAAAAAAACCCATAAATCCTCCCTGAATGAAGACAAAATCATACAAGCCCTAAAATTATTGTGACAATTATTAATGTAGAATCTTTACATTGAATGCAATAATTAGACACATAAGAAGAAAAGAACAAAAAAGACAAACACAACAGATATTAAAATAGATTTAAATTGAAAAAGGGTAAAAATCATTAAGATATAATGAGCAGGTCTAACAAATTGAAATTTACCCTGCAAAGGAGAGAAGAAAGAGGAAGAGGGATAAGTAATATTTGAAGAAATAATTGCTAACAATTTTCTAAAACTGGCAAAGACATTGAACCACAAATTTAAGAAGTGCTCCAAAAACCAAACAGAATAATTAAATGGTGAAAATAATAAATCATAGAAAAAGAGAAAACATTAAAGCTATATAGGTTTTTCTAAGGCAAATTACCATTAAAGGAAAAAAATAAAACTGGTGTGTACTGTCATGTTATAAAATAATGTCCCATTGGTGGACAATATATTAACTACTGGAAAATTAGTCCAAAGATCTGAATTCTAGTCTCAGCCCTACTGTTGAATAGTTATGTGGACAGAACTCAATTTCCTCATTTGTAAATGGAGGCCACTATTTCATCTTTTAAAAACATATAAATGTAAGATGAGAAATACACTGCCTGAGAGTAATTTATTTTGGAGTGATGGCACTAGAAACTTCAGCTGATGTTAAGAAATGTAGAAATGTATAGAATTAACGCAAAATCTTAATAAGTGTAGAGTTGGAGGTGGCTGCAAAAAACTCATACAATATTAGACTTCATTAAAGGAAACTGTAATCAAATAAAAGGAGGCAGTAATCTTAATCTGCTTCTCTTGGTTAGGGCATATCAGGCATGTCCAGTTCTGAGCACAATTGTTAATAAGGACATGGGTGGGGGTAGTTTGTCAGGAGCATCGTGCAGTGGGCTTTTAAAACATGTCAAATTAAGAATTAGAAGAAATTGGATGTTTACCTTGGAGAAAAGTATATTTGGGATAGATGAATATGATTATGGTTTACAAGAATTTAACAGCCTTTCAAATAAAGATGAAATCCATGATTATTCTCTATTGTTTCAGAAGGTGGAATAAAACAAAAGCTCTAAGATGGCAAATGAATTCAGTAGCTTGAATTCAAAGCTTAGCTTCTTCACTTACTCACTGTGGGAGCTTAGGTATATTAATCAGGGTTTTCCATACAAATAGAAGCAATAGCATACATTGATATATATATATATATATATGTGTGTGTGTGTGCATATGTAAATTCATATATATTTATAGTTCATATATATGAATTTTTAAAAATAGAATACTTAAGGTAAATGTGTTTTCATTACACTGAAGTGTACAAAATAATGCTAAATAGCTAAAGTATCATCAGAGAAGAATTCTGTAAGGTTCGCCAGAGTGAAGAAAAAAAGCCATTTGTAATGACTAGTATACATTTTGCTATAAATAATTAAGATTCTAAATTCTTGAAAGAACAGCCGATTCTCTTCACTAAGTTAATACTCTTCCTTGATATTTTCTCAAATTTGCGTAACAAAGCTTTTCTCCATAACAAGTACAAAAACAAAACTCATCCTGTCCAAGCATGGTATAATGTTTTTAATCAGTCAAGTGCATTAATGACAGATCAATGTATGAGAGAACAAAGCATAGTTAAATATGGGGTTTTAAGGAAAATAATCATTTTGTACTCAGAGGCTGATTCTTCTATGTGTATCCCCCAGCGTGAAAATTTGCAACTGATTTACTTCATTCAGTTTTATTTTTTCATTTAAAATACCTACTTTCATGTTAATATTTTACTGTACTGATTGTGACATTTCAATAGAATACTGTATGGATATCATCTCAGGAAATATAAACGCTGAATGAAATATAAATGGCCTCATTCTGTCTATCTTACAAGTTGTCAAACCTAATTTACTATCAGATTTATGTCAGCATCTCACCTGATACATCCTATCAAACATTCTTTAGAAATTCAAGGAAACGCAGCCACATTGCACTTTGAGAATATTTCTTGACTTACCACCAATAACTATGTAAATCTAAGGTTCTGTCTCTTTGCAAAGCCAAAATAGAAAAGTATGCACATCTACTTCTTATAATTGCTTCCTCTGAAGAGAAAGCAGACTGGAAAGGAATATAAAATCTTTACTAACCAATCTGAAGACTGCAAGATTTTGCCTTACTTACTTTCTGCTATCATAGTATATATCACACATATTATGTAATATGGCTATGGGCCAGGTCTTTCTTGCAAGTTTGGGCTTCTGACATATAAGTGAGTCACAGTAGCTCCCATGCTGCTGTAAACCCACATTAATATGCAGGGTTCTATACAGATTTATAAACTTTTAATTTACATCTAACCACCTTCATGGAAGCCTCAATCCATGTTTTCAAACTACAAAGACTGCCATGAGTACTGAGGTTCTTTAGAACTATCTTATTGGCTTCTGTGGCAGAAAGAGGGTTTCTTCCATTCATCCTACTCTCTACTTAACTTTAATCATATTCATTATGCATTTGCCCCACGTTTATGAATCATGCTTCTGGATGAGATTTTATTTGAAGTATGAAAGGTTGACATAAGTGGAGCCATATTAAAATGAAGAAAAAGCAGTCATTCCAGAGGGAATGTCGAAACTTTGGAATATTTGAAATGGGCAAAATCACCTTTGAACTGGGCAAAACCAACATGATCTCACAAATGACCTTTTGCAAAGCTAATAAGGAAGCACATACCCTGACCAGAAGAATGGATAATTATGAACTCTATTTCTGAAGATAGGATCAGTCACCAGCCATGTATAGCTAAAGAGTAACTCAGCTTGTTAGCACTGATAGAAATCTATTTTTTTCTATTCATGAAATTATTTTTCTTCTTTTCCCATTAAAACCCCTTGCCTTCACCTTGTAATCAGGGCACTATTTGGGTTTCTGTTTGAACATGTGCTTCCAGAGTTGCAATTTTTTTTGGTCCCACCTAAATGCCTGTTGTCTCTCATTTGGGCTATTCATTTTTAGTTTAACATACTTAGACACAGAAGAGAAACTGGAAGTGAACTCACATTCAAGGACCTAGAATTGGGTGCAGCACCCACAGAGCACTTTATGTTCACCACTTATTTGAACTGCCACCCTCTCCATGGGTCCTCTCCAGCTCAGAACTTTTTGCATTTGGTTGAGATTGTGGCCTTTTGGGGGATTAGAAGGGTTTTCCTTTAGGGAATGATTGTCCACCAAGGATGCTTATTTTGGTGCCAGCTTGTGGCTACCACCACAGAGCTGGTGCTGAATGAGGGATTGCCCTGAGAAGGGGCTTTCCTCATGATTCTTACACCCGTGAGAGGTTCTGTGAGGCATCAGCAATTTGCAGAGTTTTTCTAGGTTGGTAAATATTCATGATGATACATATGTGACACCCCTATTTCTTGAGTTTGTCTTTTGTGTGTTTTGCAATAAAAGAACTTGTGTCTTTGACCAATGAGAATACTCTTTTTGGTCTCTGCCATCTGAAAAATGCATGTACTAGCATGCATTTGGCAGTCAAATAGATGGGCATTCCAGGCAGCTGTAGCCAGTTGGTCAAAACCACAGGTAACAACCCTGGGCTTACAACAGGTACCTCTTTGTCTTTGTCTGGTCATGCTGACTCTCCAAAGGAATTATCTTTCCTTATCTTTTGTGTCATTTGTCATAAGGAGAAAAACCATCTCCTCATCTCATTCTGTCATAAGACTTTCATCTTCTCAAAGTTCCCAAGAAGACCCTCCCTCAGAAACTCTAGCTGTTATGTTTCCAGCCTATAATCCTTCATCTTTGTAAATGTTTGTTCTAGTGGGCCAAAAGAACTAAAGATAATTTAAAATTACAATGGCTATTTGGGGCTAGTTTGAGCTTCCCAAACATGTATTTTTAAAAAGGATTTTATTTATTTATTTTTAGAGAGAGTGAAAGGGAGGGAGAAGGAGAGGGAGAGAAACATTAATGTGTGAGAGGTTGTCTTTCCCACACCCCCTCCTGGGGACCTGGCCCACAACCCAGGCATGTGCCCTGACTGGGAATCGAACCAGCAGCCCTTTGGGTTCACAAGTCAGTGCTCAATCCACTGAGTCACATCAGCCAAGGCCCAAATTTGTATTTTTATACACCAAAGTTGAATACCCTAGATTTGAAACCAAACAGATAGAATGATGCATATATTAATTGGTATTTAGAAGCATCAAGATGACAAGAGGAATCTACAACTGCCTCTTTACAGAACACTGCCTTGAGGATGACTGAGATATTTATAAATTAGAAAAGAGTCATGACTCAGCTCCTACCACATCCTTCTCTCAGTTCTCTTCTACTAACCAACATGGAGCCGCTGATGCTGTTTCTGCCACCGACCTCCTGTTTTTGCAGCTTCTCTTGGCTCTTCTGTCCCTTTCCGTTCTCCTCTTGCTGAGCTTCTACCTCCAATAACCTGAAGCTTCTCCTGACCTTCCTGCAAAACCCTTATCTCGAGCTCCTGTCTTTGTATTCCCTGTTATGTACCAATCAATCCACTGCTGATGGCACTCACACTATTGCCCTTATACCACATGGACAAGAGCTGAATTAAGAACAATAGCTAAAGCCCTGGCTGGTGTGACTCAGTGGATTGGGTGCCAGCCTGAGAACGAAAAGGTCACTGGTTTGATTCCCAGTCAGAGCTCATGCCTGGGTTTCGGGCCAGGTTCCCAGTAGGGGCTCCAGGAGAGGCAACCACACATTGATGTTTCTCTCCCTCTCTTTCTCCCTATCCCTTTCTAAAAATAAATAATTTAAAAAAAAAACAGAACTGTAGCTAAAGATTTTTTTTAAAGTCTCAGAGAAAGCCTACCAGTTTGCACAGGACTTCAATGCTGTCATTCAAACTTACTGTCACTGAACACACAGGTTCGGATGCCCACCACAAAAGCCAAACTTCTGAGGTGGGTGCTGGAGCAGAAGGAAAGAGGTTTATTCAGGTGCCATGACCTTGGAGAATGGTGGGCCCCCATCTCAAAGACCACCCTCCCTTCCTGCTCAAGCCTGAGGTTCTTGAGAAGGAGTGAGCTTTTCTTTCTGTGCAAATTTCTTGCTAGCTTTTGATTGGTTCTTGGGCTCTACACACTCATCCTTCTCACCTTCGGCTTGCTCAGTGTAAGAACCTCCCCCTGTGCCATCTTGGCCAAGGGGAAGACTCCCCAGTGCTCTCTGTCTGTGGTGTCAGGGTCAGTGGGGAGAGGGGGGCTGCAGGACCCACCATGAGGAAGCCTGGATATGCCACAGCCCTCAGCCCACCTATGGAGTAGGACATGGTGCCTGCATATCAGGTGGAGTCAGTAGGGCACCCCTGGATCCTGGTGTAGCCCCATGCTCTGTACAGCTCCTGCTGCAGTCCACCCCTCTGAAATGGCCAACCGGGCCCACACGTACCTTGCCAGCGGCCGCCTATGCTCTGACTGACTGACTGTCTACAGGAATGTTACCACCCTGGCTTCTTCCATTTTTACCAATTAATTCAACTCTTAGTAGGTGAAAGCCCAGTTCAACACTGGATGGCTAAGGCAGGAGAGAATAACCCTCCTGACAATTTTAATTGCATTCGACCTATCAACTTGTAAAAGATTGCAAGATGCAATTCCACAAGCCATCCCTAAATCAATTGATTAGAACAAGACCCAGGCTTGAACTAAAAAACCTGCTGAACCTATTCATTATTACTCTAAAAGACTCCAGGCTTTTGTTTCTAAATCCAGGTTTTCTTGAAATGTGAACTCCACTATATTTGCCTTCTATTTGATGTTTGTAAGTAGCCTGAACTGTGACCTCTCATTTCTTATTAAAAGAACCAAGATCCATGGGAAATAGAAAGTCTTCCACCTTTGGTGTAATCAACCTTGCTCACCAAGTAACCTGAACACTCAGTGATACACCTAAAAAAAGCAAATAAAATCATGAATTTACAACTTGAGCACGTGGGTGCCTCTTCCAATAAGCCATGGCAATCCAAATTCAAATCAACTAATCATTTGCTTGTCATTTTTTATTTTTATTTACTTATTTTTAAAGAGAGAGGAAGGAGAAAGACAGGGAGAGAAACATCAATGTGTGGTTACCTCCCACACTCCCCCCACCTGCAACCCAGGTTGCCCTAACCTGCAACCCAGGCATGCGCCCTGACTGATAATTGAACCAGGGACCTTTTGCTTCTCAGGACCACACTCAATCCACTGAGCCACACCAGCCAACGCTGCTTGTCATTTTTGTAAAAAGCCTGGTCATTGGAAAAGGGACTTCCCTATACCAAAATGCTCATGGTGGCCCTCAATTTCTAAACCCTCACCCTCCCGTGAACTGAGATACTCTGAGAACAGAGTAGCTCAGGTATGTTTCCGATCATGTCTCTTAACTACATAAGTCAAACCTTCATAATTATCATAAATTAGGTCCATACTTATTTAACTAACACCAGAGCAACTCATTCTGTGCTCAACCCCACCAACATCGAATAACTTCTTCCCTATTGTACTGCAACAATCCAACTGTGGATGACTCTAATAAACCCCTAAGAGCCTCTAAGTCCCTTCCCTTGCCTTTTCAACTGGGCCCTTTTCAGAATAACCATTCTGTTTTATTTTTTCACTCAGCTAGTATTCATTTGCTGGAGAAAGATTTCATAGAACAATGCCATGCTGCCATCTCCTTTCCTCAAAAGTGGGGAATAATTCTCGAGTTTCATTTAGCCCCTAGTTCAGCCAGCAGCACAGAAGAATCCTCAATACCCCTCACTGTCTCTGCCCTTAAATCAATCACAAAGGAATCTAAGAGTTCAGCCCTCTTACAGTGTATTCCCAAAATCCGCAGTGAACACTGGACAGCTCAGTTCAGCTCGTCTGATCAAAATTTAGACTGATCCTAACAAGCTTCCTTCTAAATCCTGAAGCACTTGCAGAAATTAAATCAATTATAAGAAAATATAGGGCTCAAGCCCTTCTAACTCCCTGCACTAGTCCCTGTAATCCACCCATCCTCCTCTTAAAGAAGCTTCATGGACAAGGATGGAGATTTATACGGGACGTTGTCGGGGCCATAGATAATGTCACCTCCCAACACCCTGTTGTTCCTCTGTCTCTATGGAGAACAAATGATTTACTCTCAAGGATCTTTGCAGGGCTTTCTTAAGCATACCAGTAGATCCTGAAAGTCGGGTTTTATTTGCCTTTTCTTGGGAAGGCCAACAAATGACTTGGGCTATTATGCGTCAAGATGATACTAAAAGCCCATCCTATTTCTCACAGATTTTAAAAGCAGACTTAATGGGTGTGCCCTTTCCAGATGAATCTACCCTCCTCCAATATGTCCATGACCTTCCCCTCGGCTCTCCTTCCAAGGAGGCATGTGGACAGATGGTGAGCCCTTCCTACAACTGTTAACAAGCAAAGGCCACGAGATATCGAAAGAGAAACTTCAATTTGTTCAGACTTAAGTCAGATCCCATATTTTTAAAGTGGAATCAGCCATCCATTGTAACTGGGGTCTTGCTCACAAGCTATTTTTGTTCAAGTACAACTAGAATGTATAGGAATGCAATTGTTTGTAACATTACGGAAGCACAAAAAATAAAAAAGACAAAACTTTTGGGTGGTGTAATTGTCTAAATGACAACAGCTATGCAAAGAAAAAAGAAAAAGAAAAAAAGTGTTCCAAAAAAGGCCCTTTCAGGAAACCTAAGTACTTTGCTTCATTTTATAAATGTGTTATTGATCAATCCTGAAATGCTATGTAGGAATTCAGATTTTTAATGCCAACATTGTTTTCAGCATAATTGTTTGCCCACTAAATACATGTCAATTTTAGCACTATCTGTTTGAAAGTTATAGGGATGCTAGTTTTGATATATTATTTTTGTAATTGTAAACTTTGGTGTTGCAGGGTTTCCTTTTTGTATTTGAAATGTTATCCACAAACTAGATTATAGCACATTAAAGAAGATGGCTTTGGAAGTATAACAGCAGGTTGCTGGATAAAGCTTAGCCATTAGAAAATCTATTTTTGGAAAGAAAAGAGAAGAACATTATATTGTGCTATGACATAAAAATCCATAATTGTATTTTACTTGTACATCTGAGACAAGTTATATAATTATATTGATTTTTTATTTGGAATTTCACTGTTTAAAGTTTACAGGTGCCAACGTTTTATTTGATGATATTCTGTTGATGTTGAGAAAAATTCTTAACACTTTTAAAATCCTGAAAATAAAATGACTGCTGAAGTGTTTATAAAGCTCTCTTGGATTCAAATGCAGGAATTTGAACTCATTCCCTAAAATATAACTGAACACTACTATTTCTAAAATGAAAGTATTTCAGTACCTACACCATATATTAATTTAGAGCAGCTTTATTATGGTCTGTAATGAAGACATTGAGATATTTTAGGGCATTTTAACATTACTTCAGAATCAGAATTTAAATATGTGTACATTTATCACATGAAACAATTCTCCAGGTAAAGCTATACTCCAAACCTAACTCTACTTTCAGTTAAGATTAGCTGGGAATCTTCTGTCTTATGTACTCTCTATCTCAATTGTAATGACAAAATTATATTTTACATTAAAATAATATAGATTAGACATTGAAAAGAGAATATTACTTGTAAGACAAATGCTAGCATTGCTGAGAGATGATTTTACAGTATTACTGAGGTCAGGAAAAGCACCCCTCTCCCAGTCTCCTCCCCACAATAGCCTGCCATGACACCCAAAATCCCCACTCTTGAAAAGTTCTTTACTTTAGGAAATTAAGTTTAAATTAGTATATTAATATGTTTTGATATCACATTAAGGTAAATTAGTTCCTTTGATTGGCTGGCCAAACATAGGCCTTTTGTGAAAGCCCTTGCTGAATATGTGTACTTGGGGGCCTAGAGGCGGCTACCAGGACTAACTAAGAGGCTGGTAGATATCTAGTATGAAAGATCAAAGTCATTAAGGACCCACTGCCAGTCATTTGTCAAACTGACAGAGGTTGGCTACCTGGCCTATCAGAGCGAAGCAAGATAGTGCTAAATTCCTGCTGCGGCTGCTGCAGCTGTGGTTCTAGGCTTCTGTTTGGTACCTCATCCCCTCCTGCCACATCCCCGACCTCCAAGCACACTCAGATGTGCAAGGAGGATTGAGAACAAGGGGACTGTGTTTTCAAGGCTCTCATGGCAGAAAATGACAGAAGATCCTGTAACAGTTACAGTATGTGTGGGGGTGGGTTTTAATCTAGTACATGATTTATTTCAAATGATTATCAGGGCAATATGACAAACTTTTTCTAATATTAGCTCTTGAAAAATGTGGAACACATGCCCACACAATATGGCAGCACATTGAGAATCTCATATATAAAATATCCGCAATTTTATAATCTTAAAACATGTATATCTGAAAATAGATACATAATGCGTACATGCACACAAGAACACATACACATACCAACTCAATAACCCTTTCTTCAGGTTAATCTTAATATGGATGGGGAGGAATTTGTTTTCCTATGTGACTGTTTTCTCAAGAGAGAACAAATGTATTTATAGTTATTGGAAGATAGTGCAATTTGATTAATATGTTTCAGTGAGAATTCTCATTTGTCTAAAAACAAGAGCAAAATGACACAAAGGAAATTCACAGGAAACACATGACTTCAGTTTACATCAATAGATGATGTGAATACTGCTAGCTTGCTCTCAAAGATACACAAATAGTATTTGGAATCAATGTAATATTAATTTATCATTATATAGACAATCTTAATTGATGACAAGTGTGAAATTAATTTGGGGCCACTGATTATTTAAATGCATGGATTAACCTGTTCTAATTAGTTTTTCAATTTTAATTAAAAACCTGAAAGATTTTATATTCTTAGATTTCACTATGCAAACCTTTCTCATTAAAATATTGTTTATTTATATCAAATATATATTCTTTATGTATATTGATGTTGAATTTCTGTAGCACATTAAAATTAATGACAGAGGAGAAAGATTTCTTTTTGGAGATTATAGTGCATTTAACATTTTCCTTTTATAGGTGCTCTCAAATATATATTCAAACAGAAAGATAATCAGATAGTATAATGTTATGTTAAGGATCATTGAGATGTGTCAGTTGTCTTATGGCTTAACACACTTTAATGATTTTGAACATTATAAAGAGAATTATGAACATCTTCATGGAATTCTTTTATTTTTAAGATTTTATTTATTTATTTTTAGAGAAATGGAGGGGGAAGATAGGGAGAGAAACATCAATGTGTGGTTGCCTCTGACATGCCCCCTACTGGGGACCTGACCTGCAACCCCAGCATGTGCCCTAACTGGGAATCGAACCAGCAGCCCTTTGGTTGGCAGGCCAGTGTTCAATCCACTGAGCCACACCAGCCAGGGCAGAATTCTTTAATTAAGACAGTGTTATGTAGCCTTCGATCAAAACATGAAAGGCAACTTTCTGTTTAACTCCTGTGACCTAGTTTATTCAACAGATTTTACCAAAGAAAAAATGGAAAACATGAGCAAATGAGTAACTATGGAAGAAATGGGAAAGTTATCAAAGAATTACTTTATTACAAATTCTAAGGTTAAGAATTTTATACATAAGTTCTTTCAAAGAACAAAATTATCTTTATTCTAAGTAAACAGTCTTATAACAATGCACAAATATGGACATTTTCCAGTTCCTTTTACATAATAAGAATAACCTTATAAAAATGTTCAAAACAGAATAAAAAACATTAATTGACACATGATGGAATACATCAAATAATTAAATTATTATAAAACCAAATTTAGGAAGGCATTACAGGAATAATATCATGATTAAAAATAAACAGCTTTAAGAATTTAAACATAATTAAATGTTAGGAAGTCTATCACAGTACTCTTTCTTATCAATATGTTAAACATCTCAAAATAAGTTGATACACAATAGATAATTTATAAAATTCAACAAGCATCATTTATGATAAATGCATATAAATTAGAAATGGATGGATATTGGAACATAAATCAGATCATGGCACTCCACTGTTCAAAACACTCATTGACTTCTCATTTCACTAAGTAAAAAATTGAAGTTCCTAACCATTTCTCACAAATTTCTATATGGTGGAGGGTCTTTAATTCAATTTGTGAAAAATACAACATCTGTTAAACATGATAAAGTGAAGCTCAATAAAACAAGGAATGACTGATACTTTTTGAAATGTTTAATATTGCCAATTGTTTTCACTTTTCATTTTTAATTATTTGCTTTTTAATGATTTTCTTAGAGAAAGAGAGAGAGGAAGAGGGGAGAGAGAAAGGGAGAGAGAGAGAGATCAATTTGTTGTTCCGCCTATTTAGGCATTTATTGGTTGATTCCTGTATGTGCCCTGACCAGGGATCAAACCCACAACCTTGACATATCAGGACACTCTAACCAATTGAGCTATCCAGCCAGGACCCAGGTATTTTGTTTTTATTAGAAATAATAATTAGAAAGACTGTGTTGTTTATACTGAGAATGAATCGATTACTTTTTTTTATCAACATGGACCAAGTGATCTCTGAATATTTAATCTCTCTTATTTTTATTTACATTTCTAGAAACATGTGGCATACATTCAACTGATAAATACAAATACTGACCAGTCACAGTGGTTACTGGTTGGTTGATGTCCATGCCATGCTCGTTGTCAACTATTTCAGATAATACCCATACTTATGGTGTCAACATCTCAGGGGCTATTTGGCTGGGTGTTTTTTGGTTTATTTGTCTGGGAAGCATTTTAAAAATCTTCCTGTTCTTCTAACTCCCTCATTACCTCATTCTCTTTCCTACCCTTTCTTCAATATTTTGTAGGAAATAGATTTACTTTTCCTGTCAAACTCAATCAGAGGATAAGAGGAAATTGTAAATGTAACAATAAAAAATCAATTTAGTGAATTATTAGTCAAAGTCTCTCTACTGGTTACTTTTCTGACTATCAATTTGATAGGTAATACCTACATTTATTCTCATTGTATCTCTGTTGTAAGTTTTAATGAAAACAATCTTGAGATTTGCTCTCTGTTTCTATAACAATTTCAAATATTGTTATAGTCTATACTGACAATGGTGAAGATAGCTTAGAAAACATTTCAACATTTAGTTTTCTTAAAACCGGTTTTATAAACCTAAAGATCAATATAGCAATTTGTTGTGATTCATATGAGACAAATGACAAAAACAGAAAAATTGAAATGATAATGTGGCATTAATTATATGTAGCTTATTATTGACTTGGGAGTCAATGGCATCATAATTTTAAAATATTTAATGGTCACTTTCTACAAGTCAAAGTTGACCTAAAAATAAAAGATTGTATTGGTGCTAACAAGCTTAAAAACAAGATTACTCTTTAGGTGTACATAGGTGGTTACTGATTTTATCTTCAGAAAGATAAGCCACAATCATCAATCTTTATGGTCAGGATATTTGCTTTCCCGTTAGCTTTCTCAACAGTTTTTTGTAAGACAATGTTGGTTTGGACCAGCCCAAAGTTTACTTTGCACAGTTCAGAAATTCAGTAAGCAAGATGTGTTAGGTGGTTCATCTGGAACAGCTGCTCTGGCTTCATTTTTAAAATGCCCAAAACTTCCGTTTCAGTTTTTCCGTAAAATAAAAGACATATTTTTCATTTTCACCAATAACTGTAGGATTTGGATGTTTTGAGTATGTTGGCTATCTCCCACATGGTAGAACATTGATTATTCTCCACTAATATCTTGATTTGATCTCTATCATCTTCAACTGGTCTCCCTGACCATGGGGCATCGTCCAGCAGACACCTCCAGCACGAAACTTCGCAAATCACTTTTGACACATTTGCTCAGTCACAGCACCTTCTCCACACACTGCACAAATCTTTTGATTTTTTTATTTTCTGGCATTTCAGTTGCATTTTTACCTTTCTTGAAATAATAAAGCATAATATGCCAAAAATGTCATTTATTTTCTTCCAGGTTCAATATTAAAGTGACTACACAAAAATTCACCAATTTTGATGTTTTTTTAAACACACACTGATTTGACAGCTGTCGCAATACAATCTAACAAAACTGTTTTGAGTGAAGTTAAAGGCTATTAGGCACTACTACAGACATCTTATGGAAAAAAACAAATGAACATTTTGGCCAACCCAATATATACAACCACTTTATTGGTACTGTTCTAGAAAAAGAGCATTTTTCTATTTTGACCTTGATATTTTGCCACATAATAATCAGTGCAAACCACAAAAACATAATTTTGTTTTATAAACTTGAAGTAAAGTAAAGAATCAAGAACTTGTAGACCTGCAAGCTCTTTAGTCATTAAATGAAATCTCAAATTGTGCAAGATACTAAATCCCTCTGGCTCTTAGTTACATCATTATAAAAATGGCAATAAAATATTTCATTTGCCTTAAGGCAAAGGAATGATATAGTTTGAGGTCTCTTTTTATATCATTTTATGATTCCAATTTTTATGGCACATCAGGAAATATAATGATAGATATTAAAATAGATGGTTAATATAAACAGAGTATCTGCCTTATTTTTAATTGAAAATGTTCAGTTATTTATAATCCCACAATGACCATTTTTGAGATTATTTTTGTCTCTGTTTATGTCTCTGTCATAGATTATTATGATTATGAAGTGGGTTAAATAAAGTTTTATAAACCCATGCCTAATTCATTGATGCTAATAAGTGATAATGGTTTAAATCAATGATTCTTAACAAGAACTATCTAAGTAGGTTTTTTAAATGACATTGTGCTATGACCCCTGTACCACAAATCCTGATTTTGTAGTTTGGGTTGAACACAACAATACTTTTTTAAAATTTAATCTTTGTTGTATTTTTTCCATTATCATTTAACTACCTTGTACACCCCTCTCCCCAGCAATCACTACACTGTTGTCCGTGTTCATGAGTTCTTTTTCCTTTCTGCTCAATCCCTCCACCCCTCACCTCCCCCCTCTTAGTTGACATCCTGCTCTTCATCTATGAGTTGGTCCCCATTTTCCTTGTTAGTTCAGTTTGTTCATTACATTCCACATATGAGTGAGATCATACGGTACTTGTCTTTCTCTAACTGGTTTATGTTTCCAAGATGATTCTAAGGAATAGTCTAATTTTCAGCAACTCTTAAGAGCATTTGGGGGGTATTGGCATGTTAGAAGGAAGCCAGCAGCACCATGCTGCTTTAACCCAAGGGAAAAATTCATTTTAAGTTGTTATAGAGATTTATTTTAAATAGTTATAATAAGCTGGTAGTTGTAAATATTCTGGACATAATTTTAAAGGCCACATGTCAAGCCACAACTCAACATGCCAGATTTTTCACTGGCTTAGTCAGCTAAAAGTATAGCACAGAAAGAGACCAATGTATTTCAAAGTTCTACAGGGTGGTATCAGTGGTTAACCCTAGTGTCACAGCTATTCTCAGACTTGTAGATTTAAAATTTACGAAAGTTCACATGAATGATCACAATATGGGTAAGTGCTTCACATACAACAAATTCAAAACCAGGGATGTATAATAGATGAGTGCAATTTGTTTTTGGATATGTATTTGTCAGGGTACTTGACATTGGTCACTTCGTTAAGAATCTCTCCATATGTTTTTTTCTATCAATAAAATGATTATTTTAAAATCAGACACCTGGTGTTCTAAAAATAAATTATTTGCTAAGGAAGGCAATTCATACAGATAGGAAGTTTTATTAATTTAAAGTGGGAGATTAGAAGGTGGAAAAAATAAAATGAAATGAAGACTAACAGTTTAGAGTTTTCAAATACTATCTCTGTGAAAAGAATACTGGTGTGAAAGATAAAATGACAGATAAGAGATGAATTCTACTTGTAAGGAGTTTATTATATAGTAGGAGATAAAGACACATAAATACTTATAACATGCATAGATAAAATGACAAACCCATTTATGGCTTCTGGAATAAAAACAGGAGCACCATATAATGGGGTCAAATGAAGGTGAAACCTTTTCTTGGTGGAAACAATAGTATTGTAATATAATAAGTAAATGTTTTCTGTTGTTATTTTTCTACAGATATCTCATAAATTCTGTTTATTGGTGTGAATTCTTCACTTTAAATTCAGATGTTATCTAAATTTTTCCTTTCATATTATTTCCGCATTCTTAAGTGTTTGCTTAGTATAAATTTGGTCCAAAAGAAATTTTTTTATGGAACAACATTAAAAAATTATCAGAATATTTATATCTCACATGTGGTTTAGTCTTTAGTAAAACTGAATGCTTCAAGTGACTCTCAGGTATAGATGCAATGCTACTTTTCACATCTAAATGTGAGTTAGATAGATTTAATGTAGGAGAAGTCTAAGAAAGTAAATCTAACCAAGAATTCTTTTTTTATTTTATTTTTTATTAAAAAGAAACTATCCTTGGGATAAAACAAAGCTGTTTTTTTTGAAAATGAGTGTAGCTTCCAGAGTTCTTTCACTCTTTTCATAACTTTTTAGATATTTTAATATTTTAAACATTTCAATTAATTTAAAATACCAAATGTGCTTTTTTTCTCTTCTGTTTCCTCTAGCCCGTGTACATATCACAAACTTTGTTATAGCTACTGATGTTAACTGTGGTATGCTCTTTATATTTCTTATTTCAAATTTCAAGGAGAAGAATAAGAATTGTTTCAGTTCAACTGAGGTATGTGGGTGGGCTGCAGAAAACTCTAGCCAGGAGATTATTTGCTCTGCCCTTTGACTAAGTGACTAATCTTCAAATAGAAAGAGCAGAATCAAATCTATGCTTAATTCTGTTTGATGATTTGGACAAGGCATAGTTGCCTAGAAATGGTATAGTCATAGAGGTTACCATGATTGACCATCATGTTTCAAGCATCCATTATATAAATAAAAGCAACATTATTAATTTCTGTTTTATTTCACTAAGGTATTATCAATATTTATAATAGTGAGCAAATATTTTCTATATGTGTACCACTATTTAGATGACTGAATTGCTTGATATACATTATTTTGACTGCTAAATTATCATTATTATGATAATAAAGTAGGTTTAATTCTTCTTCTACAGTTGTAATAATGGAGTTCCTGAGAGATTGAATGTGTAATAATAAACATTCACTTCTCAGAAAGATTCGATTTTAATTTCTTCTTTATAATTCATTAACTCCAAGACCAGTCAGGTTACTGTCTTTTTGAGTCAGTTTCTTTATTTAAACATCAAGGCAGGTGGTCTGGAAGATGGCGGTATTTATTAAATAAAGGGGTCCATTTGATTGAGTGTAACAAAACCCAATAAGACACACAAAACAGATGTTTGCAACAAAGAAAGTGACAGTTCATTTTGAAGGGTTGTGCTAATGCTCAGAGACATGGCTCCATAATGGCTTCCAGAGGGTGGGCTGCCAAGGGGGAAAATCATTAATCATGGTGACTAAGGGAAAGATAGTCTCTTTAACAAATGATGCTGGGAAAAATAGATACCTACCTGCAAAGGAATCAGATTGGACCCTTACCTTAGCCCACACACAAAAATCAAATAAAAATAGATTGAATATTTCATGTAAAATCTGAAATTGTCAAACATCCAGAAGAAAACAGGAATAAAAGTGTCAGCTGATGAGGGTTATCTTGGTGTTTCGAAAGAGCAATTAAGATTTTGGCACTTTAAATGCATGTGAATGCCAAGAGAATGGAAAACCATGTGACCAACTCATCTTGTCTGAGTGCCTAGAGTTAGGCTTGCAGAGTGTTAGCATATTTCTGGATCATAGAAGTGTATAATCTTACACCTAGTGTGTATTGTTTTGCCTTTTCTTCTGTGTTGTTGTTGTTGTTTTTATTGTTTTTACTATTTTAATTATTTATTTTTAGAGAGAGGGAAGGGAGGGAGAAAGAGAGGGAGGGAAACATCAGTGTGTGGTTCTTTCTCATGCGCCCCCATGAGTGGGGGCTCCTGGCCCCCAATACTGGCATGTGCCCTGCCTGGGAATCAAACCGGCGACCCTTTGGTTCACAGGTCAGTGCTCAATCCACTGAACCACACCTGCCAGGGCTGTGGTGTTGTTTTTTAACTAGCTATTGAATTATATAAGGATTAAAATTTTATGATATATTTTACTGTGACTATATTCTTCAGTATATAATTCATAACAGCTACAGAAGAATTTAATGAGAGTAAGTAAACTTCCATATTACAGAGTAATTAATAAAAATGCCTTCTTTGTATTTTTATAATGGATATTAACTATTTAAGTAAGTAGTTTATTTAATGGGAAGTGTGTTATTTTATCAGACATTCATGTTAGTTGCTTTTCAGAAATGCACATGAATATATATGTTGTCTGGATAAAATGAATTGTGAGTTTTAAGAACTTATTCCACATGAGCTTTGTCAAGAAATAATTACCCTCATGAAGGTAATTTTTTTTTCCTGTTTATGTGCTTCAGTTCTCTAATACAAAAAAAGTTAGCTACTTAAGTAAATAAATGCCATAAATTAAACTTATATATGTTTAGTATAAAGTTCTCTTAAATAGTCCAGTATGTAAATTCAGTAACATTATCTTATCCCTTTTCATTCAAAAATGCAAATCTAAATATATTATTCAATTTCGTTACTTAATTTGAATTTAGCTATTAAATAAAATAAGTGCACATTAATATCTATAAATAAATATGCATATATAACATATTTATATATATTAAATGGATTTGACTATGACTGTGAGATATTGTGGATAAATTTTACCATCTGTAGGGGAGATGGGAATGGTTGAAGTTAAATCATTTTGTGTTTACATTGTGTGCCCGTCTTTAAAAGTTAGGGTGAAAATAACAGTTCTCTTCAGTGCTGTGGGCTGCAATACTCCTTACATGTCCATGCATGACTATTTCCTGACAAAGAGGGTATAAGTAGATGTCAACATTTATTTTAAATTTGCTATAAGAAAAAAGATCTCAAAACAGGCATATTCAAAGATTTCTTCTAGTGGGAAAATTATACAGGAACAAAAACAGTTAAACTAGAATTTAAGAATTTTAAAAACCCAATTTGAGAGCATTAGATTTTTCTGTAAAACTGTTTAAATAAAGGTCATTGGGCTCCACCTGAGGCTTATAGTCAACTCTGTGGGATTCCCAGAAGGGGGTCTTAAGCTCATTAAAGTCTACAAGCATTTTATCTGAAATGTTAATTTCTTCCCAGAACCAGATAATGACATCAGACACAAATTTCTGTCCCAGCTCAAAGTTGGTACAAATATCTTTCTGTAACTCTCCTTTTGACCAATATAATTAGTTAAGATTTACCTTAGCAAAAATGTGCTCTATTTTATTGTTTAGTGCTAAGATCATTACTTAGCAGCTTAAATCAGTTACGTTATACAAGTTTGCATGTTCTAAACATTTGAGCATTGGCTTAATTTATATGACTCATATAGTGGAGGTTGAGAATGAGTCACTGCAACACGTGCCTAAGTGGTGTGCAGATTGGTTTCAACTAAAGGCCACTTTAGGTATAAGCTCAAGATACATTTCTGCCCCTCCTACAACTACCTAGAAGAATACAAATTAGGGTTCTTGCTCATAAGAGATAAATAGATATACTTTTTTTCACCTATTGTTAGAGCTGGATAAAATTATGACTAAACATCTGCTCTTCTTATCCTCCTTCAATGACCCTTTGAGGTCCCAGAGGCACCTTCCCTTATCCCTAGCACAGAATGTCATCTATACCTGCTTCTCCTTTGTCATTGAACTTCTCATAATACATCAGGTCTCTGACTCTCTTCTGTATTCAGTGTTCCCATACATATGTATGTACTAAATTAAGTTCTTTTCTCATGTTAACATGTCCCATGTCTATTTGATTAGACCATCCAAAAGCACCTTTAGGGTAGAGACAAATTTCTTCCTCCCCACAACATGTATTCACAATTGCAAGCAATATTATGTATGTGATGATTTTATTTCTTTAAATCAGTTCTCTATATTAGAATTCCCAAGTATATTTCTCTAGTCACCTATAGAGAGTTACTACAAATTGTCTAGAGATCTATTATGCCTTTCTATTTCAGGGTTTTCTTTTATTTACATAGGTGTCATAAAAGCCAGTTAAATCTCCAGGTTTGCAATCAACAAATCTACAGACTTGCATAACTGTTGAAAAACTACTACAGTCTAGGTCAAAGGTTAATTTTATTTCCTGGACCTTTCATTTAAAAATCCAGGGCTACATTCTGAGATTATTCCCACAGTGCAAGTTATGCTCATTTATTTACTTATGTATTCCACCTCCTATTGTAACCATGCAGAAACATCATTTCTTTGATATGACCTTTTCTCCTTTCTTTCCTTTTGATTTAAACTGGCTTCATTTAGCACCTTGACTCGCTTGCCTCCTTCTCATTGGCATGACTACTCCCAAAATCATGAAGGCTTTAAGGCCATGAGATTCTGGTAATCATCAAATAATCTTGGGAAAGAAAGCCTCAAGTCTATTGACCATAAAGACAGAGATTTGGTCAAACTGAATATATCATCTAAACCTCAGTTGTATTCCAGTTCCCAGGCCTAGAAAAGCAGTGAAACCAGACAAACTAATGTCATATATGACATCAGGACCAGATGCACCAACCAGTCAATGGAGACCAGAATCCTGGCCATGAGACAGAATTAATGATTTTTCCCATCTCCTGGACCCATCTCCTGGAAGCCATTGGGGAACAGGATCTTTGAGCATGTGCTCACTTGTGTCCACTGCTATGGATCATTTCTTAAAATAAACCCTTACTTTTTTTGCTGCAAAATTATATTCATGTCTTATTGAGTTTTGATGCATGCAGGCAAACAGACCCCTTTAGTCCTGTAACTCTATCACTTTCTCAGTTGGGAGCCATGGGCAAAAACTTGAGTGGCTCTTTTCTGAGTTTCAAATAATATGTCTATAAATATCTTTCTTTCTGCAAATTATTGTGTCTGATAATGTTCCAGTTTTCCAGAAAGTGAAATGTTTTTCTCTTTGTAACCTAAGATTATAACTCACAGAGAAACTACTATATTATTTTCCTGGAAATAATTCATAGCACTGTTTCTACACAAGTATAGAATCTTTTTCTTAATAGAAAAACTTTTCATATTTAATTTAATAAAATTTATCACTAAGTGTATCCTTCTGGCAAAGCCATGGTAAAAAAAATGGTTTATCCTATTATATCCAAGTGGATAGAAAGACTGATTTTTGCTGAGCATATAAAATTAACTACAGTACAAAATAAAAGGGACAATGAAGACAATTTGTATAATATCTAACTAGGGACCTGAGTAGTTTTATACTAAAGTGTAATATGTATACCAGATAGTATTATCAATGTAAAAACACCCAAGTCTGACCTGGCTGGCATGGCTCAGTGGACTGAGTGCAGGCCTGCAAACCAAAGGGTTATCAGATAGATTCCCAGTCAGGGCACATGCCTGGGTTGAGGGCCAGGTCCCTAGTTGGGGGCATGGGAGAGGCAACCACACACTGATGTTTCCCTCCTTCTTTTTCTCCCTCCTTTATCCTCTCTTTAAACAATAAATAAATAAATAAATAAATAAATAAATAAATAAATAAATTGAAAAACAACCTCACCAAAATATGTGGAAAAATTTTATGTGTTTATTTGAGTCAAACAGAACATGCCTGGAAGCAAGATTCCGACAGACTGAGGAAAATGCTTCCAAGAAATGACAATTTTCAGCTTCTTTTGTGCTTTTGGAATTAAGGAAGATTACATGAAGTTTGGAGAAAACAAGGTATAGATAGAATTACAGGAGATTATATGCTCTCTTGAGGGTGGTCAACCTTTTAAGAGCGGTCTGAAAGGCATTAACCTATGAGCACAAGAACAATAGGCAAGCCTTGCTGAAGGCAAAGACAAGCTTTACTAAAGAAGTCACGTCTGGACATAACTATCACCATGACCTGCCCAGTCAGGAATTTATGATCACATTGAGCTGTGAATTTACTTTTCAGAGAAGCCTCCCCTTTTCTTTCTATCCAGCCTATATAACATAATCAAAGATTGCCAAGATCACTATCTACAAATGTGCTTTACTTGACTGCATAGTCATATAGTTAGAATAAATAAAATTTAACCAAGCATTTGCATAGAATGATGATTATAATTTTACTAAGCTCAAATCATTTACAAAGCAAACCCAAACAAAAAACTACTCTTAATTTCAATTATTAGAGACACTATATTTAAATTCCCATGAGGATAATTAGCTAGTTGTATGCTCTTCATGTTAATATTTCTAGAGAATGCTTTTTCTTAAAGTGACAGAATTATTGTGTTCCTGAATTCTAATGAATCTTCCTAGGTGGAAAATATTTTGATGAATTTTGTCTCTCTCGTTGAATTTGGATCACCTTATGTACAAAATATTTTAATTTTTATATTTTTTGAGAAGCCATCAAGAACAATGCAATAAATAACCACGGGAGGCTTTTTAAAAAGTTAATCTGAGCCCTGGCTGGTGTAGCTCAGTGGATTGAGCGCGGGCCTGTGAACCAAAGGATTGCGGTTTGATTCCCAGTCAGGGCACATGCCTGGGTTGCAGGCCAGTTCCCAGCAAGGGACGCACGAGAAGCAACCATACATTGATATTTCTCTCTCTCCCTCTCTCTCTCTCCCTCTCCTTCCCTTCCCCTCTAAAGATAAATAAATAAAATGTAAAAAAAAAAGTTAATCTGAGGTAAAAAGATTTCCTTCGGCATGACTTAAATTTTTATTTTCCAATTGGCAGTTAAATAATAAGAAGAGAAAGAAAAGGAGCTTTATCAGAAGCCTGTTAGACAGTGGAGTATTTTCTTAAAATACAAATAAGTCCTGGCTGGTGTGGCTTAGTTGATTGAGTGCCGGCCTGTGAACCAAAGGGTTGCTTGTTCAATTCCAAGTCAAGGCTCATCCCTGGGTTGTGGGCCAGGTCCCCAGGTGGGGGCATTTTAGAGGAAATCACACATTGAAATACAAATAAATAAATAACCACAGTTTTACTCAGTCCTGTGCTACAACACTTGGATCCACAGTCTACTTTTAAGAAGCCATCTGTTTCCAGGCTAAAATAGACCTGAAAACACCAAATCTTAAGTCCTGAATAACAGGCATCCTCTCATAGTGCCAACATCTCTCTAAAGAGATATATAACTATGAGTTTTTCTTCTATGTTACAGCTAAGCATTCCCAGTATAATGTTGTACACTGAGTCCTTGAAACCATCTATTTTGAATGATTTTAGACACCCAATCTCTAGTCTACATCTTAAAATATAAGCCTATAGAGAAAACATGAGGTAAAAAATCCTACTGAAAGAAGGACTAAATGTTTTTGTCAATTGCATGTACTAATCATTTTGATGCAAGAATTTTCATCTTACATATTTCTTGCTCCAGCCCTGAAGTAGTTATTATTTTAAAGGAGTCCTGCTATGTTCTGATAGAGTTCAGGAGACACTACTTTAAGATATGGCATATTTGCTCATACTTCTCTAGCTTAAAAATTAAATACGCCAAAGTACGATTTTCAGGTAGTTCCATAACCCATCAACTTGAAGTGATTCTGTCACTGTAAGGTTGTAGGGGGAAAGGGCCAAAAGTTTTAATTCAGAATCGATTCTGAAGAATTGACCCATAGCCTTATCCAAATTCATAGAAGCTTTAAAAGGAGAAACTCACATACCTGGGCAAGTTGGCTGCTCTCAGTGGCAAAATGTCCACCTCCTCCTAGGGCAAGCTTTTATAGGGGGTTAACAGTAAAACCATATGGTGGGTGGTCACATAGACCAGCAAAGAACAATGCCTTTCTAAGTGAACAGATAGCATCAGGCAGTTATCTCCACTCTATACATTCCTTAATCTTCCTGGGGCATGACTGTTAATCTCTGAGCAGCATTCTGGTTTCCTGGCTAGTCAGCCAAACCTGAGGCTAAAGAGGGTTAAACAGACAGTCCAACATTTCCCAGATGCCTTTGCTGCTGGACCCTATTTCATCTAAAGTGAGTTTCCTTACGAAGGTTTAGCATTAATAATAATGCACTGTGAGGTACATTTGTTTTGGTATATTTTATGTTTATAGAAAATGTATTTTAAATTAATTGTACTTATTTGTATACAAATTCAATAATAGATCATTTTTATTCAAGGTTTCCCTCTAATTAGTCCCTTCCAACTTTCCATAGAAAAACATTTTTAATTTATCCTTGTAGTGGTTATACGTTTCTTAAGTTAAATTTGTATCTTGTTATAATTTAGTAAATTTTCTTTTTATAATAGTTTTCCATTTTTCTATCATTTCTCTTGAGTTTTCCAGATATACAATCTAATATGCTAAGAGAAATAAATGTGATTACATTTTCTTATATGTCCAATTATTTTTTCTTATTACAATGTATTGGCTAATAGATACAATTCAATATTAAATGATAATACAAATTATGGAGACTCTAGTATTATTACTAGGATAATCTCTAGTATTTCACCATAAAGTGAGGTTTTGGATTTAGAGTTGGGGTGTGTGTTTGTAGGAAGTGGTTTGCAGCAGGCCAGGAATCCACTTTACCGGAGGATCATCTTAAGGAAGAAAAAAGAATTTAGGACAGGACCACATTAAATGCTAATGACAGATTTCCTAGCAAACAAAATATTGCTATTTGCTAAGAAATGCTTTTAACAGAAGTGTAACAGGGTGTAGCCAAGGAGCGGCCCCAAATAGGGATTTGTAATAGGGTCCAGAGCTTGGTGTCCAGGAAATATTAGAATCAACCCATGATGTAACTGGGAGGCAACTCCCCCTGGTTACAGCACCTGCGTAAGAGCTTGGAGATGATTGGCTCCACAGCACAGGGTCACACGTGCTGGACTTATTTGGCAGGCCAGAAAATCTGGAAAAAATACGGGAATGCTGGCAGCTGTGGCCAATTGTGGAAGGAGTTGGAAATGGTGCAGCAGAGGAAGATTAGTGCTGGGATTTAAACCCAGGAGCGGCAGCCATGTGGTGTCTTTTTGGGACCACGCAGCTTGGACAGAGAAGAACCATACACTTCTATTTCTTTTTCTGAGATATGGTACCCTGGACTGGGCGGAGGGGGAAGGAAGGACTGCATTTGTGGATATTCTAGAGGACTTTGGAATCTCAATGAAGACATTAAGTCATTACTCTTAAATTTGTATAACTCTTTAAACAAATAATCCCTTTCCTTTTTGCCAATCTCTGGCATTGAGAGATGTCTTTCCTTAGTGGCGGGCAAGGCAAACCTAGTATGGGGTGAGGGACCCCAGGAGCAAAAGGGGGGTCCATTCGGTAATAGTATATCATTTGACTCCCCTCCAAGTTTGTTCTGTAATAGAAGGTATCATGGGGTTAAAACAAATTCCTTTTTCCTTTCTAAGATTTTTCCTAATCCAATGTTTAAAATGATACGACTGATTAATAGGAGAAAAACAAATTTAATTACTATACATATATAAGGTCCCATAAAAGTATGAGACCCCAAAAGCAACCAGATAATTGAAGCTTATATAACATCTTGCACTAAGGAAAAAGTGTAGGGGTCTAGGGGTAAAAAGGGGAAAAACTCATTCACAGGATGATGAGAAGAGATGTTTAGAAAATAATGGCTGCCCACTGTTAGGTAAGCTTGTAGATACAAAGTTACCTCTGGTATAAGCTCCATTAGTAGTACAGACCTCCTTTCTCATGTACATTTCAGAAGGTGGAAGAGGTAAAAATCTTTTCCTGAATGTGCTGGGTTTTGACTACCTTTAGCACCAAGTAATCTTTATGTCAAAGAGACATATATTGGAATAGTAAAATCTTCTCCCCTTTATTGCCTTCTCTGTCTAGGGTTTCTTATAGTAAGGAAGAAAGCTGGAATCTATGCTGTGTAACTATCCAAATATGCAATAGAAATGCTTCATGACTGAAAGAGCTCTCTTCTGTGTATATATGACTGTGCACATCAGTTAGAGTCATCGTATATGAACCTGAGCAAGAGCATATCTATGGATAGTAAAAATGGACTGGGAGAACCAAATGATTGCTCCTAGGGTGTTTTTTTTTTTTTTTCTATCTCACTTTTGTATAACTATTACTTCTGACAATTTATTAGTAAAGCTTGAAAGTGGGTACAATATTTAATGTTGATAACTCTCATTTGATAGTCTAATCCTTGGTATTACCTTTGATTTGGGCCACCAAGCAGCGATGCCATCCAGGATCCCACATCAGAGAGTTAGAAAGGAGAAAAAAGAAAAATGTGTTGAGGACCTGAAGCCAGAATGACTGCCTGTCCGTCATTCTGATGAAGTAGCAACTAACAAGGCATAAATTTATTAGCGCAATTTGGACTCAGATCTAGGGGAATTAACGAAGTGCCAGGCAGAAGGAAAATTAACCATAATTCTATATCCTGTCTTTCTGAGCACTCCTAGTACATATTGAATTGGCCAAAAAGTCTACATTTTCTCCATAAAATAAAAGACACATTTTTCATTTTCACGAATAACTGTATTGATTTGGGTGTTTTGAATATGTTGGCTCTCTCCCACTATCGGCTTCTAGTAGGTAGAGGCCAGGGGTGCTGCTAAATGTCTTCCCATGAATAAGACAGCCCCTCAGCAGAGAATTATTTAGCCAAAATGTCAATAGGACCAAGAAACTTCACAAACCATCTTTGACACATTTGATTAGTTACAGCACCTTCTCCATACACTGCACAAATCTCTTTTTGTGTTTCAGTTTCATTTTTACCTTTCTTGAAATAATAAAGCATAATATGTCAAAAACGTTGTGTATGTTCTTCCATCATCCATTTTAAAATGGCTGTGCAAAAATTCACTAATTTTCCTGTTTTTTTTCAATGCACACTGATATGACAGCTGTCACAATACAATCCAACAAAATTGTTTCAAATGAAGTTAAAGACAACTAAGCACTACTAGAGCCATCTTGCAGGAAAAAAACAAAAGAACTTTTTGGCCAGCCCAACATGTATGGAGTAATTTTATGAGTAAAAACAGGAAGCCTGTTTTTTTTTTTTCTGTCACTGGAAAATCTCATGTTTCTGTGTCTATCTGAAGAGATAGATGCTGCATTAATTAGACTTAAGTAACTTAGTTAAAACCAAGGGTTACTTGAAAAAAATTAACAGGTAGCTGAAGACTATGACAAGGTGACTATGTTAGCAATAACACCATTTGTCTTTTTTTTATCATTTGTGTATTTACTGGAGTAGTATTTTTAATTTCTTTCAAACTTTTCTCTTGCATTTACATCTTCGCTAACTGGTGCAAGATGCCTAGATTTTGACCTCTCTCAGTTTTTGGCATGCCTTCTAATACATAATGATTTCCAGTTCTTGATTAAAGAGCAAGATGTGCAACATGTTCTTTCACTTAAATACTTGTAGGCCATTGCAGAATTATTTTTTTCCCAAGGGAGAGAAACATCAATGTGCCGTTGCCTCTCAAGCACCCCCAACTTGGGACCTGGCATGTGCAACCCAGGCATGTGCCCTGACTGGGAAATGAGCTGGTTACCTTTTGGTTCACAGTCCAGCACTCAATCCACTGGGCCACACCAGCCAGGGCACATTGTAGAATTATTAATTGGCGTAATTTCAATATTGTTGTATGTTAAAAATGTAGGGAGGTGCAAGTTGAAAAAGAGATAAGGAAATGGAAGGTCAGTGAGAAGTTAGAACACAAACAACATTCATTAATTCAGTTTGCTCTTTATTTGGGTGCAATTTGTGGAGCTCCAAAACAATTACAATAGTAACAGCAAGTATCACTGATCTCAGGTCACCACAATAAATATAATAGTAATGAAAATGTTTGAGATGGTGCGAGAATTATCAAAATGTGACATGTAGCCACAAGGTAAGCAAATGCTGTTAGAAATAAAGGTGGCACCGATAGACTTGCTAGACACAGGGTTGTCTCAAATCTTTAATTTATAAAATCACAATATCTGTGAAGCACAATAAAGTGAAGAGCAACAAAGTGATGTATGCTTATACATGCATAGAGGTATTTTATTGTGGTTTTAACTTGTATTTCCCCAAGAAGTAATGATATTGAACATCTATTTATATACCTATTGACAATTTACATATGTCTATTGTGAAATATTTATTCAAATTTTATACTCATTTGTATGTTTATATCTGTGAGTGCTCTTGGCTTATAATTATTATTTTAATGGAATTTTCAGGTTTTCTTTTACTAGTATTTTCTGGCTTCAACAACAAATTAGGAAGTTTTAACTCAGCTATTTTCTAAAAATGTGTAAAATTGACCACGTGATAAAATTTACTACTGAAACAATTTTGCTTGGAGTTTCTTCTTTTTAAGATTTTATTTATTAATATTTAGAAAGAGGGGAAGGGAGGGAAAAAGAAAGGGAGAGAAACATCAATGTGTGGTTGCCTCTCACACACCCCCAACTGGGGACCTGGCCTGTAACCCAGGCATGTGCCCTGACTGGGAATTGAACCAGTGACCTTTTGGTTCACAAGCTGATGCTCAATCAACTGAGCCACACCAGCCAGGACATGCTTGGAGTTTCTTTTGTTAAAACCTTTTGGATAATCAATACAATTTCTTCAATAAAGAGTAACCAGGTTTTTATTTAATTTTGCATTATTCGTGGTAAGTTGTATTTTTTTTAAGATTTCATCATTCTATATGTATTAGTTTTCTAATGCTGCTATAACAAAATATAATGGACTAGGTGGCCGAAGCAAGAGAAATTTATTTTGTCATAGTTCTGGAGGCTGGAAGTCTGCAGAGCTGGATGCTTCTGAGGCCTCTCTCCTTGGCTGGCGAATGCCTGCCCTCTTAAGGCCTCTTCACATGGCTGCTGGCCTGTGCATGCATATTCTTAGTGTCACTCTGCTTCCTTATTTCCTTTTCGTTTAACAAAATCACCCTGGCTGGTGTAGCTCAGTGGATTGAGTGTAGGCCTGCAAACCAAAAGGTTCACCGGTTCAAATCTCAGTCAGGGCACATTCCTGAGTTGTGGGCCAGGTTCCCAGTTTGGGGTATGTGAGAGGCAACCACACACTGATGTTTCTCTCCCTCTCTTTCTCCTTCCTTTCCCCTCTCTCTAAAAAATAAATAAACAAAATCTTTTTTTAAAAAAGAAAACCTATCAGACTGGATTAGGGTCCATGCTAATGGCCTCACTATCTAACTTTATATACTTGCTGACATAAAGTTGTGATATTCTTTTATTATTTTTTGAATATGTGTAAGATCTGCGGAGTAAATTTTTTTTAATTTTTAAATTTTTTGATGTATGTTCACTTCATTTCTGATAAGTCTATCTAGTACTTATCAATTTTGTCAAGCATTACAAAAAATTTTGGTTTTACAGTAAAAATCCTAGAAAAAAACATAAGCTGTAAGATCTTGGACATTTTTTTTGCAGCAACTTCTTTTTGATATGTATCTCCACATGCAAGAGAAAGAAAAGAAAAAGTAAACAGATGAGACTACATCAAACTAAAAAGTTTCTGCACAGAAAAGGAAACCATCAACAAAATGAAAAGACAGCTCACTGAGAGTTGAACATATTCTCTAACACATCTGACATGGAGTTATTATCCAAAATTTAGAAAGAACTTATATTATCAATATCAAAAAGTACTTATATATTGATACCCCCAAAACTGAACAAACCAATTCAAAAATGAGCAAAGGACTTGAATAGACAAAGGTTAATTCAACAAACTTATAGCAGATGAGAACAAAAATAATGTTTTTCATCATTGACTTTGTTGACTGCTATACAAATAAGTGCTTTTGGCTTATATTTCAAGGACAAAAATCTAATTAAAATATATCTCTTTTTTGTTTGTTTTTCTCCCTTACTTCAATGTTGTTTGTTGGTGATTTTTTTCTTAATTAAAGGTATGCATATAAATTATAATTGGAGTAGGATTTTTTCTTAGACATATACAGATTATTTATTTATTTGTAACATGCTTGAAATCCAAAGAAACAAACTAAAACCATAGGAATCAAGGCACTCTGCTTATACCACAGTACAGTTTTAAAGGGAACAGAGCCATCAGACGCCACTTAGGAACTCTAACACATTAGCGGGGGTGGGGGGTCAACTGGACTGGAAGATGGGAAGAGCAAAGGAGGATTTAGAGAACTGGAGAGTAGATAGACTAGGCTTGAAAAGCTGAAGAGTAGAAAAGCAGGGATCACGACTGGGAGCAAGTCCAACTCCCTTTATTTCTTATGTTTTCGAGCTGTGAAGGAACATAACCGATGCTTGCATGCCACGCTGATGCCTGCAGATAATAAAAGAGAACCTGGTCCAAAAAACTCTCAACTCACTTCTAAACTTACGGGCCAATGCAAGCACACACTGTGAGAGGCAAAGCTCTGTAAGCTCTCTTTTTTTCTTTAATTTTGCTTTACTCTGCCTGTTATTGTAGGCCGTCTACTAACAGTGACCTTAAGGTCCAATGTGACTGCCGTGTATGGTTGGGAAGTTCCCTTACAAGCTTAGAGGCTTTGTGTGTGCTTTTTGTAATAAATAGATTATAATGTGAAATGTCACTTCTGAAAGCTGTGCAGTGCAACCATATGTGAAGCCCTGGAAACTCTCCAGACCTGGGATCTTTTCAGAATATTACCCATATGTAAACCCCTCATGAGTGGGCCAAAACACTGGTAAATTCACCAAAATGGAAGATGATAGAGAGCCAGTTGATACCAAAATGGCCATAAAAGAAAGAACCAGCATTGGTTGGAGGTTTAAAAAATTTATATATATACGCACACACAATGTTTATATATAAATATATATAATTATATATATCTGTATTATATCTGTACATTTATCTTTATTGTACCATTAACATCGATATATAACCTACAATTAAGCACAACTAGGTTGTTTAAAAATCAATTTCAAATGCATTTAGAGTCATCTGTTGAGGGGATGCATGCCAATTAACATGATAAAGTTTCCCTATTTTTTAATATTTTATTTATTTATGTTTAGAGAGAGGAAGGGAGTGAGAAGAAGAGGGAGAGAAACACCAGATTCTCGTGTATCCACAATTGGGAACTTGGCCCACAACCCAGGCGTGTGCCTTGACTGGGAATTGAACCAGTGACCTTTTCATTTGCAGGCCAGCACCCAATCCACTTAGCCACACCAGCCAGGACAAGTTTCCCTTTTTTATTTGTAATTGATATTCTTTTTCTCTTCTTCAGAATGTTTAGCAACTATGGAATGCAAAGTTCCTAATTAGTATATAGTATTTAGGATATTAGTAAGAAACAGACTGTTTTAAAAAATGGTCATCCATAAGAACAACTAAGACCTGAAATACATTTGGGGATGTCTGTGTATTTGTTCTAAGTTTATATATGGGTCTGTTTGAAAACTCAGTGTCTATTTTAGGATCATGGAGCATCAGGAAGATTGTGTTTATTTACATAAAAAAAATTACAAACAAGGCAAGACTTGATGTTGATGTTTAAATACAATGGCTCTCAAAATCAGGCTTTATTTTGATGAGAATAATTATAAAAGTCATTATTAGTACCCTCAGAGATTTTTTAAAGAAAAATAGTGTACTTCCGGCCAAGATGGAGGCATAGGCAGACGCACTGTGCCTCTTCTCACAACCAAATTAAAGACAACAAAGATTTAGAAACAAGAAAACAACCAGAACTCAGAAAATCAAACTGTTTGGAAGTCCTACAATGATTCATCCAGACTGGTAAGAGGGGCGGAGTCGCGGCAGGAAAAAGCGGAGGTGCGGAGGGGCACGCAGGCAGCAGCGGCTGGCAGCCCCCAGGTGCACAGGCGGCGACTAGCAGACCCCAGGCACGGGGCGGCAACTGTGCAGAACCAGTGAGGCCGCACAAGGCGGCTGGCTGACCGGGTGGTCCCACATTCATACGCAGATAATCCAGGCAAAGGGGAAGCGGTGAAAGGAACTGGAATCTGAGAGTGAGTAAAGCAACCACCATTATCTCCTCTCAGACCCCGCCCCCACATACAGCGTCACTACCCAGCGACTGGGCTGTCCCGCCCTGGGGAACACCTGAGGCTCCACCCCTCACTACCTAACAGCCGCGACTAGACAAAACAAACAAACAAAAAAAACCCCAGAAATGAAAATGGCTCAAACCGGAGAACAAATCAAAGCCCCAGAGCCAATTTATCTAAGCGATGAAGAGATTGCCAAC
>PVKU01003296.1:0-184648 GCA_004027475.1 Anoura caudifer
TTTACAATCTCCAAGATGTGGAAGCAGCCCAAGTGTCCATCAGTAGATGAGTGGATAAAAGAGCCATGGGACATTTAGAGGATGGAATTCTACTTGGCCATAAAAAAGAAGAAAATGTTACCCTTTGCAACAATATGGATGGACCTGGAGAACATTATGCTAAGTGAAAAGAGCCAGTCAGAGAAAGACAAATACTATATGATTTCACTCATATGTGAAATCTAATAAACAAACTGAATTAACAAGCAAAACAGTGACAGACCCATAGATGGAGAGCAGATGACAGGTAGTGGTGGTGGTGGGGGGGGTTAGGGTTAGAAGGTGGAGGGATGGAGAAAAAAGGAAAAAGGACTCATGGACATGGACAACAGTGTGGTGATTGTTGGGGGAAAGGGAGGTGTATAAGGGGACTAGACAGTAATGGGAAAAAGTACAATAAAGATTAATTTTTTTAAAAATAGCAAAATAAAGAAGAAAGAAACCTTTTTTATTGGCTATGAGGAATAAAGTATATTGGAAGTGATGGCAAGCTTTTATCACTTGTATTTTCTTAGCACTGAATCCAGAGAAGGATACCATAAAAATAAAGATATTTTGCCTTCTTAAAAAAAAGGATCTTAGCTACCATTAAACAGGTGGAATGAACAACAATTTGGGCTTTGACCTTGGTTCAAATCCCTGCTCAGCCGCCTATTTATATTGAGTATGTTAATACCAATTCTATCATATGGTGATTGGGAAGAATCAATGAGAAAATGCATGTAGGAACTTAGCAGTGTCTGTAAATTCATATTTCTAAATACTAAATTTGCTCTGGAGAGACTCCTAATTTCTATCATTGGGATGACCACACATGCTAAGTAACCATCCCTCCTCCATGATGTTTAAAAGATAGACCATATAGTTTGAGTTCTTTGAGTGTCTGGATGTAATTGCTTTGAAAAAGATGGTAAAAAGACACAGACAGTCAGACAGAGATCCAATAACGCAACTTCAAATGTTAACAGTTAGAAGGGTTCTAGAAATGAGACAACACTGACTCTTCTCTACTTCTAGAAGCCCCCAGATAGATGAGACTCTATTGCATTTGTAAAGACCCTTGGAGGAGACACACAGCTGTCTTTATTTACCTATTCTAAAGTCCTAAGGAAAAGATGGTGTGACTGACTTTTAGAAAGAAGCCTTGGAGACTTCCTTCAAGGCTCTCCTGAGTAGCTAGCTTCAAGCTTTCAGGTTAATTGTTTCTTCAGGTCTTCATTTCCTTAGGAAAGTTCCCATGTCACATAAAACATACATTTGCACACTTTTCTCTTGTTCCTCTGTCTTTTGCGAGTTTAATTTGAAGGGCTCCAGCTGGAGAACCTAGGAGGGCAGAGGGAAAAAAGATCTTCTTTTTCTTCCCTACCCCTGTGAAGAGTGTGGTTCCCTCCCCAAAGTAATAACTCAGAAAGGAGGCACAGTTTGATGGGGATCCGATGAAAAGAGCCTCCACATCAGGGAACATGGTCCCAGGACTCCCAGGGGCTTCCAAAAACAGTGGGCTCAGCCCTGGCTGAGTCATGCTCAGAGTTTGGCTGGTGAAACCCCCAAAACAAGCTTTGCAGACCCTGGGCATGAGGGAGGGGCATCACATCTCCAAGCTCACTCCACAGAGAGAAGCCACTCTGTTCTGACATTTTTCTCAACATCAGACACTTTGCGATGTACATCTAAGCATGGATCTTTCTTGAATTCCCTCCTAATTAATATTTTCATTTTCAAGATTGTAGGAAACCCTTCTGGAGGAGTATCCAAATCCACTGCATCTGACAATTCCATTTATTTTTTGAGCTTTGAGTTAACATTTATTTTCTTCCACATTAGTTCTATGCTTCGGTCACATTAATTTAAGTGATTTAAAATTTGCAGAGTTCTTTACTCCCCAATCTTATCATTCAGATATTATTTCTGGTTACTTTAAATTCAGAAAATTCTGATTATCTAATTTGGGGAAACACTACAAAGAATATCCTAATTTCTCTCCTTTGAACAAATTATTCAGATGAAAAGATCCTGTTTAAAAGTGTTGGATCTTATTTTAAATCCAGTTGTACATTAATTTTTAAAAACTAATAGACAACTCTCTGGATAAACATCCAATGCAAGTGTACGTTGTCTACACGACCAGAATGCCCACAGTTTTGCACAAAAGTGTAGACAGCTTTGACACACTCCCAGCGAACAGCTTCCAGCAGAAGCTAGAAACAATCTCCAGGGTGAGGAAGGGGGGCAGAAGGCCCTGCCTGCAATCTTCTCTTGGCTAAGAGCCACTAAGAAGAACCCAACGTCCTGTTCCCCAGGAAGACCAGAATCTGTCTTCTCAGAATACAACATGTTTAGCATCTGTTACATGCACGGGACAGAAATAATTGCCTCTGGGTTCTATGAACTCCCCAGGACAACTTCGGATCATTACCTATAAGTTACTAAGAAAATTAGCAAGAATGAATGAACTTATTTATGGTCACACTGTAACAAATAGGCTTTTCAGAGAATTTATGCATTTTTAGATAAATATAATTTTGCGCCTAAATTACGATAGCTTCATTTCACCCTTCAAAACGGGACAAAAAGGAAAACTGAACCACTGGCAGGCAGCCAAATCGCTGCCAATTCAATGGTAAAAGAAAGCTTCTGACATACTGCCACCTAGTGGACGCTGTCCAGCATTGACAAGCCTGAGGCGCCACAGCTAGACTGCAGATTTGGAACTGTCTTCTGCTCCCACTCCCAAGTCTTGAAAACAATAGAGACGAGGAAATTTCACATTTTAAAAAAATCGTCTCGTATTGGTATTTTTATATTTATACTGCATTAACTTTTCATCTTTGCTGTCAAGAGTACATTTGGACAGACAAAATAAACAATAATGATTTTTTTTAATTTCCTCTTTTATTTCACTCACAGAAAAATGTTGGAATTTCAGTTTATCCTCCAGGAAAGAAAGTACACAGAAGATCAATGTGATTGCGTAACTGTGGTCCCTAGCATTGCTTTTCTTCAACTTCTCCTGAACTCAACATCCAAGAAGTGCAGTTCCCGGGGGCATGACAGGGAAAACATGAAGAGAACAGACCATGTCTTCAGTCTCTCGGGGCCTGCCAGGCTGATGCTCACCTTTCTGCGTGTCTTAGGATCTTTGGCCAAACATAAGGAGTAGAGAGACACCCCGGAATTTGCTCAATCTTGATAAGCCTGGGCCACTTAGGAGAGGTTATACTATATAAGAATAAAAATACCTATGAGTACTTTTAAATCCTTTGAGCAGTTATGGGAATTTTACTCTGGGTAATTCCAACATTTACAGCAAATGGCAACTAAGCCTGCCTCTGAAGACTCAGCTGGATAACTGCCCCAAACAAGATTTTGATAACATTTCAATTCAAGAGTGATGTTATTAAGTGTGTCTTAAGTTTGTTTTACTGCAGTGGGTTTTTTCCTTCTTTGCTTTAAAAAAAAATAGTATAAACAGACTTAAGCTCTCACTGATGACATTCCCAGCCATAAAGATTCCCTGAAAAGGTCAAATTGGTGCAGTCTGGGTTTATCAGACCAAAAATCCCACCTGAGCATTGTGGTGTGAACTGTGTGATCCGTGTGGTACCCATCAATCTGAGCATAGAAGAAGCAATTTGTACAGCCAGATGCTTCAGAAACCGTTGGCACCAGCTTCCTAGCCAGGGTCTCAGGTGGCTGCCTCCCTCCACAATTCCAGCAGCAGCTGCAGGGACATCTGGCTGGTTGAACAAGGATTTAACACCCCGTTTGCCAGATATAATACAGGGTTCATACACTTGTTAACATATGTAATGCATTTATTTTAACATCTTAATGATACCCTTCAAGTAATTCTTCTCCAACCCAGTTACAAGAACAGTGTATTCATCCGCTGAGTTAGCACATGAATGCTACACACGTGTTGTTTCTGAAAATGAATAGTTTCCCATTCCTGCAGAGAAGCCCTGCAGTCTTCCACCTTGTGTATATAGCTCAGAAATTCATCCCCTCTTCTCCAGCCAGAGGACCAGTGCTTTTCTTCAAGCTTCACATGTCTCATTAGGATTAAGGTAACAGCCTTCTACCTCCTTTCCCAGTCTCCTGCTCTCCTCAGACCAAGAGTGCACATGGGAGCAAGTCCCTTCTCTTCTGAAAACCCTTCAGGAGCTGCCTGCACATTTCAGGAACAAGTTTGCATTCCTTACAGGGCTTGTAAGGCCTGACAAGGAGACAATTCTGAGATGCTCTAAATTAAAATCACAGTGGCCAGAGAGTGAGACAGAACAGTTAGCCTTGTTAATACTGTGAACCAGCTTGGACAAAAGACTGATTACATTCCTGTACGTCTGTTGGAACTTCGGATTAATTTCCAGGTGGCTATTTCCACGGATTTCTGAGCCAGGCACTGTCCAGCTCCAGGAGCCTCCACGTCTTGTTACCTGTGGACTTTCTGGGTGCAGCCCACAGCCGATCCACCAGAGTCAACACTTCTTGTTGTAGACTCCGCCTATCCCAGAGCTCCCCCTTTAACTGTCTCCCTCCTTTGCTTGTAGCTAACGTAAATTCTTCCAGAGGACTCACATCTTTCTCCTGTCTCCCACTACTTGAAGTATAGAAATCTTTGCAAACTCCAAGAAGATGGACAAGTTGTCTTTCCTACCTAGTCATGCTGCTGGTAGTTTAGACTCCACATACCAACCCCCCCTCGCCCCCCACCGTTTTTTTGCTAGCAATGGCCTGATGAGCACCTTCCTTTAAAAAGAAAGTTAACTTTGTTTTGTTTTGTTTTGTTTTGTTTTGTTTTGTTTAACAGGCCTTGCACAACAGGCTGGTTACTGTTCCAGGTTTTCCTGTTATTCCTCCCCTGTGCTCCCAAACCCCACTGCCCCTAAGAATACCCCCAGATGCCAGAGGTGCCAGCCATGTGGAACCACTCACAGCCAGTTTTCCCCAAAACATCCTGCCCTCCGATTCACGCAGGCTTGTGTACAGCTGCTCCCTCAGATGGTTCATATTTGTGGTAAAGATTTTACTCCCATGCTAGTCTTGTTTACGAGGCACAGAAAGAATACCCACCAGGTGTTGTACAGAGACAGGATTAGAATCAATGTCTTAGCCTCTTGCCTTCCTCCTCTTCTAAAGCTCACACTAACCTTCAAATGCACAGAACATGGAGGGACTTTTCACATGCACCTGGATGAAGCTGGAGACCCGCCAGTTCCATATGAAGAGTCAATGGCAATCATTCAAAACTACCTCAAAGCAAACTTAGATCAGAATGTGATCTGTCACTTATGTAAATATTATGAGCGGTGTAGTGAAGCCTGTGTCTCAGCCCAGGGCCCCTGGAGCAGAGCCCTTGGGGTTTCCAGGACTGGAGAGGATAGGAGCACTGGGGCCCAGGGAGGGGTCCTCACCACCCCCACTGCAGGGAGAGGGGCGCTGGCGGGCAGAGAACATACCAGCAGGAAGTGGGAAGGGAGCAGGCACACAGAGCGCAGGCTCCGCTGATCCTGAAGGTAAGCGCCATCTCAGACTTAAACTGGTAACGTTACATTTTGATCCCTACATAATCTATTTCTTAATATAAATTACTCATTTGAAAAATTCTCCTGAAGATAAAGCCTTAATGAGCATACTACCTCCCTCATATTCGAGTACCCCTCTTAGCCTCCTAATCTCTTTACCTTCCTGTCTGAATCACCTGCCACCCTCCCTCCACAGCCCTGAAAATTCTCAGGAAAGAACTTTACCGCAGTGTGGACTGACCTCCTTCTGCAACCCCGAGCACAGTCCCCAGGGGCTCATTCCTCTCAGAAGAAGCTGGCTGATTGGAAAAGATGCGTCTTTGCAAACAGATAACATGCTCTCCCCACCGAGGGGCTAAAACAGAGAGTGCTTTTGTTTCCTACAGCAGAGGGATGCTTTCTTGGCAGTGGGATGGCTATGCTGGGAAGAGAACATTAGTTTTTATTGTTTAACCTTCATGGTTTAAATGACAAAGCTTCTTCTACAGTTAAAGGTCCCCTTGGATTTTCATAAAGCAGCCTGAAGACAGCACTATTAGTCTCCATAAACAGGCCAATTTTAAAATGTCTTGTGCTACAGTACTTGTTTAAAAAATGTGGTGTCAGGGCTTGGCAGAGTGCCTGCAGTGTGGTGTCCCAGTTGGCCTGCTGTGTGCCATGTCTCTGCCTTCTTCTGCCACTTGAAACATAACCTTGGCCCCTGACATGAAGACAGCAGTCAACATTCACAAAGCGTCATCTCCGCTGAAGAAGGCTCATTCTCACACACCCTCCCAGAAGTGTTTCTGGCACTAGGATGAGACTTAAAGAGAAACAGAGGTACCAGGCCAGCCAGTGCGGACAAATGAGGCCCAGAAGGAAAGGGGCAGAGTGGCCAGTGAGGGGCCTCCCGCCTCAAGGTTCCTAACTGTGTTGATGCTCCAAAGAGGCAAGAAGCAGCAGGAAAAACAGCATGCTTGGGGGTGGCCTCCAGCCCTTCGCAAATCTTTCCGGGCTAGCTTCTGGCAATATTAAACAACCAGCCACTTGATGACAACAGAAGTAGGGATGGGCAGAGATCACTCACTTATTCGTTAAGCTGGTTCTTTAACCTTCCATTTAGCACTTATTGTGTGCCTGCCAATGGAGACAGAAACTACATATCGCACAGGTCACGTCCTTGCAAAGCTCACATCTGAGTGAGCCCCACCAATGGCAGACTCATACACTGAAGCATTGAAGGGGTGAATACGAGAAGCCCTGGGCATGCACAACAGGGGCTCCTACCCCAAAGGTGGGCAGCCAGGCATCCGTGTGGGGCTCCTTCCAGAAGTAATGCCTGAACTGAATTTTGAAAGCCAATGAGAAAACTAATTACAAAGAATGGCCTGGAATGGCATAAAGGACCACACACAATGACCCATAATGCATTCACCCTTCCACTCCATTCCATAAAGTCTAGTGATGGCTGCCAGGGGCCAGGAGTCCTGTGGGTGCTCAGGATGCTGTGTTCCCAGGATCACAGCAGGGAGGCAGAGGGGGCCGGCCTGGCCAGGCTCGGGAGGGCCAGCACTTCACGCTGGTGCAGCCCCTGAGCACATGCGGAGGCAGGGTGATGAGATGGGGCTCAGGCAGTGAGTCGGGAGAGAGTTTGTGGTCCATGTTCAGCAGCTCAGACCTTAGCCCAATGACTTTAGGGTTCACCAAAGAATTTTTTAAGCAACAAAGGAAGCAACATGTTCAGATTTGCATTTTAGAAGTCTCTCGGCTGTGAATAAGTGAACTAGAGTCTGTGAAACCATGGATAGGGTGGTCACCGCACTGACCAGGCAAGAAATGGTGGTGACACCTACATTAAGGAGACAGCAGTAGTAACACAGAATAGAGAGAAGTAGTTAAAGGTTTTGAGAAAAGGTAGAATTCACAGGATGGGGGTGGGGTAAAGACTTAGTGAGTAAGAGTGTAAGACCGTCTTCTGGCTTCCAGTTTAGGATTTGGGGATCATGGTGTGGTCATCCCCACCATGGAATGGTGGATCAGATGGAAGTACTGGGGAGGAGCGATTCGGAGCTCACCAAAACTTTCTGATGAATGTGAGCCTTACAGTCTAAACAAAAATAATAATGATAACATTATTTTTACTACTGTTGCTGCCACTGCTGCAACTACTACAACTACCACCGCCTCCTCCACCTAGCGTTCTTGAAGGACGAAGATTGAGGGATGGGGTGGCCCCCTAGTGATGAGGAAACTGTGGGAGTGAAGTGCTTCCAGACCCTGAACCTCAAAAAAGTTCAATCAAACCATTTGTTGTCTGCTCATCTCAGATGCAGACTGCTCTCTGCAATGTCTCAGACCCATCTTTTTACACCACGCAGGCTTGATCCTACTTCTCAAACACAGTCACTTCATTCAATAGTGGCTTCCCTGCCCTCCAGCAGCTCTCACCTCTCCTTAGGATGTTTACACACCTTCCCAGTGCCGGGTACTATACGAAGCCCTCCTGTGGAGACAGACCAGCCCTGCCGGGAGAGGATTTCCGAAATCATAGAGCCTAGTCCCGAACTACCAAATCAGAGTATTCGTGACAGATATGGGAGCAAGTTATCTATCTATCTATCTATTTATTTAAACAAGGACCCCAGGTGATTAGGATCAGCAGATATGGAAAACACTGCCTTGGGCACCCTTCGCTCCAATTCCACAGGCTATACTTCTCTCGGGATGAGCCACTCCTAGTGGCATGTCCAGTCTGTGTTTCACCACCCTCCTCTGCAACCCAGGACCCTCGGTTTTGTTTGCTTCTGAAATCTGAGCCCAAGATTCCATGCCATGCAATTAGATGCTTCTCTTTCTGGCATGGCCTTTCCCTTCTCTGTTTCTTTAAAAATGTCAATCCAGAATGTCTTTTCTTCCATCCTGGAGTACTTCTAGCATTCAGATAGCCCACCTTTGATGACACCACTCACTGGTTATTTCCCTCTTGCAAACCACCCTACCTTTTGTCCCAAGTCTTCCCTGAGTTGAGCACATTACAGCCAATAGCCCATGGGTGGGCAAAGGCAGTACATGCCCTTGAAGTTATAGAAAAATTCTGTGGGTCTTACCTCAGCTTTCCCATAAAGACAGCTTTTATAAATGCTAGATATGACTGGGGTTGATTGAATTGCAGTTCCCAAAACTGTTATGGCAAACAGAGATGAAATCCCATTGGAAAACCACTGCATGACTAACATCTTGATTTGGGAACATCAGTGCCCTAACCCAAAGTTTCCTTGTGGGTTTACAAGAAACTTTCTTGGGACACATACTCTTATACACAAAGGATGAATGGAGTTTAATTTTTTTGCCGTGTTTTTGGGGCAGTGTGTGCATGCACTTACTGGGAAGCAAATAAGAAATAATGTCTATATAACAACTCTAATTATTATGATTTTATAAGCAGCTAAGATCTACTTAAATTCTATTTAATTCCCCATGTACTTCAGTTTTAAAAATGGACATACACTTCTTGTAATAACTGACATAGAAATTTTAAAGGGATCAGCTTTACATATAGGAAAAATAAACACTTTGATGAAATTTCTGGTTTTAAATTAATGTTCTTGAATCCACAAAACCTACTAAAAACTGCAGATGATGATCAAGTTTTATTCAAAGGTCACAGAAGCATATACCTAAACAGACTTTTGAACGTTCCTCAAAAAGCTGCATGGTATTAAATTTACTTTCAATTTCTATTTCCTATCATTTAAATATTTCTAAAGTATTCTAAACTTCAGAAAATAAAATCTTAACCATTCAAATTTTTCATGGATTTGTATATTCACAGAGTTAATTAACTCTTGCTCACATAGTGACCTCATTTTCCTGCCCAGATAAGGTTTAGTGAATACTAGAGACTGACCATTGTCCCCTAAAATCCACTCTCTCCTTTTTTTCCAATTAGTTATAGGAAATCCCCTTCCTCAAATTTCATTGGGAAACTTCCACTCAGCTGGAGACAACGTTGTGCAGCCTCCCTGGCACCAACGTGTGGTCTTCTGCATAAGTTCCACCAATAAGATACTACTAGAGGTGAGGATGTGTCAATTCCCAGGTACTGCCCTCAGCTTTTCTTCCTCCCTCCCTTTCCTCTGTCTGGAAATGACAACAAACAAAGAAAGGGCTTGGTCCCAGACCTGGAAGGGAACTGTTGAGGACGGAAAAGCCTTTCCATTAGCCCTAAACTGCTCCTCTCTAGATGAATGCATGCAAGAGAAAACACTTCTGTTTTATTGAGTTCACTGAACGATGGGTCTCTTCATTATAACAGCATGGTCTGTACCAATAACAGTGAATATTTCACTGAGGATCAAAGCATGTGAATCACTGGGGATGAAGTTCTTACTATCAGGGGATAGTTTGCATTCACATTTGGAATTCTGCAGGAGACAAGGTTAAGTCTGTACTGATCTCAAGGAAATAAGAAAAAGAATTTCAAGTAAGATTTAATTATTCAAACATGATGGTTCTCTGGTCTTAGTCCTCATTTTCCAGTAAGTATTTGGAGGGTCAGAGGCTTCCTGACTCCTGAAAATACAGTGACCCTTAAAAATGGGGGGCTTGGGGAACCAGCCCCCCAAACTTTACTAATAGCCTACTGTTAATGTAGGTTAATGAAGCCTTACTAATAACAAAAACACATTTTTTGTTTGATAACATATTTTGCAAGTTATCTGTATTATATTCTTACAACAAAGTAAGCTAGAGAAAAGAAAAAAATATTAAGGAAATCAGCGGCCAAGATAGAGGTATAGGTAGATATACTTTGCCTCCTTGCACAACCAAAAGAAAAACAACAACAACAAAATTTTTTTAAAAAGCAGTACTGCCAGAAAATTGAACTGTATGGAAGTCCAAGAACAAAGGAAATAAAGAAGGAACATTCATCCAGACTGTTAGGAGAGGCAGAGATGGGCAGCCAGGCAGAGAGGAGGTGGCAAGGTGGTGGCAGGCAGTCCCATATGTGCATGTGGATACACTGGGAGGAACAACTGGGGAGCAAGACAGACCATGCAACCAAGGGTTCCAGCACAGGGAAATAAAGCCTCAAAACCTCTGGCTATAAAAAAACTGTAGGGGGTGAGGTGGCAGGAGAAACTCCCAGCCTCACAAGAGAGTTTGTTGGAGAGACCCACAGGGATCTAGAATGCACACAAACCCATCCACCCTCAAATCAGCACCAGAAGGGCCCAATTTGCTTGTGGATAGCAAAGGAAGTGACTGAAAGCCAACCAAGAGCTGAGCAAGTGGCATTGTTCCCTCTCAGACCCCTCCCTCACATACTATGCCACAATGCAGTGATGTGGGTTGCCCCATGCTGGCAAATACCTAAGGTTCCACCCCTTACAAGGTAACAGGTGCACCAAGACAAAGTAATATGGCCCAAATGAAAGAACAGATCAAAACTCCAGAAAAACAACTAAGTGACAAAGAGATAGCCAGCTTGTCTGATGCATAGTTCAAAACACTGGTAATCAGGATGCTCACAAAAATGATTGAGTATGGTCACAAAATAGAGGGAAAAAATGAAGGTTATGCAAAGTGAAATAAAGAAAAATGCACAGGGAACCAACAGTGAAGGGGAGGAAATTAGGACTCAAATCAATGATTTGGAAGGGAAGGAAGAAAGAAACATTCAACCAGAACAGAATGAAGAAACAAGAAATCAAAAAAAAAAAAAAAATGAGGAGAGGCTTAGGAACATCTGGGACAACTTTAAAACAATCCAACATCCAAATCATAGGGGTGCCAGAAGGAGAAGAGGAGAGCAAGAAATTGAAAACATAATGAAGGAGAACTTCCCCAATCTGGCAAAAGAAATAGACTTCCAGGAAGTCCAGGAAGCTCAGAGAGTCCCAAAGAAGTTGGACCCAGAGAGCCACACACCAAGGCACACCATAATTACGTTAGCCAAGATTAAAGATAAGGAGAGAATCTTAAAAGCATCAAGAAAAAAAGGAAACAGTTACCTACCAAGGAGTTCCCATAAGACTATCAGCTGATTTCTCAAAAGAAACCTTGAAGGCAAGAAGGGGCTGGAAAGAAGTATTTGAAGTCATGAAAGGCAAGGACCTACAGCCAAGATTGCTCTATCCAGCAAAGTTTTCCTTTAGAATGGAAGGGCAGATAAAGTGCTTCCCAGATAAGGTCAAGTTAAAGGAGTTCATTGTCACCAAGCCATTATTATATAAAATGTTAAAGAAACTTATCTAAGAAAAAGATCAAAACTAGGAACACTAAAATGACAACAAACTCACAACTATCAACAGCTCAACCTAAAAAACAAAAACAAACTAATCAAACAATAGAATAGGAACAGAATCACAGAAATGGAGATCTTATGGAGGGTTAACAGCAAAGAGGAGGAGAAGGAGGAAGAATTGGTGGAAAGGTAGAGGGAATAAGAAGCATAAACGGTAGGTACAAAATAGGCAGGGGGAGGTTAAGAATAGTATGGGAATGGAGACACCAAAGAACTTATATGCGCAACCCATAGACATGAACTAAGGGGGAGGCAATGATGGTAGGAGGAGGGGGAGAAAGGGAGAAAAAAATGGGACAACTGTAATGGCATAATCAATAAAATATACTTTAAAGAAAGAAAACACTAAGGAAGAGAAGATATACTTACAGTGTTTATTTAAAAAACTTTCACATACATATGGACCTGTCCAGTTCAAACCTGTGTTGTTCAATGGTTTACTATAGTTAATGAAGAATATGCCAACAAGAAAACTTACTGGTTGTTGTTATCATCATTGGTTTTCATATACTGGGGTGAAATTGGAGAATTTTATAAAATTGTACTCATAAAAGGGGATAGAGCTATGTTTTTAGTTCACATGATTGGTCTGCTTCTCTATAGTTTACGGGCTATGTGGAGGTGAAGAGACCCAAGAAAAATGTGACTAAATGTGAAATCAGGATGAAGAGAATTTGCAAAAACATTAATCTTCATTATTGCCTCAGGTTATAATATTAATAATTATCAACTGTAACATTAGAAGGACACCAGGTAAGCGAGAGCTGGGTTTATGACATTGGAATGGCTCTATGAGTTGTCTACTAATATCTGCTTTCATTTCAGAATATTAGTTTACAGAATTCAGTAAGTCATCCAACACTTATTTGCTCCTTCCCTTCATTCTTGAAACTGAATTAGGTGCAATGGGAGAAGCAGGGACGAAACGGCTGCAGCCCCTGTGCTGAGGGGGTATGCGGCTTCATTTCCTGATTGCTAAATATTTTTGATTGTGCAGGTCTTTCAGGATAAAAAATTTAATATTACCAAACCTACATGTTTATTTAAATACAATTTTTTAAAAGCCTGTACAGGGGTGGGCAAAAGTGGGTATACAGTTCTTGTATTTTATTATTTATTTATTTATTATTTTTCCATACAAACAACTGTAAACCTACTTTTGCCCACCCCTGTATATTAGGTACATTATAAAATAGTTACAAAAACATAGTTTCTAAAAAAAGCTAATACTAGCTCTGGCTGGTGGGTCTCAGTGGATTGAGTGCCACCCTGCAAACCAGAGGGCTGCCAGTTCGATTCCCAGTCAGGGCACATGCCTGGGTCGCAGGCCATGTCCCCAGTAGGGAGTATGTGAGAGGCAACCACACATTAATGTTTGTCTCCCTCTCTTTCTGCCTCCTTTCCCCTCTCTAAAAACAAATAAATAAAATATTTTTTAAAAAGAAAAAGAAAAAATTTTAAAAGCCAATGGTAAAAAATACATATACAGGTAAGTCCCCATGTTTCCTTCCCGTGTCCTAGAGGATCATCTTGAATATACTGACCCTCTCACTTTGAAGAGCAAACAGCTTGTATAACTAGTATATTGATCTCTCTTTTGCATATTGTTCTTTCAAATATATTTGAAAGTAAGTTTGAGGAAGTTCTTCACAAATGGGTATCCAATGTGAAATCAGTAATCTGGCATACTCTAATCAAAGAGAATCAGAGCTCCAAGTTCTCAGAATACACCATTAGTGCCTAAACAGATGGCTTTCCACTGAGACTGGCCAGGAGGCCTGAGAGCCATGTGCCCCTCTGCCCGTGTGGGGCAGGCCCGTGCTCAGGCCTGACCTACCGCTCTACTCCTGGGCTGGCCACAGAGGCTGCCAAGGCTGGAAACAAGATTTGCTTTGTAAATCAGACACCATATTTGTACTAGTGTTTATTGCCATAGACTGTTATGATAGACTTTGAAAATTGTGGTTGGTAGGGCTGGATCACTAAGAGGCTTTGGAGTTCTGTGCTAAAGGGGAAAAAGGCCAAGAAAACCTAGCCACAAACAGAAAAGGGGGAAAAAACAGCATTACTTGTCTGACCAAAGATGGACTGGGTAAACACCACTTTCTGCACACATACAATGTGATATTGTGCTTATGTCTAGCATTTGTTACCACTAGATGGGTTGATCTCTCAATAATGATTGCAGCCACACATGTAATTTTGTTTCACAGGTTCACTCAATATCTATATTAGAACTAAAACTAAGACACAAACCTACTTATAAATGCCTGATTCAACCATCCTATTTTCAGCATTGGCAAAAGAAATGAGAAATCTGATTATTTTTGGCAAGATGTATAGAATGTCACATTAACTAATAATCCTTATCAAAGAATAACACATCTGGAAGATCATCATTTGGCAAGGGTAAGAGAAGTGCAAATCACTAGGCACAGAACACATGATGGCAAAGTGCCTAGCACAGTACGTGCACTTAACAAACACTGGTTGGGTTTAATGGTGAGGTGTGAACAGTGTTCGTCTCCTTCCTAAAGATCCTCTTGTCTGGAGGAAGAAATCTTCTACCTCCAAACACACACTGATATGTCATGATAGCCATTCTTAAAGGATTACCTGTGTAATAATATCACCTGTGGTCAATGTGTAAAGTCCTATATCACTAGCAAAACAAATGTGAAACTAATAAAATAAAGTCCTATGCATTTTGTGAGTCCCACCCTATAGTATAATTAACACTGAATGCCTTTAATAAGGGCAGTTCACTATTCTTGTCTGCCCACCAATCTTTCTCCTGGCTTGCCAGGTACTGAATCTCTTATAATTAACACTATTCATTTGGAATGAGGCACCATGTCTCCAAAAGACTCCTAAAATAGTAGAAATTCTGCCACTGTTGCTCATTAACATCTTTAAGTACGAATTGGTTTATCTCCTATCTTGGCAGTGACTTAGAAAGCTCAGCGGGAATGGGACATTGAACAGGTATGTTCTGAAGGGGCAGGTAAGGGCAGAAAAGTTCACCGAAGCCACAGAAGGTGTTGCATGACTGTCAGGGAGCAGCTCTTGCCACGGAACGCGCTCTGCACCTAGGATTTGTTTTCCCGTAAAACATGAGATAAGGTTATTGCTCTCTAACAAGTATTAAACTTTTTAAATACATTATGAGTTTATTGAAAATTGTAAATAAGTAGTCCCAGAACCATTTTTGAATAATTCAGACTGTATCCACGTATTTAAAATCATTTCAAACTATGTTGAGTTGTGATGCACACACAATAAGCTCTCCTCTAGGGTTGGTGTCGTCTTTCGTGGGTTTTGACTTTGCATAGTTACTTCTTGACATTCTCCAATCCAATTCAAAAGCTACTCTAGAGCTTCCTAGTTTTATATGAAAGCTTTGTACCTTACACTAGCTAGTACACTCTGAGCGGTAAATACCATAGGGATACTGGACACCTTTGCTGTGCTCCTGACTTTAAGAGAAATGCCTCTATTTTTCACCATATGGTAACTTTCAGTTTGAGCAATTACAGATAACATGAAGAATCCAACTAGTTTTATTTCTTAAAGCATTATAAAGATAGAAATAAAAGAATTTTTCATTTTATTAATTTTTATTTCTGATCTTTATCAATCACTTCTTTGTATTTATGACATGATAATGTTTTTCTCCTGTGACCTGTTAAGATGAACCATTCTTGCATTCTCAGATAAGTGCCAATGGTATTTATTCTTCTTAACATTATTTATTTTCAAAATCACCTGGACTGACTTGCATACTTATTTTCTTGGAAGAAACAAAAAGGACAGTTTTTAAGACCAAGCCAGTGTAATTAAGTTTCCCCTCATTGTAAGAATATACAACCTGGGTCGATCTAAACAGAAAACTAGGAAATAATCATTTACCTAACCAGAATTACCTTAATCAGGGGTTCAGTTTTGAAATAATAGATTACCTCTAGTGCATGTAAATAATTGTTTGCAGAGAGATTAGTAAATATTGGGGAAATAGAATAAAAAGCAGACCAATGAAAATGAAGCATAAAATAAAACAAAAATGAATAGACTAGCAGAATTGCTATCGCTATACCTCAAAAATTATAATGTAAGAAAACAAGATTGAATTTAAACCCACATTTTAAAATATGATCTACTGCATAAAGCTAAGTACATATGTATTAATTATAATGAAAATTTAATACTTACAAGCAGTTTGTTGTCATAGATATAAGAGCAATCTGTACTTTGACTCCATGATGCACTTTTTTCAACATTTTTAATGTAATCTAGAAGATTAAGGTGCAACTAGAATCTATGAGAATTGTGTTTAATTTCTTTGTCAACATTTTGTTCTTTGTGATGCTTGAAATGATAAAGTCAGTTGAAAATTGGTGTTATCTCAACTTTAAGGGTTATACAAATAGCTTTATCTCCCTGCCTTTAACTCAAATCATCTTTTTAAAAAATACTATTACTACCTGTAGATTTAAAAAATAAACTCAACTCAAATTTAATTTAGATTTAAGGAATTTGAGAACTTTAGGATTTACTGTAAGATGATCAGAGATAGCCCAGGGAGTCACAAACTAGAGGCTGGGATATAAGCGTGGATGCAAGAATCCATGCAGGTGCACAGACACTGGAGTCCCTGGGCTCTACCCAGGCAGTAAATGAAATAATTCCAAGGCTGATGGATCCTCAAGTGACCTTATCCAGAAGAGTAAAACATGGAGTTATCACAGTGTTTCTCAACTGGAGCTGTCAGCACAACAGAAGTCACCAGTCTTCTCTGTCTCCATTTCCTCTCTTCTCACCCAGCTCTCCCAGAAATGAAAAAATGGACACAGAATATCTCGCCCATCGCATCATGTCCTGTTCTGTTTCCTTACTTCCTCACCATAAATGACAACGGACCAGTTGCAATTATTCTCAACAGAACCCTGTACCAACAGATGTAGCACAGGAGATCCTACCATGACAAAACCAAATACAAAGGAAATAGCTAGCAGAGTCCTTTGAAGTGAGGGAATGGTTCTATGGCAGAGAATTAAAACCAGCAAACTGACCCACTGACTCAAGAAGGAAGAAGGAGGAGGAGGAGGAAGTGGAGGAAGAGAAGGAGAAGGAGGGGAGAGGAGGAAGGGGGAGGAGAGAAAAAAGAAAAGAATATTTTCATAAACATGAATGTCTCTGGTCGCCACATTCAACCAACTTCAAAATAATTCTGCTAATCCATTAAGTCTCTTTAGCTCTTTCACAAATGCTTAAAATAAAAAAGAACAAAATCAACAGCACTTAGGCTATTTTAATTTCATTATTAGTGGAATCAGTGAGGGCCCTCAACTTATAACCTCAACATGGACTCACCTTTCCCACAGCTGCTTGAAAGGCCTGTTTAATTCTCTTACACGAATCAGGTATTAATCTTGTGTCTGGGCTCTCCAGACTTGTGTCTTGCAAATCTGCGTTTTCATGGAGTTTTAAAATTCTATTAATGCAGTGAGTGTCATCTTCTGATATTCTATTAGGGTCCATCTGAGAAACAAAAATGTAAGGACATTAGAGTGTTTAGCATTACTCTTTCTTCTATTCAATAAAAAGGGCCTTAAGAACAAAAAATATATATATATTTGCAAGAGTCCCTATGTCCCCAACAATTAATAGTTAATATAATTACCCTCAAATTGGTAAAAACATTGACTTCTAATTTATTTTTAAGTGGAGCTAACTATCATCCTCAACACAAGCATACACGTGGATTCATGGTGAAATTGTCAAAATCGTCTGACAGGGTAGAAGTCTTCATAGGGGATGGGGCATCAAGGAAATCACATTTGGCCAGTGCATGTAGAGAAAGTTTTTGTCTTTAAATCATATGCAGCATGCTGAATGGGATTATGAAGCCCACTCAGATACTCCAAGCATGAATCCCATATAAATCAAGTTAAACTAGCATCCTATTTAGCCACCATGTTTGTCTGACCTCTTTCCTAAAATAATGTGTATTTTAATCAGCCAAACAGGGTAACAGAAATCCATTTCCTAGTCCCAAAGAAAACCTGAAGCCAGAGATAATTTGCCTTTTTATTGAACCTCTTATCAGTGCTTCTCAACCTGGAGAGGCACAGCTGTCAGGGGTGCCCGGGCTTGTGTAAGTGCGATGGTGTCCCTTGGGATGAGAAAGGCTGCATGGGGTCAAGCAAACTATATAGATATGTACTGAGGGGACCTTAAAATTCAAGTAATGTGAGGTATCATCCCACCCAAAATATCCCCATCCGGTTACTAGTTGGTCATCTGATTGAACCAGGTGCCAGCAAAAGCATTTAGTATCACTCGTTTCTTAAAATCCTCTGCCTACTCCTTCCAGGGCTCTGACACTCCCCTGTAGTGACTTCAATTGCCAAGTAAGGGAGGAGATAATTAGCTATTAATTGTTTTAATCATAATAGTTTAGTTTGTTGTCCTTTTATCTAAAAAATTCAAGGTAGATACAGATTAGACAAAAAATAAAAAGGAAAAATTATATAAGTTCTCAATAACCAAAGCTCAGCCAATAATACCAAGTCTCTATTCTCCAGTTTAATTATCTTTTTTAAAAGTAACTGGAAAGATGTTTCAAATTTATTAAGAAACTATTGGATATAAACTGGAAAGTATCATCCATATCTGAAATTCTAAAGATGGAATGATAGCTTTTCAACAAATGTGCATCCATGAATATAAATTTTATTATTCCAGTCTTGCAAAACACAAGGATTATCTGTAATCATGGGAATGATAATCATTCATAAAGCAAAAGTATTTGCAATCCATATTTACTTTTGTATTTTGTTTAAAATAATCATTATGAATCAAAATATTTACGTTTTTATATAAGAAAAGCTTTCAGTCACATGCTTTAAAAAAAACTCGCTTATGCCAATAAGTTTCCCACAAAAGCAGAGAAGCCTGGCCAACTGATATGAAGGGTCATTGAGTTCAGACCTCAGGAAAGAAGATTCATGCAAGGGCCCTGGTAGCTCATCACCAGAAAAACACTGAGCTAAGGAACAATATGGTGTCAATGGGGAAATGCCCGGGGACCCTAAAGTGAGTTCAGCTCAAGTCCTGCCAACAAGCTGAGCATCATTCTACTAGAAACAGCAGTCCCAAGTGCTCCCACTACTGAAAGTGTAGCCCAAACACCTGCAGCATTAGTGACCCATGGGGGGCTTGTTAGGAATGAATGCAGAATCATAGCTCCCCACCCCCACTCACTGCCTGGAAATCTGCATTCTTACTAGATCCCAGGTGATTCTAATGCACATCGAAGTTTATGAGTAATGCTTTTAAATGTCAAATATACAAATATAGATTTCTGCTATTAAAGTGATTTCAAATTTCCTTGGACACCAATTTTAAAATGTTTTAACAAGTAATACCAATTAGTACCAAAATATGCAGAATTTAATAATGGTTAATTTATTATGCAAAGACTATAATGCAAAGATTTTGTCCTCTCTCTTGGAAAAAAATAGACCTTCCCAGAATCCCCCCTCCAATTTAATCAACATCCCTATGGGGAGGTACGAACCGTATCTCTCCACAGGTGTCTCAAATGTGCAGTTGATACCTTTTGACCTGGCAATTCCACTGGTGGATTATACCCTAAGAATTCTGACACACCAATTCAAAAGAACCTATGCACCCCAATGTTCATAGCAGTACTATTTACAATAGCCAAGTGCCGGGAAGAGTCTAAGTGCCCATTAGTAAATGAGTGGACCAAAAAACTATGGCACATTTACACAATGGAATTCTATGCAGCAGAGGAACTCCTACCCTTTGGGACAGCATGGATGGAACTGGAGAGCATTGTGCTCAGTGAAATAAACCAGGCAGTAAAAGAGAAATACCATATGATCTCACCTATAAGTGGAACCTAATCAACAAAACCAACAAGCAAGCAAAATATTACCAGAGACATTGAAATAAACAAGAAACTGATAGTAACCAGAGAGGAGGGGGGAGGGTATAACGGGAAAAGGGGGAAGGGTCATCAAGGAACATGTATAAAGGACACACGGACAAAGCCCAATGTGGGGTAGGATTGAGGATGGGAGGTGGGGATGGGTAAGGTGGGGGGAGTAGCGGGGGGAAATGAAGACAACTGTACTTGAACAATAATAAAAAAATTTAATTTTAAAAAATGTACAGTTGAGAATCACTGTTTCAGAATGTATCTCCTACCATACCACCTATCTCCTAACAAAAGAGTCTTGACAGAGAATCTACATGACTAAAAAATGATACTTTTTAGTCTATTTTAGTCTAATTAGATAATTCACATGGTACAAATTAGCAATGGATATCTTTCTAGTGTTGCTAAGCATTTGAAAGCTTTTTCAGTAAATTAAACAAGCCAGCTACTGGGCTAGATGCTGCAAATTAGGTAGTGAACAAAACAGACAACCCTTCCCTCACAGAACTTACGCTCAACAGAGAAACACAGAAATAGTATTTTTTTCCTAAAAAAAAAATCACCATAAGCTTAGTTACAAATGAATTCATGGCACTTAGAAACGTCTGAAAAGATTAAATAAATCTTGGCTATCTGATTTAAAATGAACATTTTTAATGCATTTATCAGATGATGTAGTTCATGTGAAATAAACTGAGTTGTTTTAAAAAAAAGAATGAAAAACAAAACAAAACTTCCCTAAAATTTAATCATTTGTAGGGTTAAATGGGGCAGGATGCTTGACATTTGTGCCACTTCCTTATCTGTTTTCACGCCCAGGCAGCCTGCACACCCCTGCATCAGATCTGCAGCAGTGACTGCTCTCTGTTTGGGCAGCAAACAGCCAGAGTTGAGCACACACTGTGGGGTGGGGGGAAGGAGCTGAAAGGGCAACAGAGATTGAGTTTTCTGAAAAGCTTATCTCTAAACTTTGAATATGGTTACAGGGATGTTTTAAAAGTGTGCATACATTTTACAAGCAACTTTCTGAAGAGCAAACTTTTTGTAAACCAAAGTATGAATACTATGTGGTAAGTATATAGCATAAGCCACATGCTATTTTTCCTTTGGCAAGATTGGTGGGGGAAAAGTCAATGTACACTGGGTCTAGTACCCTTTTTTCTTAACCTAAGCACTGCAATCTGCAAACATTAAGGAGGCTGATTCATTTTTAGCTATTCAAATATAAATTGAGAAGAAAAAAATTTAAGTCACTAATTCTTATACTATTCTGTGCATTCTTCTAAATGTACTTAAAACTAAATTAAACTGTCTTTTGTTAAAGATTTGTATGGCTTCCCCTCTATCACTTTAAACAAAAACAATAAAACTGGTCCGTTTTTCTGGTAAACTGCAATGTTACCTGATACTAGATGATTTCATTCTAATTCAAACATATTCAGAAACCCCAAGTACAATAGTTGAGCCGCAACTTCAGTGGAAATCAGAAAAACTATCTCTTACTCAGTACCAAGTTCTAATCCAATAGAGCGGAGGAAAGTTAAAATGCTAAATTAGTGACAGGTCAAATTGAATTTATTACCTTAGCCAGAACTTGGAAAGAAGGCCTCCAGCACATATAAAACCGGGGTAAAATGTAGAGTGAACTCCCACATACACATCGTGAGCTTCAACAGTTGCCGGAGCATGACCAACCTTGATTCATCTCTAATAACCACTTCCCTTCCCTTCCCTCACCCTCTCCACCATTGCTCTGAAACAAAATCCAGACTTCATAGTATTTCATTGATAACTACTTCAAAACCTATCCCTGAATCATTAGGCCTTTTCCAGGTATCAAACTTAGGCATCATTTTTAATAAAATGCAACCAGATCTAGTGGTTTATTCTCATGAACACATCACTCCCGTTATTACTTCTTTGCTGAAGGAGATGGCCTTTTACAAGCGCAGAACAAAGCAAGATTCAGAGTAATAGCGAATATACAGGGTCTGGCAGAAGCAAGGCCTGCTGGAGTGTGGTTGGTAGGGTAATAATATGGGTGTAAAAATTTACAGTTTTAATTCAAATATCTTACTTGAAATGTCACATGGCGTGCTTGAGTGTGATATTGTTCTGTTACAGAATTACACGCTTATGACTTTGTAATAAAAGATGTTGTAATAAAAGGGGCATTATTTGTGCTGGACCCTGTATTTTTCACGTCTTAGAAAAACCCAATCTTCATGTCATTTAGGAAAATTGACCCCAGAAATATCAGGACATTACATTCTCTAAATAAAAATTTCCCAGCGAGGCTGACTAGCATGTCTGCTTTGGGAAGAGAGCTGTGGGAGTCTCACTTCTATCTGTGTGACAGTGAGACCGCTAAGTTACGACAGGTGATCACCAGAAGGCCATACGCCTCACCCCACCAGACCATTAACACTGAGAATTTCTACCAAGAAGCTGAGCAACTGTAAGAAGAGCCCAACAGGTCGCTCTTTCCTACGTGGCCACATTGATTTCCATGGCTCCTGCCACTGTAAGCTGCTCCTGGTCCCTGGAACTCATTTATTCCCTGCTGCTCTTTCAGTGCTGAACACTCACTTCACTATTACTATATGAAGATGTCCTGTCCAAAGGGGTTGGGAAAGATAACAGGTAGCAAACTAGTTCATCTTCTGGCCCTCTTCTGAATGCTGCTGTCTTGTTTGACTAAGAATTTTAAGTGTTTTGTTGTAGACTTTTCCACTAGCTGGCACCACGCCATGCATAGTCGGTTTAGGCTGTGTGTTGAATAAATGATTCTTAACTCATATTCCATAGCACTTAGTAGTGCCATGTTCGGTGCAGGCACTTGATACACAAGCTTGAAATGGGTGGAAAACAGCATGCTGGCTGGGAAAACAGATAAGCCACTCATTCTCAACAGCAGCGTACTCCAATGGAAGAAAAACATTTCATCATTTTCATAGGGATTTGTGTTGCAAGTAAACCACTCAAAGTTTTTTTTAGAAAAAAAATTCTCAATAGATTATTTTTATTACTATGCAAATACAAGTTTTCTAAAGTATTGCTCATATTATTTCTACCCTGTTTTAAGTAGATAATGAAACTAGGTCTACAAATCGCAAACTAGTGGATAATGAAAATGTACAAAAAGCCTATGATAACAAGTAATGCAGTTCAAGACTCTGGCACATGTCAAAAACCCTTACAACCCAAGCAATGCCATGTTTTGATGCATCTAATTGGGTTTAGTAATCACCTTTGAATCTGAAAACCAGGGAAGTCCAAACCCAACTCTCTTTCCCCATAAAAAAATAAAATTAAAAAAAATGCACAGTCAGCCCTCCACTTCCTCTGAGAAAAGAGTTCACTGCACCAGACAAGAATATTTGAATGAATCCAACCAACTGCACTGCAATTTCCAAGAAAACACAAGAGTGTAAACCACCAGAAAGCATAATATTACAAATTTACCCCTTCCTTTCTATCTCTCTGCAGTTCCCAAGCTGCCTTCCTCATCTTGTAAAAGGTTGGTTATTTGCTAGATTGTATCGAGGCGGTGTCAGGGGAGAGAACTTCAGCATTACATACACTTTGCTTCCCTCCTCTGAGCGCCTTAGTGGGAAGGCATGAGGGTCCTTCCCTCTTTTTTCACCCCGCGCAAGCGGAGCCACGGTCACAAGACCAGGCTTTTCTGGCGGCGCTGCCATTCGGCCCTCCTGGAGACTTGGGCATCACCACCCGGGGCTCCAGCAGTTGCTGGCAGGACTAGTACTACGGCCTGGAGCATACCCACAATGCAGCCAGCCCCAGGCACCCAAACCCTTTCGTGGGCGGGAAGGGAAAGAAAGCCTCGATGCTTAAGTGAAGACACTCATTTTTTCCCTAGGTAGACGTAAGTTAGTTCTTAGCTCCCAGTAAGAAATGGATGGGGCGTGGGGGGGGGGGGGGGGAGTATGCAATCTCCAGAAAAAGTGAGCAGCCAATGCTGTCTCGCCGGGGGAAATTCAAACGCCTGACGCCAGGAGAGTCCAACCTCCGCGCTCTGGGAGGCCTGGTGCGTGCGCAGAGACCCACGGCCAGCGTGTCCGTCCCCGCACCAGGCTGTCCCCGAGCGGACGCTCCCTCTTTAGAATCACTTTTCTCTCCAGAACATGCAAGATCTGGAAAGCCAAGCCTGGAGGCTAGACTCAGTTTCCCACCTGTGCAGGAGAAAGAAATAAGGCGGGAGCACCGACCCGCACGTTCCTGGGGAGACCGGCACTTACCTGCGCTCGGAAGTAGAGGAAAAGGGCAACGCTGCAGACGACCTGGCCCAGCCCCAACCCCAAGAGGGCCACGAACATGAAGCGGGAGGAGGCTGCTGGCTGCTGCGGCACGGGCGGGGCGGGCGGCGGCGGGGTGTGCAGAGGGCCCTCGTGAGGGGTGCTGGAGCCGCCGCTGCCCATCTCCTCGGAGCCACGCAGGTACTTGGTGTAGTCTCGGCTGGCGCGGCGCATGGCGCTCCGCCCGCTCTCCCCGGTGCTCACCTCCTTCTCCCTTCTTCCGCTGCAGATCTGCCAACTCCCAAGGCAGCCCGCGCTGGGCCAGGCGGGCCTCGACGTGGGGCGCTCGGAGCCAGTCGCTGCTCCTGGGCGATCCGGCTAGCAGGCAGGGCGCCCGGCCGCCCCAACTCTTATAAACCGCTTGGAGAGGGCTGGCCTCGGGAGCCAATCAGCCCTGGGGGAGGCTGCGTCTTCCACTCCCACCTCTGGCTTCCCTTCTTCCTTTCGCCCTCCTTTCTCACTCTCTTCTCTCAAAGGTCTCCTCCCCGTTGGGCCCTCAGAGGAGGAGGCTGTGGGTTGTTCCAGTGGTTACAGACAAAACTTGTCCATCCCCAGATGCCTTTTTGGAAGTCCAGAGATGGGCCAGAAGATGTGCAGATGCATGCCCTGGTTAAAGATAAAGGTGACATCAGCCATTCCTCAGGCAATTTGCATTTCTGAACCTCAGTCTCCCGTATAGGATTCAGAAAGTTGGACTTGGTGACCTCTGAGAGTCCTTTCTATCTCTCTCCTCCTTGTTCCTCTCACCCCTGGGAGAAAAAAATCAGAAAGGACCATCCTCAGGTATCCTGAGAAGGCAGTTTCTATCATGGTTCCAAATATAGATTCTTAATTAGTGTTTCAGCAGACTTAGAAAACCAGAAGCCCCCTTTTCAAATCCCTATTTCCGCACCCTCAAAGTGGTTTTGAGCAATGCAGGTTTTGAACGTGGCAGCAGAGAGCCTAAGGCACCAACTCTGACTTCATTTTTTAAAAAGGTACAGAGAGAGGAGTAGGACCCGATAGCTTCCTATCGATACATAGAATCATATATTACACTCTTTCAGAGTTCGCCACATGCCACCTCTACTGCTTAGCAGTTATTTTCCCTCAGAGCCCTAAAGGTAAGAGAGGGCTATGTCCCCTGTAGGCAGCCCCGAGGGCTCATCTAACTGTCAATCAGGAAAGAGGGATGTTACCCAAAGCTGGAGGTGCAGTTAAATGTTAGTTTCATTGCTGAAGAAAACTTCCCAGGTCTTTTTAAAAGCCTCTATTCAGAATTGTGTCCCTTGGTGGGAACATGAAAATGCGAACATTGCTCAGAAATTCCCATACATTGTCAGGAAGTAAGGGAGGTTCTGGCCAGTTTAAACACCTGTAAAAACTTAGGGTGCTTCTAATTTTCACTAATGCTTTTTAATAGTGTGTCCTCTTTCTGCACAGTTCTCTAATGGGCACTTGTATAAGCAAGATCTATCACAATGGCACATCTCTAAGCTATCAGAGCTGCTGACCTCAGCTGAGCACGTAGAACTCAGCACGCTGAGAAAGAGCAACAGGGTGGATGGAAGAGTACCCGTACAAAACAAATGGTCTGTTCAGACTCCAGAGTGCTTTGAACATGTATATTCAAACTCGAATATAGAAATAACTGTACTCCTTGCAATCCTGTGTGTCTTTCTACCCTGTTCACTTGGCAAGCAGGGATTTTTTTTTTTTTTCCCTCATCTTCTTGTCCTTCTTTTGGGAAACATTTCTGTAGTTCAGAGTTTTTCTAAACCTTTATAAGAATCAAAGATTTTGTTAAAACAACTAACCCACAATGACTTTACTGCAGACCCTGACACCTTGTCCCAGTGTTTTGTCCTGGTTTTATTCCTTGACCACTTGGTACTCAGATTGCAAGAAGTTCCCTCAGATGTCCGAATTATGTGCAGGTATGATCGAGCCAGTAGCTTCATGTTTAGGACCCCATATTACACTTCTACAGACTTCTTCCTGTGACACTCCTTCTGCTTAGCAGTGATTTTTCCTTTATTACCCAAAAAGTGCCATCCATAGGCCAGATTGGAAACTCCATTTTCGGTCTATTTGTTGCTCCTTCAAAAGTAATAAACCTTTCTGCCTGTTTATTTACATACTCATTTGTAGACATTCTAGACTCCCAAATTAATATGTAAACCCCATATTTTCAATTACTTTATTTGTACTACTCACCACTCTACGCCTATTTCCTAGATTGTTGCCTGTACACAGTAGGTGCACACTAGACACATGTTGAACAAGATGATTGCGAGGACCCACAGAGCCTCTGCCCCTGCCGGGTCAGAGCCGCACTGCCCCTCACCTGATCGCATCCCCTAACTGGTCCCGCTACCTCGTCTTGTTTGCCCCTGAACCCATTTGTGCACACGGATTAGGGTTTCCTTTTTAAAGCAAAGAGATCTATCATTTCCCTGTTTTCAATCTTTCAATGACCTCTAAGTATAAAGTCTAAACTCTTGAGATAAAAACCTTAAATGGACCTTCACAATCTGACCCAAAACTCCTTTTCTACATCAGCTCCAAATACGGCCACAAGCTGTAGTACACTTCTCTCCCATCTCCCCGTACGTGGGTGACTCTCCTACTGCCCTTTCTCTCAGCTCCAGAAGCCCTCTGTCCCGCAAGCTTGGGTTGGCACCCTTTGTTTTATGCTTTTGTAGCACCCTTAACTTCTCCTGTTATGACATGCATGCATTCATTGTTCACTCTGCAGATACATCGGTGGCAACCCGCTATAAACCAAGCGCTAAGCTGGACTCCAGAAACAGTGTAGCAGTCAAAATAGAACATGAGGCTTACACTCTAGTGGGGGGAGGGGATAAAAGCATGATGAACAAATCACCTAACAAACTATTAACTAAAACCATGATAACTGTTTAGAAGGCAAAGTGCAAGAACAATGAAAACATCTTGATGATAATGTGGTCTAACCTATTCTGGAGAGTCAGAGAAGGCTTGTTTCTTGGGCAAAGATAATGATTAAAACTATTCCCCAAGCAAAGCTACCCGAAGAAGTGAACAGGGGACTGCCTTAAACAGAGGATGATTGTGTTATTGTGATTATTTGTTTACTGTATCATCCCTGTTGGACCTGTATGTGAGTTCATTAATATTTTTATCATTATATCAATTGATCAGTTAATTTGTGAGCAAAATTGAAACAATTAAGTCAAGGCCCTACTAAACTAATATATATTAAGAGATACCACGACCAAGGACACAATTGAAGATTCAAGTTTATAGCATTGCTCAGCTACAAACACCTAACTGGACTGATACTTCTCAAACTGAACTTTCTGGTGCCCTGGCATGTTAAGATGGGATCCTTTTGGATACACATGACAATGTAGCAGTTCATATATCTGAAAATGTAGGGTTAGGTCTAGATTCAGGCATGGCTGGTGTAGGCCTGAGTCCAAAAGTGCCTTTCCCATGAGCCTGAGGACTGAGTTACCCCAGTCTGAACCTCATGGGCTGACAAAAGGGAAGAAATAATTCCCAAAGAAAATTTAAAGTGCAAGTATCAAAAAGCTATGATAATGGACAGGCAAAAATAAGAGATATCCACTACTAGTCATTCTGCTAAGTCAGCAATGTCCAAACACTGGCCTCAGGACTCCTTTATGGTCTTAAAAGTTAATGAGGACCCCAAAGAACTTGTGTTTATGTGAGTTGTATTTGTAAATATTTGGCATATTAGAAATCTAAGTTAAGGGATTTTTAACCCATTGGCATGTTAATGTAGTACACTTTTGTTTAAAAAAAAAACACTTTTTAAAGTAGAGAGAAAAGTGACACTGTTTTAACACATTTGAAAATCTCTTTAATATCTGGTTTAATAGATTCTCATATCCACCTCTGTATTTAATCCGTTATAATATTGCATATCACAGAGCCTCCGTAGCACCCCACTGTACACTCCTGAAAGAATGAAAATGAAAAAGGGAAGCAATTTCTCAGTGTTATGAAATGCTTTGACTTCACAGAACACCTGTAAGGATCGCAGAGATTCTTAGGCATCCCCAGACACACTGTGAAAACGGCTGTTCCAGATGTTAGTTGACATTCACTTAATAAAAGGGGTGATCCCAAGGTCAGATCAGTGTGGAAAATACTGTTAAGCAACATTAGTTGTTTTATGTTTAATACAGATCTTATCGGTGGCATTAATGTACAAATATGCATTGTAAACCTACTAAAAAGAGATTTGGCATTCACTGTTTTCAGAAATTATTTATCTTTTTGGGAGAGTCAGGGGTGCAGTTAAGCAACAAGATTTGGTAAAAACTATGAGAGACACCAGTAGGCCACTAGTGGACAGTACAACACAGATGGCCTAAGTGTCAGTAAAACAGTTAGTAACCAGGGGACATATGGGGATGAAGGACAGGAAGAAGAGAGACAAGAGACAAGACCATGGAGAACGTTGAAGAATGTGGCAAATTGGAGAAACGCATTCAAATCAATTCCGAGCATCACGCTTGGCCCCACAAAGCATTCCACCACATGCAGTTTCAAGTCCTTGCTAGAGCTTCATGGAGCCCCTTAAATACCACTAGTTGGTCAATTACTCTCACCCTCCTTAGCATGGCTTATGGAGTCTTCTGATTTCTACTTCCTTTGTTGCTTCATTTTTCCCCTACATGCTCACACTTTATGCCCCAGCAACACAAAACTACTTGCACCCTCCATTTCTTACCTCTATACCTTTGGCCCTCTGGCCTCTTCCACTGGGATGACCCTTCTGCAACTCTTTCCCCTTATCACCGGCTTCCCTTCACTCAGTTAAGACCCCTGGTCCTTACACTAGCTGGGTTGGGCTCTATGATTCTTGTTACACTATGCTCCTATGTTGATCATCGCTACGAAACTTCTTTTTCCAATCTTACATTTACTTCTCTGTCTCACCTACTGGACTGAAAGCTCCCTGAGGGAAGTCATTATCTTTGTACTACTGACTAACACAGTGCTTAATGAATGTTTTTAAAATAAATGAACAAGTAAAAGAATATATAAATGTATCTGGCATTCCAATAATAAAGGGCGGATCTGAGCAGAAACCTAAGTGTTAGAGAGGAAAGTACCCCAAATAATATCACTTTTGAAATACATTGATAATCTATTTTTCCAGCTGGCAATTGTTTATTTTTTATCTTTTTTTGTTGTTGTTCACATACAGTTGTCTCCATTTTCCCACCACCACTTCCCCCACACTACCCACCCTCACCTCCTACCCTCAGTCCTACCCCCTTTGGCTTTGTCCATGGATCCTTTATCCATGTTCCTTGATGACCCTTTTCCCTGTTATCTCCCTCCTCCTATATGATCAATTAATATTCAACAAAGGGGGCATAAGCATAAAATGAAGTAAAAACAGCCTCTTCAAAAAATGGTGTTGGGAGATCTGGACAGCTACATGCAGAAAAATGAAACTCGGCTACCAACTTACACCATACACAAAAATAAACTCAAGGTGGATAAAAGACTTACATATAAGTGGTGATACCATAAAAGTCCTAGAGGAGAACATAGGCAGGAAAATCTCAGATATTGCACACAGCAACATTTTCACCAATATGCCCCCTAGAGCAGGGGACACAAAGGAAAGAATAAACAAATGGGACCTCAGTAGTCTAATTAAACTAGGAAAGCATACTTCAAATTTAGGGCATAAGATGCCCAGACAATATGGAGTAATAATAATATGTATTTCTAGTGCTAATATTTTAGAATTTTAATAACAAGCTTATAAAACTTAAGAAAACTTGAACTTGAGTGATTTTCAGATTTTATATAATTATCTACATAGTAGCAGTTCTCAAACTTTTTAGTCTCAGGACCTCTATAGACTCTTAAAAATCAAAGACACCAAGAAGCTTTCTAAATGTGGGTTATATCTGTCAAATACCTACCATATTAGAAATTCAAAAGAACTTCTTTTTAGTCATTTGAGGTAACATGTAACATAGTTTATGAAAAATAACTATAAAAATAAAAATACTAGTGAAAGGAGTTGCATTGTTTATTTTTGTAAATTTCTTTAATAGAAGACAATTATATTATCCTCTGTGTTCTGTACACACTCTGATGTGATACACTGTTTTTTTTCTTGAGTTGTGTGGCGAAAATAAGTCTCACACAAACATATGGTTAGAGAAGGGAGGGATAGTTTAGTTGCCTTTCCAGATAATTGTGGAGTTCTCCTTTTCTATTACACCCAAACACAGCAAGTGGTCATTTCTTAACCATTAGTTGCACTGTGGAATCTAAAACCATCAGTGAAGTTTTCCTCCTCTGTTATAATAGAATCCACTGGTCTATCTTCTTCTTTGAATGGATCTCTTACCCAGAAGTAATTTTGCATCAAACATTGGTCATTTAGAAAATATCTGTTCACCAAACTCCACGGATCTTCCAAATGTTGACAGTTTTTATTATAATATATGAAAAACCTGCATTCATGAATATCACCACTGATTTTATCAGGAAAGTCTTTAGTATGGGGAAGCTAAGTTCAGTGTCAGATAGGAATTTTGAAAAATCCTATTTTTTCCTTGAAATCTTGAATTATATCATCAGCAGAAAATGCTGCCAATTGTTTTCCTTAAATCAACAGGCTCACTTTCATCATTTTCCAGACAACATCTGCCAAATATCCAGGTCTGAAAAGCAGAGTCTGTCTGGCACTTGTTCATCTTGCACTTCACGCAATCACATGAGTGCTTTCCTCATGACAATTATACTTAGTTATATAGCAGAAGTGCTTCACATAATATTTAACAATGCATATTCTAGTGTTAAGATTTAATAAAATAATTCTTACTGCTTCATCAAAGATAATCTTAAGTGAAATTGGCTTTTTTTAACCATGATGTGTATAGCAGTGAAGACTACAATGACCACCAACACAGTTCATGTCAACTGTGTTTGATTTGGCACCAGCTGTGCTATGGATCCAACATCTTACCCATCAGTGCAAATGTCTACACAGTAAAAAAAAAAAAGAAAGACAAATTATGAGCTTAGTATTACTATATAGATAACTTCAATCATGAGGATCCCATGAACTGGTCTCAGAGAGCCCTGGGTGTGAGGACCTCTTTGAGAACCACTGCCTATTGGATGGTGGCATCTCTTGGAGAGGGTCTACACAGGGCATCCTAGTTCCACTAGGTGTGGAAAACAGTCAAAAGTAGGTCTGGGAATCACGTGCAAGGAAGAAAGTCCCATGGCACAGAGAAAGGAATGAGACCTAGAGTACTGAGCACTGGGTACTGGGACACCACTGCTGGGGATCCCTCTGTGCCCAGTCCCACATTCTTTAGCAACCTGTTCTGTCTGTTATCCCTTAGACCTCCAGAGTTTTTTCTCACCTGGCTAGCTAGTGAAGGAACTAGTGCCTTGGCTCTCTCAATTATGTCTCATGCTGCTTTCAAATCCCCACTGAGGGATTCCTTAGAGCCCCTCCTTGAGCCATCAGACCATCACAAGGCAAGAGCTTCAATCTGAGCTGGTCAGATTAAATATTTTATTGGTGTTTGTTAAACTTTTATTTGAAGAAAAAGTTCTATCATCAAAAGTAACAAGCTTACTCAAACAAGCATATTATTTCCAGCAATAGCAAAAGTAAAAACAAACTTAAAATAGGAAGCCACTGTTGGATTTTAAGTATGAAAGTGATATTGGATGAGCAATTTAAAGATCTGACCCTGGGGGTTTAGTTGAGGTTGGATTTGAGATGTGACTGACTAGGAATAGGGAGACCTGTGAGAAGAAGGTGTAGGCATCTAAGTGAGGGTGGTGAATGTCAGGAGGTTCAGGGAGGGAAGATCTAATCCCAACTGATTGGGGTAAGATGTCTGAGAAGAGGCAGTCAAGTGCTGAGTTAAGTATACTGACTAAAGCTAGGCTGCCTGGGTTCAAACAGTAACTCCACTGCTTCTTGTCCATGCAACTGTGGACAATTTACTTAACCTCTCTGAGCTCTCTCTACAAAGTAGGGATGGTGAGGTTCAAGCCAAGATGGAAGTAGAAATGCTTCACTTCCTTACCAACCAAACAAAGGATAACAACCAATCAAAAAAACAGAAATGCCAGAAAATCCAACGGTATGGAAGTCCAACAACCAAGGAGTTAAAGAAGAAACATTCACCCAAAGCAGTAGGAAAGGTAGAGACCAGAGATGGGCAGCCAAGATAAGAGGAAGCACCACAAGGCAGCAGACCATGCAAGCAAGCAGAGGTTGGCTGAAAGGGAAACTAAAGAGCCAAAACTAGCTATAAAATACTACAGGGGTTGTGACAGTGTGAAAAATTCCCAGTCTCGTGGGAGAGTTCATGGGAAAGTGGGGCTAGAGCAGAGCAAGCAAGTGGCATTGTTCCTTCTCCATCCCCTCCCCCACAGACAGCACCTCAATGCAGCAAAGAGGGTTGATTTGCCCTGGCAAACACCTAAGGCTCTACCTGCTTACTACATAACAGGTGGACCAAGAAAAAGAAATATGGCCCAAATGAAAGGACAGATCAAAACTCCAGAAAAAAAAACTAAGTGACAAGAAGATAGACAACTATCTGATGCAGAGTTCAAAACACTGGTAATCAGGATGGCTCATAGAATTGATTGAGCTCAGTAGCAAAATAAAGGAAGAAATTAAGGCTACCCAAAGCAAACTAAAGCAAAATATACAGGGAACCAACAGTGAAGGGAAGGAAACCATGACTCAAATCAACAATTTGGAACAGAAGGAAGAAATAAACATCCATCTGGAACAGAATGAAGAAACAAGAATTCAAAAAAAATGAAGAGAGGTTTAGGTACTTATGAGTCAACTTTAAGCATTCCAGCATCTCAATCATAGGGGTGCCAGAAGGAAAAGAGGAAGAACAAGAAATTGAAAACTTATCTGAACAAATAATAAAGGAAAACTTTCCCAATCTGGCAAAGGAAATACACTTCCAGGAAGTTCAGGAAGTCCAAACAGTCCCAAAGAAAATGGACCCAAGGAAGAACACACCAAGGCACATCATAATTAAGTTACCCATGATTAAAGATAAAGAGAGAATCTGAAAAGCAACAAGAGGAAAGGAGAGTTACCTACCAAAGAGTTACCATAAGACTATCAGCTGGTTTCTCAAAAGAAACCTACAGGCAAGAAGGGGCTGGAAAGAAGTATTTGAAGTCATGAAAGGCAAGGACCTACATCCAAGATTGCTCTATCCAGCAAAGATATCAATTAGAATGGAAGGGCAGATAATGTGCTTCCCAGATAAAGTCAAGTTAAAGGAATTCATCATTACCAAGCCCTTATTATATAAAATGTTAAAGGAACTTTTCTAAAAAATAGAAGATCAAAAACTATGAACAGTAAAATGACAACAAACTCATACCTATCAACAACTGAGCCTAAAAAAAAAAAAAAAAATCTGAGCAAACAATGAGAACAGGAATAGAGCCAGAGAAATGGACATCACATGGAGGGTTTTCAGTGGGGAGGGGAAGAGGTAGAATGAGGGAGGAGGTACAAGGAATAAGAAGCACAGTTGGTAGGCATAAAACAGATGGGGAGATTAAGAATAGTATAGGCAAAGAAGCCAAAGAACTTATATGTACAACCCATGGACATGAACTATGGAGGGAGAGGGAATGCTGGTAGGAAGAGGGTTGCAGGGTGGAGGGGGATAAAGGGAAGAAAAAAATGGGAAAACTGTAATAGCATAATCAAGAAAATATACTTAAAAAATAAATAAATAAAATAAGGATGGTAAAAGGAGTGCCCACACCATAGGATTATGGGCAGAGAAAAACCTAACAAAGTGGGCATCTTTTTTAAATATCTAGGAGATAAAATAGATAGAACTTGACATGAGAGGCAGCTGGTGAGATCAATGCCAGAACCTCTCACTTGGGTGACTGGGTGGGTAGTGGTACCATGAATACAGATAAAGAACATACCAGTTTTGTGATGCTGGAAAGAATGAAGTTATTGTGAATCAAGATCATAATTAAACTTTCTATTTCAAATGTCATTTTATTTGCACTGTTTAATCTATTTATCTAACTACCTCTATATGTTTACTCATTTTTAAAGATTTTAGTTATTCATTTTTAGAGAGAGGGAAGGGAGAGAGAAAGGAAGAGAAACATCAATGTGTGAGAGATACATCAACTGGTTGCCTCTCACATGCCCCCAACCAGGGACCCCGGCTGCCAACCAAAGCATGTGCCCTGACCAGGAATCAAGCGGGTGACTTTTTGGTTCACAGGCCAGTGCTCAATCCACTGAGCCACACCAGCCAGGACTGTTTACTCATTTTTTTAAAAGTCTTTGATCTTCCTTCTTTTTATTGGATTACTTGAACATGTATATGCAGTATATACATATATAATAATCTATTATCAGCTATCTTTGCTCTAAATAAATATTTTATATATATACCCAGTGTCTGTAATAGTGAACAAATATTTCATAATATAAATTTAATGATATAAAAAGTGTCTCACCCCTGATGTCCTCTTACTAGACAGTTTAAACAAAATATTCCATAACTATTTGATCACTGATTTTATAAATTTTATCTTTCTATGAAATTGCATTGAAACCCTCAGCTAAAGACACCAAGCCTCTTTCATTTGGTCACTTAATGAGCATTTTTAATAGCGTGAAAAAGTTCCTAATGTTTTCTACCCTCATAATTTAGTAGGTAAGAGAGATATTTAAGCCAAATCAAAATATGGTTCTCTAAGAGCTGTCTTGAAAGTCTGAAGAAAGTGCTACAAGTAATCAGAGAAGGTTCAGATAACTCTGTGGGGGGTTGGGGGTTAGTCAAAGAGGTTTTCACAAAAGTACCAATGAGCCTGGGTCTTCAGAGATATATAGGAGTCTGTGGAGTCAACAAAACAAAGAAGGAGTGCTGCCCGTTTGGGGAAGAGACCGCATTGACCGCAGGGTCACTGAACTGATATGCTCAGGCCAGATCTTGGAGAGTCTTTTGAATTCTTGAGAGAGTTGGATTTTATCTTGGAACACCAGGTATCCGTTGACAATATTTAAGCAAAGGAACAACACACCAGTTGACTTTTTTAGTTTATTTTGACTTAATTGAAGATGGTGGCATGTAAGAAAAAGAAGGCAGAAATAGGAAAGTCGGTTAGTTGGTAGCTACAATTGTCCAAACTGAAAGGATGGATTCTTGAATTAAGGCATAAAGGGTCAAAATGGAGAAGTGGTACCTGATCACAGGGATATTTAGAAGGAAAGGGCAATGTTGACAGGGGTGTGAAAGACAGAATTGTCAAGGGTGACTGAGGTTTCTAGATGGGATGACTGTCTTAAGGTGAAAAATCAAGAGAAAAATCAGGTGTAAAAAAATTGGTGCAAAGAACAATGAGTTGTATCTTAGACATGTTGAATTTGAAGTGCCCGCTACTCCACAATTCAATTCATTTCTTGAGCATTCTTTTTTTCCTTCAGAGATTAAATATTTTGTCTGTATTATTAGGAATTAACATAATTAAAATGCAATCCCTATCAAAATGGCATGTTTTAGAGATCTAGAACAAACAATTTTAAAATTTATATGGAGCTACAAAAGACCCTAAATAGCTGCAATAATCTTGAGGAAAAAGAACAAAATTGGAGGTATGTTACTTGGTATCAAACTATACTACAAGGCAAAACAACATAGTACCTGCATAAAACAGACACATGGATCAATGAACAGAACAGAGAGCCCAGATATAAACCCATGCCTTTATGGTCAAGCAATCTGCCACAAAGGAGGTAAGAACATACAATGGGATAGAGACAGTTCATTCTATCAGTGCTATTGGGGAATCCAGACAGATACATGCAAAACAAAGGAGACTACCTTCTTACACCTGAAACAAGAATAAACTCAACATGAATTAAGTATTTGAATGTAAGACTAGAAACCGTACAACTCCTAGGAGAAAACAGACAGTAAACTCTCTGACGTTGTTCTTAGTAATAGTTTTTCTGAGTTTACTGTCTATCTTCTCCTAGGAGTTTTATGATTTTGAGTCTTACATTTAAGCTTTTAATCTATTTCTGAAAATACTCAAATGGGACTTTGTTCAAACTAATATGTATTGAACACCTGAGCAAATGTCATATCAGTTCTTACTGCAGATCTTATGTTCTTTCTGTCATACTAAGCTGCCTCTCATAAAGTAGCACATGGGTTTTTACCAAAGACCCCATGCAAAATAAAGGATAGAAATAAGTGATCATTGCCTTGACGGGTGGCTCAGTTGGTTGAGTGTTACCTCACGAAGCAAAAAGTTGCCAGTTCAATTCCCAGCAGGGGAACAAGCCTGGGTTGCGGATTTGGTCCCCAGTCGTGGTACATAGAAGAGACAGCTGATCAATATTTCTCACATCAATGTTTCTCTCCCTGTCTTTCCCCTCCATTCCCCTCTCTAAAAATAAATAAAATCTTTTTTTTTAAAAGAAATAAGTGATTGTTTAACATGCATCTATCCCTGCTCTATTTCAGAAAACTTTAGAAATCTTTCCTGAAACAAAATAGTTGAAAACAGAGACTCTGGGCCATGTGTCCTGTGTTTAAATCAAGGTTCTTCCACTTACAGATTGGGTGGCCTATGTTTTTATACCTTAGCAAACTCATCTTAAAATAAAGAAAACAATATTTAACCTATGGGACTGTGATGAATACGGTAAAACTCAACATACCCAAAATCTTTAGAACAATGTTTAATATACACATATTACTTCTCTTATCATTCTTGTTGGCATCATTGTTGTTACTCTGTCTAACACACAGCATCACCTATTGGCCAGTTAGATTTCTGTCAACATCCATCAGCCTGAAAGTACGAAAAAGGGCACTGAGAAAAAGAGTTGTCCCAAAGTCTATGCATTTACTTAGTCGAAATAATTAGGAATCTTAGAAGAACAGTCATTTCAGGTTCTCATCTTTAAATATAAATCCAGTGTGCATGAAAAGAGATAAAAAATATAAAGCAATGAAATCTCTTCTGTAGTAAGCAACAGCCAACTGCAGTTAAGCATGATCAGTGAGGGCAGTGGAGGAGTCAGAAAAACTCGTGCACAAGTAAGGAAGGCACCGCGGAGCAGCTGCAGGGTCATAGCTGGTGTGCCCCGGCGGTGCACTGGCCCAGCCCGCACCTGAGAGCTGACAAAGACAAGACCTTCGGAAAACGCTGGACCACATCAGTATGCCCGTGCTTACTCAAGCAGACACATTCTGTGGAAATACTTCTATCATGATTGATTATCATTCTTAAGATGTGGGTGTGATAAAAGGTAAACTTAATTTTCTTTATGTGGAAAATTCTCAGTTTTCAATGGTAAAATATTTTTTTAGAAAAAAAATTAATTAATGAGAAGTGTCTAAAATAACTATTAGAAATAAGTCATCCATTTGGCTATGTTAATATGTTCAAACTTATTTTTTATCATTACATTAGCATACCACAGAACAAGTGGGCAGACAACTGCATAACCTCATTTTATTTTTGGCATTTGCAGTTACATTTGACATTTACACTTTCTATACACAATTGTAATGGAAATTGTGCAACTCATCTATAAAGACATTTGTAATACTATGGAATTCCTTAACATTTACAAAGAAAAATTAGCATTTCTAAGAGCCAGCCATTTTGGACTAAGGTAAACTGACCAATAAAATCCACTGTCTTGAAAGGCAAATGTCTAATGTTGGAATCTTCAAGCCCAGCAGAGAATGAGGCTTGGTGAGGATATTGTAGAGTGGAGTAATCATCAGATGGGTAGTTAATATAGGTAATCTTTAAGGTTGTTCCCAGTCCTGAGATATAAATTAGCAATCTTAACTGGCCCTTCCAGGTATTATAGGCTGCAGTTTACAAAATGTTTTGAGATAAAAATATTCGACATGAACCCATATTTGCTTATTGACCACATTTGCTCTGTCCAATAGAACTTTCTGCCATGATGAGAATGTTCTATGCTCCTGCTGTCCAATATGACAGCCATTAGGCTTGCACAGCTACGGGGCTAGTGCAACAGAAGAACTGAATTGCCTCCGCTTCTCACCAGTCACTAAGGCTAGTGGATACCTTATTGGAGAGCACAGATTACACTCACCTTTTTATCTCTGATTTATATCTGCTTATCAGTATTTTGAATTTAAAACATTGTTTCACAGAAACTGAGGATCAGTATCATTCAGTGACTCTAAAGATAGCCCAAGTGAGAAGAGCTCTTACAGAGCGGAGAAGAAAATTTACTTTCACTCTGATCCCACAGCCTGGCAAGCATAGTGCCTGGCACAGAGAAGCTGTCAACAACATTATACAAATTTCCTTGGATTCCTTGAATCTCTTAATTCAAAGTCACTCGATTCAATTCAGTTCACTCAATCCCATAGGCTTCTTTTAAAGATAGTGCCAGTTTCTTATTTCATTTTCACTGTGCCAACAGTCCGAGGATAATAAAAGTTCAAGAACTTCATGAACCAGCTTAGCACATGAACTCAGAGATTAGTCAACAGCTTAAACAAACAAGGCTGGCCAGCTGGTCCCTGCTCTATTTTACCACAGTCTGGGGCAGGGACAAAGATATTTAGGAAAGAACTTGCAAGTGTTTCTCTTCCTCATTGCCCATCCCCTTCACTCCAGACCTATCAGTTTAATCTGCAAAGTGTTTGGCTGATGATGTGAGAGTGAGATAGTAGCTGGTCCTGGGACCACTGTGGTTGCCCCACAGTTGTGCTCAGGAAAGTCGCTCTCATGGGACCTGGGGAACCCATATCATGCAGAGCCTCTTCCCAGTGAGACATAGCCTGTTTCTCTGGGCCTCCCCTCCATAGGCCTGAGCCACAGAGTACATGACTACCACTGTATGGGCTCTCACTTTCTTGTTGTTTAATGTCCTAGAGGGACAGCTCTGCAATACCAAGAAGAGCTTAGACAAATAAACATGATCAGGACAAACTATAATTAATGGGCTCCACCACATAGCCAAACTGCCCAACTTCATAGTTTCAGACTATTTTGGATTCACCATAGAACATAGAACTTGCTTTTTCGGTAACTGCTCTGTTTAAGAGAGCAAGTCCAACCTAGGCTGGGATTGAGTAGGTGGTTCCTTTAGTACCTGCTGTTAGAGTGGGGTTGTGCATGCAGTGTTTGCTGGTTGATTTTCTTCAGCCCCCTCTCACTGGTGAAAAGAGTGGAGGACCCCAGATCTATAGACACTAGAGATGGGTGAATATTCCTATTCTAGAGATTACCATAGTTACAAAGGAGTGGGCTTTGTCATGGGTTGAATTGTGTGCTCACCAAAATTTATGTTTTGAAGTCTTAACTTGGAATGTGACTGTATCCGGAGATAGGATCTTTACAGAGGTAATTCAGTTAAAATGAGGTCATTGAGGATGAGCCTAATCTGATATCACTGGCATCCTTATAAGGAGAGGAAATAGTGACACAGACACGTACAGAGGAAAGATGATGGGAAGGCACAGGGAGAAGACCAATATCTACAAGCCAAGGAGAGAGGCCTAAAACAGAGCCTTCCCTTGTAGTTACCAGAAAAATCCAAACCTGCTAAGATTTTGATCTCAGAATTCCAGCCTCCAGAACTGTGAGGAAACTAATTTCTGTTGTTTAACCCCCCTCCCACCCCCGGCCAGTTCATGGTACTTTGTTACAGACACCCCAGCAGGCTAATGCAGGTTCCTCCAGCTCCATCTCTGCAGGCCCACAAACTTTATGTAGAGTATGATCTCTTGACCTGGTGTGTTCTTCTACTATCTTAAACGTATAGCCAGAAGAAACACTCCTCTGCTCCAGGTTAGTGCTATTTTTCCTCCCCTGAACCCTTTTATCCAAATTGTAGCAAATAAGTAGTGCCAATTAATTTGATATCTCTCTTGCTTTGCTCCTTCCTTTCCCATTTCCCAGAATAAATGAGTCTTTTTAGCCCCATAAAACATCTCTAGGACCCAGCTTGCCCCCAGGGAGGCCAGGGAACTTCTAAGGAGTTCCCAGAGTCCAGGCCAATTCTTCCAAACTTGGCCTTAGGGAAACCCAGGCTGCCACGAAAGTAGCTCTTACCAGATACTTCTGAGCCAAGTAGGATTTTGTTAGGTTTCATGGGACTAGCATTCCTTCTCCATAAAACACCCTCTTCCATATACTGTCCCAAAATAGTCAAAATTATTAATTTTTCTGTTACACATTGTCCTATTTTTATCACTACATTAAATAGTTGGCCATCTTTTGAGAATCCCCAAACCACTGTAGACTCTCCTGCCTTCTCCTGAGACCTATCTTAGTCTAGAGCTGTATCCCTGAGAGAGCTGGGCCTCAGGGATTCAGAGTAGGGGCAGAACAAGTGCAAGGTAAGAAAACATTCAGCTAAGGCTGTTTCTGGCTTTGTTTAAATTCATCATTGAACCCCTCAACATCTAGTACTGTCTGGTGTATGGGAGAGGCCATGCAAGCACTGGATCAACTCCAGCCCTCAGGGTTCCAACATCTACAATGGGGGTAGGGGCTTCTCCTGAAAGGGGGCTTGAACAGAGAAGGGTGGTGAAAAACAGAAAATGTACTATGATAGCTGGGCCCTTGGGAGAAGTATGTGAGCCACCTCTAGCAAAGCACTTGCCGGAAGAACCGTGGCCATCTCTTGCAGCACTAAACTGCCCTCACTCTGTCCACACAATTTACCAGATATTCAGAGCACACGAGGTATTCAGCAGCCCAAATTACCCACCCCTCCGATTTGTTAACTCTTCAGGAAAAAAGCAAGTATCCTTTTCTCATAATTCTCAGTGAGGAAATAGCTGCAAATTTTACCTGAGAAGCTCATTTCAAATATTTAAAAACATTTTCCATCAATAAGTTCTTACAATGTACGTGTGGTGACAGGTGTTTACTAGACCCACTGAGGCGATCATCACACAATACATACAAATATCTAATTGTTACATTGTACACTTGAAACTAATATAACATTACATGTCAATTATACCTCAGTTAAACAAAAATACCTGACCAGTAATGCCTCAAAACTGTCAAGGCCATCCAAAATAAGGAAGGTCAGAAACTGTTACGGTATAGAGTATCCCAAAGTGATATGACACTAATTGTAATATTGTATTCTGGATGGTAGCCCCCAACAAAAAGGGCACATTAGGTGAAAATTAAGTAAATCTGAATAAACTAGGCAATACTTTATCAATATTGGTTCACTAATTATAACAAATGTACCATACAAATATAAGATGTTGATATTAGGGCAAATTGGGTAAAGAAGTATATATGGGAACTCTTTGTACTATCTTCTTAATTGTTTTTTAAATTTAAAACTGTTCTAAAAATAAAGTTATTTACCAAAAAAAGTTCTTCTTTATAGTTAACCCAAACCATCATACTATCATTTTAATTTTCAATATTTTTATTATACAATTTTATTTTATATAAAATCAATATGTACTTATATGAAATATATATATATAAATTAAAGAAGAAAGTAATCACTCATAATCTCTCATTGGTGAAAATCCATATAAGTAATTTAGCATTTGAATATCTGTATATATTTATGGAAGTATGTTTACATTACTTAGATTGTACTGCGCATGCAGTTTTGGGTCCTATCTTTTTTGCTTGATATTGTTATAAGTATTCCTCCTCACCAATAGATACTCTTTATAAGTATCACCTTCACAAGTAAAGGTTTGAACCTATATCTTTGGTTGCCATGTTAATCTTATCAATAACATCCATAGCTATTTCATGGCACTGAAAATAAATCATTAAGCTTTTGATTTTATATTATAAATTATTTAAATATCAGATAACCTCATTATTTCTCTAAAACCTACTCAATCACTGAAGTTTCTGGGGTAAGATCAAGGTAGAAAGAAGTAAGTTTCTAAAGATGAGCACATGTTAAATACATTTTTTTTTCAACTTACAAATTCAGTGGTTTGTTCTTTAGGGAAAAAAATATCCATGGTATAAAAACAACCACAACCAAGTATCCTATTTTTCATTTTAATGGCTGCACCCCATAATTTTCTTAGCCATTGCCCATTGCTGAACATTAAAATTCTTTCCAATTTTTGGCTCCATTTATAATGATGCAATGAACTTTACTGCCTATGGAATTTACACTGTCACTGAGTTTTATATTTTGCCTTTAGACTATATCCTAGAAGAATTATTCAATGAAAAGATAATGTTTTAAGGCTCTTGATTTATATATTAAGCTATAATTTATATTCTTGCAGTCAACATCATCTTCAAAGAGCATAAACTTTTATATTCTTAAAGTGAGCCATTCAACTTCCTCCTCACCAGGTGCAGTAATTTCAGTTTCTTTAAACTTTAAGCTACTATCAAAGGACTGAAATGATTCCAGACTCCCAAGGGATGTATAATCTCGGATGGAGAAGCTTGCATACGACAAGACTTTTCAAATATGATGGAAGAGCCTTTGGAGTCCTTTCCGAAATCACACACAGCCTTCACAGACTGCTTTCAAATGTATTCTCTCCCTAGACATTGGAAGACTGCTGTCCCTACTGCAACAGTAAGAAGGAGGAAACAGACACAGTGACCACATTGACTAAACCAGAAGCTAGTGTGACGGTGCACAAGTATACGTCCAGAAACAATGGGGCTGTATATTTCAAATGCAGACCATACCATTGATATGCATTTATGTCTCTTAATAGACATTTCTTATTCAACAAATATGCACTAAGGGTCTGATATGTGCCAGGCACTGTGGTAGGTGTTGGACACATGATGGCAAACAGCACAGACACAGCCTTCACCCATGTGGAGTTTAGTTTATGTGGGTGAATGAGTGTGTGTAAGAGGTACCATGAAGTCAGAGGGGGGAACCGTGGATGAACACAACGCCACCTGAACTTTCAATCCCAGCCTAACTAGCCCCACTCCCAAGTACTCCTGCACTCAGAGGAAAAGTCTGTTTTAGTTCATCTTCCATATATATGCTCAAGATACTGTGAGGAAGAGGTGATGCAGAGAGCACAGGCAAAGCCCTGGATTTAATTGAGGTGGCAAATCTTGAAAAAAAGAGAAAAGATGGCCTTCCCTAACCCCTTTCAGGCCCTACATTTAATGCTTCCATGAAGGTAGACAGTAAACAGGAAAACTCACCACCCCCCTGACTATGACCTACTATCTGCAAGGCCAGACTGGCAGGTTTCCTATGCAAATAAAGCCTCCTCACTACGTGTCTAGGGCAGGTTTTATTTGCAGAGCAACTGACCAAATCCTGGGGCTCTGGTGCAAGCCCAGAGCTTCATGGACCCCACGTTTTCCAGAACATGTCTGCTCATACTGCAAGTCTTTCTAAGGGTGTTCTCTGTCTGTTTCTTCACTTGTCTGTTTGTCTTCTCTTCAAATCTTTAGCAATTCAATAATAAACACCAGAAACTTAACTCCACTCAAAACATTCACAAACACACTGCAACCATGCTAATGGCATTGCAGCAAAGGAAGTGGGGCTGGGGGAAACAGGGTGTTAGTGGGTGTTCCCAGTTCCTATGGTCACAGTCTAGCCACAGCCTTAAAACACACAGTATCGGGTTCTCAGCTAGCCCCCTTGGTGGGAAGAGCTGGGAGTTTCTGACCTCCTTTGGGGTTAAGGCTGCTGGTCTCAGTCTGTGCGTAAGCGAGTGGTCACAGTCCTTAATTGCAAAGGGGAAGTGGTCAGAAAACACACTCTGTCCTGGTGAGATTGATAACTTGTAAGATATCTTGGAAAGATGTCAGGAAGTAACAATGAGGTTGTATGTGAAACTAAATATACATGTATCCCTTGCATGTTTGCTTATTATTTCCAACATATTCTGAAAAGAAAAAAAAGCAGAGGGGAAAGAGTTTGAGATAGAATCCATAACAGAAACCAACAATATTCTCTAATGTTTCCTTTGGTGACGAGACCACTTTGAAATAATAGCAGTTAACATTAAATCCAATGCTGACTATGTCCTGGTCAGTAGGCAATGCACTTTTTATGTATTGACTCAGTTAATTCATCGTAACAGTCTTAAAAAAGAGTTCTCTGTCCCCTTTGTACAGACAATAAAACTGAGGTCCAGAAACTCAAGTCACATCCAAGGTCACTAATACCTAGTAAGTAGTATAAGCAGGACTTGTCCCCAGGCAGATGGTCCCAGATTCCATTCACTGAATATAATTGCTATCCAGTTCAAAACCAACTAATTGAAAGAAAAGGAATATACATTTTTGATCATGCTACTAATAAAGTTGTTGCTATCAAGATCAAGTTACAGGATCAGGAGTGGTTCAAGGAACATGTATAAGGACACATGGACAAAGCCAAAGGGGGCAGGTTCGAGGGTGGGAGGTGGGGGTGGCTGGGGTGGGAGGGGAGTGGTGGGGGGGAAATGGAGACAATTGTATTTGAACAACAAAACAAGAGAAAATTAATTAATTGATTGATTGATTAAAATTAAAAGCCTATTTCTTTTGTGCTGCTCTTCTTAAGAAGAAAGCAATCTACAGACATGTAATAGTCCTTGAGCACATGAAGCTTCCAGTTTGACATTGAACGTCGTTTCCCTTTGGGCCGCCTTGCTATCTGAGCTAGCATTTTGTTGCCTGACCTCAGGTGAAAGAACTGTTGCCAGGATATGCTGTATTATCAATTTCTAGAGTGCTAAGTAGTTAAGTCTAGAAACAGAACAAAATAAAACCTCGGAAGTCGGTAGACAACAAAACTGAGAGCCCAAAGCACACTTGGTGATTATAGGCCTACACTCTGTCTTCCCGTAAAGACATGAGAAAGAGATTCTCCGCCTTCATGAGATGACTCTGTTTAAAATGAAAGTCAAGACCAAGGTTCAGATCTTTGCTTTTTGTTCCTGAAGGTTGGTGAATTTTTTGGAGACTATTTAGAAACCCTCATTGGGGTGGCCTAGAAATTGCATTAAATACAGCAAAAACTTGACTACCTACTGTATAAAGAAGAATATTCTAGATGTTATAGAAGATACACAGAAATTAACAAGACAAAGGCCCTGCCCCCCACCAAGAATTCACGGGGATAACAGGGTCGGAATTATCTCCATGTGACGTCCTGGGATTTCAAGTTAGAAGGGAAATAATTCTATTTGATGGGATGGGAGAAATATCTTTGGGGAATGTGAGGTTTGAAGTGGACCTTGCATGTAAGTGGGCCATCAATAGGCAACTAAGGAAAAGAAGAAAATTTCAGGTCAAAGAAACACCAAGACTAAGAGAATATACTCTGAATCCTGGATGAAGAGGGTAAGCCAGGCCAACTATGAGCGCAGAATATTTGTGTGTGCATGCGTGTCTGCAGGCACCTGTGTGGGGGGACAAAACGTGTGGGTGTTCCACCAAGGATTGAATACATAAGCCAGGGCAATGTCATGTGAGGTAAAGGATGAGCGACTTTATTCTGTATGTCAAGGTGGTGGATGGTCATCCTAGTTTCTGATCAGCTGAATGACATGATTAGAACTTTAAGAAGATTTGAAATGTTTTTGGAAGTGCACCCCAGTTGCAGGTCATAGTAATCCTAATCATCAGACCCAGAGGATGACTTGGGAAAAACGGCATCCCTGTAGTCTATTTCTGGCTTCAGTGTGGGCCTACAGACTGCAGGACAGATGGGCTGGGTCAATTTGGCCTTGGCTTCTCCCTGGGAATAATAATTAATGAACATTGCACCACTAGTATGACATGACAGACAAGCATTTACTGTGTGATATTGAGATTATATAGGAATCACTAACCCCACACTGATGTGCTTGTCCATTTTCATGGAGGATGAAGCCCAGGAAGAGCTTTCATTAAGTCAGTGTCTGAAGAGAGTAGTGTTAAGTGGAGCTCACTCTCCTGACTCAGACACAGAAGTTCATATGTGAGCTGCAGACCCCAATATCTAGGCGACACTTGGCAAATTGTGTAACTACAGTGGATTAGTATGCCAGGGCTACCACAACAAAGTATCACACACTGGGTGGCTTACACCACAGACATATATCATCTCAAAGATTTGGAGGCTGGAAGTCCAAGATCAAGGTGTCGGCAACATTGGGTCCTTCTGAGATCTGTGAGGGAAGACCTGGTCCTGGCTTCTCTGCTTAGCTTCTAGAACGCCCTCTTCATGTTCACATGGCATTCTCTGTGTCCAAATTTACCCTTTTTATATGGACAACTGTTTATTGGGCCAGACCCCACCCTAATGATTTCACTTTAACTTGATTACCTTTTAAAGACCCTATCTCCAAATATGGTCACACTGAGGGTTAGGAATGCAACATGAATTTTAAGGATACACAACTCAATACTTTCTTTATTTGTGAGATATCACTAGTAATATATCCACTCATTGTATATGTTGTAAGAAATAAGTGGCTCAAGCTTCTGAAATACCTTTAACAGTGTATGACCCATACACTGTTCAGTACATAACAGCTAGTATTGCACACACTAACAGCACAATGTAGAATATTCTCTATCTCTGCCCCTCTCCTGATGGCTCCTGCCTTGCTCCGAAAGGAAAGTTGGGCTGGTTGATATGTAAGCAATCCATCAAAATTCCATGATAGTTCACAGGAAGGTGGTCACAGTGGCTCGTAAGTCATCTTTCACAGCTTGGAATATACATATTCTTAACTGAGCAGTTTACCATTATAAAATAAAAAACAAAGGAGCATTACTTTTATAATATTTTTCTCAGAAAACATAAGCCCCACTGCACTTTTGAACGCAGACTGACAGCAGTCTGATTGATGAGCTGGTATAACCAAGGCCAGCTGGGGCTGCGATGCTGTGCCCCACGCTGCCTAGCATCCCTCCTGCTGCACACGAGAGCCAGGCCGGCCCTGGGAAACGGGCTGTGTTTAACTGCCAGTGCCGACTCAGCAGCAAGCGTGCAAGGATGGTTATTTGTGGGAGGCATAAAGAGTGGCTATTATTTTAAAAGAAATTCTCATAGAAAGAATGTTGGATTTAAAATAAATAAATTGGCTCATGGAAGCTGAGTGAAACAGTAATAGGAGTCGAATGCTGAGCATTAGATTGTGTCCATCCAGTACATGTGAAAACAGCTGTCACAGGTTCTGGGCTTCCAGTACTTTCAAGATTCACAAGATTCAATAATTGTAGTAAAACAGAGTGCTTCTAAAATAACAGTTCATTTCGTTGACACTATATCATGGAATGGGCATGGCACATCACTTGATGCTGTTGGTAGGTTTGATACACATATCTGTTTTGTCCATTCTTTTTCATTTTAACATCCCCAAAATTAGCATGTATCTTAAAATTGATGTGATAGAAAGCATTGTGTCATAGTTAAATTGGCAGTACTTTTTTCTTAGGACACAAATACTGCTAGGCTATCAATGGTAACATATATTAAAAGAAATGTGGCCGGGATTATAAACTCACTTTTTTCCCAATTTCCAATTCCCTTTGGGCATAGAAACATAACTTGCATCATCCTCCTTATATCTCCCTACATTTCTCCTTCTAGATCTATATTGTTGCATAAGTAAGAACATCCTCAAGATGCAAATGTAAAAAAAATAAATAAATGGACACACTCACTACAAGTTAGCAGTGAGTAATTTAGACTCAAAAGTAGTGGAGTGTATGACCTCTAACAGGTCATGCAGAGGAAGACTGTGCAGAGGAAGGCTAACCATGGAATCGCTTCATGTGTTTTGTGTCAGTGTGTGTTTGTATCTTCAGGGCCACAGCATAGCTTGGGAATTGGGAAAGGGAAAGAATCTGAAGCCATATATGCAGAAGTGCTGGATATAAGAAGCCTGAACAGCAGAGATGGTTATTGAGTCTCAAAGAAGAGTCAGACCCCAGCCTCTTATTGTGCAAATACACTGTCCCCCACTAGATCACTTCATATTCAGCTTTCAGCTCCACAAAGCGAAACATGCAGTTCCAGGTCCTTACATCCCAAAGAGCTGGACATCCAATTCATTAGTGTTTACCAAATATCTCCTCTCTTAAGGAAACTTTAAAACATTTCTGTGATGTTATCTACCATAGGCTGGTGGAGAAGGGAAAAAATGGTGGATAAAACTCATATCCAAGCTCCAGGAAAATTCTTCCAGCCAAACTGAGGCTTCCAGTATCAAGGAAGGTCAAAAGAAAATTTTAACTTGTTCATACAAATTGGGAATGAATCAACCCTGTAAGTGCAGTTACTTCCTTTAGGTTAATGACTGAACTTCACTCTTCATACTAGGCTAGATGATAACGGTTTCAGGTTCTTGTCCCTAACAGCACTGTCTCACACTGTTAGACAGACATAAATCTATTTCAGATATAAAAGGAAACAAGCATATTTAAAACAGAAAAAGGATTGCCTAAGTCGACCATAGGGTACTCTTCTTTCCCCAGCTGTGAAAAAAATGGAAATCATAGTAATCATTTAAGAAGGTGTCTTAAACACAGCCTAAGAAGGACAATATAAGTGGAGAAGAAATATTTTAAAATAAATTAATGTAAGCTCATTTGTTGCCACTTTTCCTCGTTTTTCACGTTTTCTCCTTCCTACTTCCTGACCACTCGGGAGGCCTCCCACCACCTCCACGTTGTATTACTTGCTACATAGACCATGGAACAGATGTCTGCTGGGAAAGTGGAGGGCTGACCACTTGGCTAGGCTCTGGGGTTATGATCCTGAAGAGAATGGTCTCTGCTGTCATGGAGCTTAAACTGAAGACAAGGACGGTGGGCCCCATTCTGCCTCCAGCTCGTCAGTGAATTTTCTCAGGCATCATTTCTCCTCGGTTTGTAAAGTAAATAAGAATGTGGTCCTAGGTGTTTATGATGGAAATTCTCGTAAAATGGAATTTCCAGCTGAGAAGAACATCTCTCCTGTCTCTGCCCGGGGCCTTCGGCTTTTGCTTAGCATCTGTCAGTGCCATTGTGATGCAACAATGGATGTGAAAAGTGCCTTATAACCTGCAGAGATCTGTAACAATCCCTATTGTTATTCCGGCAGCATGATTATTAGCCTTACATCCCCAGCACTGTCTTCAAGACCAGAAGAGATCCTGGCTTCATTATTCTTTGGTATAGAACACTTTCTGACACTTTCATCTGGAAATAAAGAGTGAATTTCAATACCCTGAAGGCTGTTGAAGACAAAATGGGAATCAGGAAAGCTTGTTTAAAGTGGAACCAAATAGGTCTAAATTGAACATGAGGTGTGAGGTCTTGAATCAGTAGTAATCTATTGCATGATACACATTTTTACTGACATATTTACATCCTATAAATTCCATGTATTGCCTTGTGAAATGTGATTTGCAATGAGAAGGACCAGGATAAGCGGTCTATTATTTTATGTCATTACAGACTTGGGATAGAACCACAAACCAGAAACAGAGGAGCCAGACAAGTTCACGACCCATCAGCAATACCACTATCAGCCATTATCATTGACTACACTTTCTCTTGCCTACTGCCGAAAGCCCTGCAGTTTGCCTGAAATGTCAGGCAATGATTTAGATTTTCCTCTCTTACCAGTCTGAATGTTTTTATCATCAGCCACACAGGCTGGAGCCCTGGGCAGCATTATGGCTTGGATGTGATTGGAAGGCACACAATCCCTTTTGCTCTGAATGAAAAATGGATTTTTTGCCCCTCACCTTGGAAGGGTCCTACAAAAACAGCTTTAGGAGCATTTTTCCAAAACTCAATATTCCTTCAAAAGACTTCTTAGCCCACAGAAAGGGAGGAAGAGTAAATGGCAGGTTGCTAGAAAGGGAGATTGGTTGAGAGACAACCAAAAAAGAAGATGCAGTATTCTGGAGGTGGCAGGAGGGGTAGCTACAGTTTGGGCTCAGCAGACTCCTGTGGACTTGGTCCACAAAAGTGAAGAGAGAAAGAAGAAAGGAAAGAAAATGAAGAGAAGAGGGAGCAGGGAGGAAGTCAATTAATACTAGCTTCCCCCAGCTTACAACCCAGAGCAAGAGAGGGAAAATCAGGGAAAAACCCTCCAGTATAAAATCCCAATTGTGATAAGTGCTGGTAAGGAGCCCTCTGTACTGCTACTGGTGCATTTGTCAGGAAGAGCCTGATTCCTTCTGTGCAGAGAAGGTTTTCCCAAGGAAGTGATGCTCAGTCTAAAAACAGGAACACTATGCTTTGACCAGGAGACCATGTGGGGGAGAGCCCAGGCAGAAAAACAGCATGTGCAAAGACCATGCGGCTGGGTGAATCATGGCCCACCTGAAGAATGAAAGAGGAGTAGACTTGTTGGAGTCCAGAAGACAAAGGGATGATAGCAGGAGAGGAGTCTTCACAGAAGCTTGATCACACAGGGCCAGTCAGACAGAAAAAGATTTTTGTCTTCATCCTATGGAAATGGGAAGACCCAAAGGGTTTTAAGCACTGGACAGAAATTTTTTAAAAGATCACTGCTGTTTCAGTGTGGAGACTGACTTTTGGAGGGTGAAAGGGAATACAAGAGACCAGTTAGTATAGAAGCTACAGCAGCCCTCCAGGCTAGATAAGACTAACTACTCATTGGGTGCCATGAGTAACTAAGTCATGGAATGGGCATTGTCCATTCTAAAGCAGCAAGGGACCAGTAGGTGGCCACTCAGCATACGCCAAACTGCCAGCTTCAGCAAAGGAAGCTCCTTGTTACAGGTGGGGCATTCTGTGCCACCCTCCCTCCCCTCCTACCCTTCAACCCCATGTATCCATCCAGTAAGAGCTGGAAAGACCTGCCCCACCCTCTGCTTCCAGATGCTGGGGTTCTCACTTAGCTCCTGTCCAGTGTTTGTAGCCTCTGTTTCTGCTGCCACAGTGGGTGGCTAATGAATGACTCTATTACAGGCTTAAGGCACAAGAGACCTTCAGGATCTACATAAAGGGATTTGTCAAGTACAGAGGTAAGGGAGAAACTTACTAATTAGTATTTTGCATAATTATACCAATATATTACTTCTAATAAAAGAACAGTTTACCTTTTGTATTATTTCTTATAAAGCAACAGTTCACCTTTGGTGACTAGCTCCACAGGACTTGGCAATCAATACCATACACTACCCCTTGGATCAGGCTAAAGCTCACACCCCAAATCTTTGGTCCTGTTACATTTTCCCTTTTTGCTCCCACTGCACCTCCTCATTAGCCAATACTGACCTTCTTGACCTTCTTCTGTTGATTCCCAGAAAAGTTAACTCTCAACCAGCTCTAGGGTTAGTTAAGTCTTCTTCCAAAGGTGAGTCATGGTCCCAAGGCAGTAAACCTTTCTTCATATTTCTCTGCCTGTTGTTCCTCTTTTGCAGACTTGCTTCCTCATTCTCATAGAGAGGATTGCCTAGTTCACCTGTTTCTGTTTGAATATATGAAATCACAACCTCTGCTTCTTGCAGCACGTGAACTTCCGTGATCTCACAGGCAGATCAAAACTTGAAAAAGAGCCAATGAGCAAGCAAGGATAGAGAAGGATAAGTGATTGTCGAAGCACCAATAAAAAAGAAATGTGGTGACTATGTTTTATCAGTGAATACAAATTTTCTACATTTTAATGCAGAGAAAACACCATCCCATAATAATGGTCTGTATTGTAGAAATTGAAACCATTTGGCATGTTATCACACCCCAGGCAGAGTTCATTTCTTTTCTAAAGTCCACCTTGCCCCTACATTATCATTGTTCATCATTTCTGGAAGAATGTGATATTACCTTTGTAAGAATAATAATGATTCTGACAGATGTATTAATGATGGTCTCCAACATGAAAAGCAATAAAAGAAAAAGACTTTGATTTTAGACTGATTGATTTTTCTGCTCTAATATGATGGGAATATTGGCTGCTTTCCAAGAAATTTCAGAGGAACATTTGTCTCTATTTCTTTTCAGACTCTTATGGAGAAAATGATCCATGTTTACCTGGCTATTATGGTGAAGATAAGTGAGAGTAGGTGTATTACACATTTGAAGCAGAGACACAGAGCAATAGGAAGGCTGTTTTTATTATATATAATTTCCAAACATTAACCCAGACTAAAAGAACAGTGTGTGGTATGTGCCAATAGCTAAAGTCACTTTTCCATACCCCATGCTTGGCTTCAAGGGAAAAGGAAATGAATCCAAGTATGGACGGACACAGAGCCTGTCTCATAAATGGCGCGCTGCCTGTATGAAGAAATTCCAAAGTCACTAGGATTTAGAAATGTTCACACACTGCTCACTTTTTAAAGTTAGGCCCTTATTAAAAATGTTAGAAAACTGAGACATTTAGCCATTATACATATTGATACTATATTAGCTGGGCTTCCTTAGAAAAACAGAACCAATAGGATGTGTGTGTATACACAGAGACAGATTATCTATTTTAAGGAATTGACTCATGTAACTGTTGGGGCTGGCAAGTCTAAATTTTGCAGGGCAGGTCATCAGGCTGGGAGTTCTGGGAGTTGGTATTGCAGTCTTAAGTCCAAAGATGATCTGGAGGCAGAATTCCTTGCTGCTTAAGAGGATAGGATCTCCGTCTCTTCTCTTAAGGCCTTTTACTGATTAGATGAGGCCCACCCAGATTACAAAGAGTAATCTGCTTTCTTCAAATGCTACTGATTTAAAAGTTAATCACATCTAGAAAATACCTTACAGAAACATCTAGACTAGTGTTAGATGAAACAACTGGGCACCATAGCTAGCCAAGTTGACACATAAAATTAACCATTACAAACAACTTGGCTTGAATTAGTTCATCACATTTATTTGTCAGTTTCCTGAGGGTTGGTACTTGAGAAAGGCTTGTTTTAACAAAGCATAAATGAGGAGATGGGAGAAAAGAAAAACAGACAGTAATCCTTGACAACAGGAAGCATGAATTAACATTGTGGAGGGGAATCCAAGGCCAGGAAAGGGACGGTGAGGGCACAGGGCACTGAGAATTTGGCTGTGGGAAAGAAGAAAAGCTGTGGAAAGGAAGTTCCCCCAAAAGCTGGAGGATGAGGAAGAGTATGGAACTAATCTAAGACATAATTAACCTGGGGCTTCTCAGCACATCTGTAGATGCCCTTGGACCACTCTTGAACTAGGGCTTCGCTGGACTAGTGCTTAGTCTCTATTTAGAACTAATATAAGAAATAACAAGGAAAAGATGAAGATTATTGATTGACACTCACCATGTGCCAGACAGTATTCTAATTTTTTATGTATTAATTTATTTAATCTTCCTGACACTGAAATGAAAGCAGTTCTATTACTGTCTCCATTTTATAAGAAGAAGACTGAGGCCTAGAAGGGCTAAGCAACTTGCCCAGAGTCACACAAGAAGAGATCAGCAGAGGCCGGGTTGAAACTCTGCCACCTGTCATCAGAGCTCATGCTCATGAACTCTGTTCCACCGTCTCCAAAGCTGCTTTTGAAGATACTGTTTAGTGAGTGGTTCTGTGTTCCTTGTGTTTGGACATACACATATACAATATGTTCCTTTTGGTACCAGGAAAAAGATTGTATCTCCCAAGGAGCTGGTTTATTTAGATGTCTCAGATAATGTAACCCATTTGGTTTTCTCCTTCTGCATATTTTGTAATTTCCTTTTTCAATTTCAGCAACCTCAGTTTATGAATGCTTATTTTTTCAAATTACCCCAAATCCCATTTATAAGTAAGAAAGATAGAAATCCTAAAACATCTCTAGCATTTATACACTATTTCGTCACTTAAAATCATCAAATAACTAAGGTCATTGAGAAGTCCTATTTGAAGAAGTCCTATTACCCCAGAAAACAAGGCTCTAACAGTAATGTCTCTGACAGAAACAGCTGAGGCTCAAACAAACACCAAGATTTCAAGAACTCACATCACATCACTACGTGGGTATAGATAGGAAGAATCCACTGGAAATTTTATGCTTCAGAAAAAGAAGCCCCTGCTCCCTTCCCGGCACCCACAGGAATCAAACTTCCCAGAGTAGCCCTCTAGGGGTCCATCTAGAGATGACTGGACAGCACACAAGGTTCTTGAGGGAAGGTGATTCAGAAATAGATAGGACCTTAGATTTCTAAGGCCTAGAACAATTCCAGGAGGGGAATAAGGGAAGATAAAAATCTGCGGTTGCCCACAGTGTGCTGACAAAACAACTGGTCTGCTCATTGGAGTCGGTCCCTGTTCTGCTTCCAATCATGCTCCTGTTTCTACAGCTTCTCCAGTCCTCATTTAATTTGTCAGCCAAGCCCCAGTACATGCTATATACTCCCTGGCTTTGATTTTTAAATATAGAGCCCAGCCTCTATATCTTGTCCATCTGACATGACACCAAGCCATCACTCAACTTCCACCAGTGAATATGTCCACTCTAATTCTTTCCTCTTTGTCATTGTCAACATCCTGCCTTATCTCAGTTCCAGCCCGCTATTACTCAGACTGCTGACTCCACACCTAAACATTGCCTTTATTCGAGCCCTCTGTGGTGGATGGCAGTTCCCACATTGTATGTGGTACAGGACAGAAGGCCATGCACACAAACCAGGTCTATCACCTGACACTCCATGGCCAGAGCTTTCAGGATCATTATACTGAGGCTAAAGGGTCCCAATCCTGGTTCCTTTGTACAAGTGCTGGAGTCCAGTACAATATGACCCAGCAATGCTGTTTATTTTCTAGCCCAGGATGACATTTTCATGAAGCTGTGGACAAGGCATCTCTTTCCTCCATGCAGGGTGAGTTTTCATACAAGCCAACCAACTGGTTAGGGTTCCAATGGGTTACATCCCTCATATACTGTGAACCAGCAACCACAGAAAAACCAGGTCAGAAAACACTAAGGCCAAGGTTATGAGACAATCTCAAAAGTCTACAGTACTTCAGTGAAGTATACCTCACAAACCACTCACACATCCTAGGCAATAAAATTCTAGCCATGTGGTGGTACTTGCAATAGACTAAAGGATTCTCAAGACACAGGAGTCTCAAAAGTTTTCAGTGAATACTGATATCCAATGGTCTCATCCATTAGTTGACAATCCCTTTGAGGCTTCAAACAACCCCTCTTTTTCTTCACAGTCCTTGGGATACTGTGTCTAGGAATTACACTGTGCTTGAACACCCCATCGTCTTCATTCCAAGTGTGAATGCTGAGCCATTCTTCAGGACTGCTGGCCATCCATTTGGAAGCATCTCCATCTCAGAAGCTCTGTGATGAAGAGGATATCCGACTTTTGAGGGCCTCCTACATCATTTTCACGGTCATGCCATCAACCTAGTCCTAGGTTCAACTGTGCCTTCTCTCTATGCTCTCATCCAGAGAGCATGATCTTTATGAACTTATTTTTTTAATGTACAACAATTGCATTTATATGAAGCCTGAGCCACCCTGGATCAAAATATGTACATGGATAGAAAGTGTGGTAAGTAGATAGACTCTGTGCAATCCTATATCAGGCAATGGCCCATATGATTACAAATGATAGAAACCTAACCTAAACTAACTTAAATAAAAATGAGTTTAACTAACACACAAGACAAAAATGTCTAATGGTAGCGTTTGATGACTTCAAGTTCAGCTGAATGTAGGGCCAAACAATGTCATTAGGATTTAGTTTTTCTCTTTCCCTCAGTTTGACAACTTTATCTTCCTCTGTGTTGACCTGAAACACAAGGAATCCATCCTGACAAAATGGCGGCAGAAGATCAGCCCTTACATAATTTTGGGTTTCAGGTCCAGCTGAAAATATTGAGTCAACTTTCCTGACTACTGAAACAATCATTTTGGCACTTATTGTCTTGGCTCTGATTGGCCTAAATCAGGTCATGTGCCATCCTTGAACCAACTCCAGTAGTTGGGAGGTAAAATGCACTAACTGGCTAAGCCTAGCACACAAATTTCACCCTGGATCTTAGGAAGGAATCAGCTTAGGCTTCTCTGGGAATACATGCACAAAGAGTGAGGGAAGAGCAGGTCTCTTAGTAGACTGGGAATGCTGTAAACTAGAAGGAAGAGTAGATGCTGGGTGGGAAAAACACCAAAAGCAGAACCAGGCCCTGGTTTCTGCCACACTTGTTTCTGTGTTCTTCTTGATCTAGTTTCAGCCTCCACCTACTTCATGCTGTTATCAGGCCTTGAATCTTGCATATACGTAACCCACAGACTGATCTGTTGCCCTGCCTCTGGTGTTGTCGTGGTCAGTCTCTGTCTATCAAGCCTCAATTCCACAGAAGCCTTGTGGACACGATGAGTCAAACCAAACGGAAGCCTGCTAGATGGTGTCTCCAATTTGAGCCCTCCTGACTCTACCTGTTACACGTCATACTAAAGGAAGGCAGAACCTGAGGTTTTTGCAAGTCAGACCAGGAGAGACTAATTTATAAACACGATAATCTACAAACAGATAGCTTGCTTCAGAAAACTGAAAGGATCCTTTAGGGATTCATCCCAGAAATAATGAAGATAACCAGGTGATAGCTATAGAGAAACAGAATCGCATTTAACCTAAGAACTCTTCCAACAACAGTTGACCTATAAACTGCTAGAGCTGCAAGGTATTCTGAGAACATTTTTGACTGTCATGTGGGGAAAGTGTGTAAGTGTATATATATCAGGTAATATTTTAGTATGTATATCACTTAAAAATCTAGCTGAAGAAAAGAAAACCAATTATTACAAGCAAAATAATCAATATCTAGTTTTGAATATGTAGAGATCCAAATGCTTAAATGAGGTCCTTAGTAATGTCTTTCTCTCTAACTTTAAGCTCTGTTTTTATCACTGATTAAATCATTGTCAGACACACTGTTCCCCAGAAGGGGAAAGGTCACAAGCAGCTCTAAACTCACAACATACCAGCTTAGTATTCCAACAGCACAACAACAAAAATGTATATCTCTTTTTAAATATCTCCAGCCTAAGTCCTAGGGAAGGATCTCACTGGCCAGGCCCCAACGGGGCCATATGCCCCTATGTCAAACAATTGCCATGGCCGAGTATAAGAAATGCTGTAACTGGCCTGGGCCAGGGCATTTTAACATATGTTAAGATCCTGGCACTCCAAAACCAGAGAGACTGGATTCAAGTCTTACTTCCTCTATAACATTCTATGCGTGCTCTGTAAATTATTTTCTTTATCTGTAAAATGGAGATAAAATTTTGACCTTATATGAGTATCACAAAAATCAAAAGAGCTATAAAGTGCTTAGTACAAATCTTGGTGCATACTACACACTCAGTAAATTAGATATTTTATCACAATGCTGCTGCTGACAACGATCATGATCATGATCATGAGGAGGATTAGCACTCCCATGAGTGGGGAGTGTGGTTAACCCACAAAAACAGCATGTTTTAAGAGTGAGAGAGAGGTGATTTGTAAAAGATAGGGTTCTATTATCAGAAGATGGGCACAAGCAAAAGCAGAGCGAGTGTGTAAACAACTGACATTTCCAGTGTGGGTGTGGGTGCGTGTGAGCCATGTATATTGGAGTATGGGGAGAGGACCTGGACAAAAACTGCTCCCTGCAATTCTTTTTCCAGATAAACCCTTCAGGGTAATCTCTATCCCCCCTAATGAGGAGATGGAGAACAGCACAGCACCGAGCGTGTTTTGCTGGGGCCTGATGTGGCCTGAGTGCATCTGTTGCAGTCCCTGAGTGGGTACTCTGTCATTACTGCTCTGGTATCGAAGTGATACATTAATCCCCTGTGACTTGAATAGAGCTAATGGCTTACAGTGTGAGCCTGGCTTATGCCAGGAGAAAATCTGAGTAATAATAAAGATTATTATTACTAATCTTTTGCCTGTATGCGACAAAGAGGTTTTTATTTTTTGCAGAACTTGTGAATTCACTCTAAAAAAATTTACTGAGTACATATTATGTACCCAGAACCCATTTAGGGCGTGTAGCTGAAGTTCAGGGAAAGAAATAGAATTAGGAATGAGTATAATAAAGTCTAGGGCCAGAGGCATGGTAAGAGAAAGGAAGAGCCAGAAAACTGTTTGTTTTAAACAAAAGTGTTATCCTTTTTAAATTATTTCCTATATTTATCTTCTGAGAGCAAAGTCCACATTAGATAGACCATAAATCCAACTGAGTTTTGAGAAATAATATATTCTCAGACTTGCCCGAGGTGGGGTTTGCATGGTTCTATGTTTTTCTTGGTTTTATTTGCATGAGAAAAAAGAAAGCTTACCAAGCACAGCTGTAAGACTTTAGTTTCAACAAGCTATTAAAATTACTTCTCAGCTCAAAGGGTGAATTTCTAATTTTCATGAGCATATTTTGCACAGAAGTTAGCCCCATAATTTTTCTCTAAATTTAGATTTTTTGTAGATTTTCACACTGTCTTTCATTTAGTCAATCATCCAAAATGCTTCTGTAAAATCATGAGTAAAGGAGAAATGAGGCTAAGGGTTTTGAGGTTTTTTTACTCTTTAAAGAAAAATTGTTGAATTTATCACATCAGACATGATTTAAATTCTTTTTCATTGATTGATTTGAGAGAGAGAGAGATTGAGATTTGTTATTTCACTTATTTATGTATTCATAGGTTGGTTCTTGTATGTGCCCTGACCAGGGATCAAACCCACACCCCACCTCTAACCAACAGACCTACCTGGCCAGAGCGCAGACATAATTCTTTAGATAAAATGGCTACAGTTAAGTAGGCTTACGAATAATTGTTAACCACTTTTTTGGTCTAATGTTTTTACTTGTTTATATTCCTCATCCAGTAAATGATATAAATTATTTTCCACTTCCTCATTCACCATCAATTATTTGTTCTGAGTAAGAAAGTTATCACAGGATGTAATAAAACATTTTAAACAACTTGATGAAATGGTGGAATTCTACATTGTTGAATGGGACATTGTACTTGGAAAGTATTGGCCTGACCTTTTGCATGTCTAACTTGGAGTCAATAAATGTCTTCTGAAGTAGAATAGTGCTCACCCATGGGGAAGTGAAAGCTAGAGTTTCATCTGAAGATGCTCTTGCTGATAACTTGCTTGCCAAGGACACAAAATTAGCTAGAAAGCAAAACTAGTTGCAACATACAATGTTCAAATAAAATTTTGAAGTGTAACAAATTTCCCTCATTCTAATTAAAATAATTTGCAAACCAAAAAATCTGGTAAATTCTATTTCAAAAAAGTTGGGCATTAAAAATAATTCCTCATCAGTTCCTGTCAAGTCTCATGGAGCCAAGTTTAGACCCAATAAAAGTTGTACAATATTCTAATGATATACACCTCCTACAATCCAATGAGTGAGACCTCAGAAATCAAGGAAAAACCTTTGTTCAACTGGATTCTTGTGCCAAAATCAATGATATCATAACTTTCAGCTGTTTGAATCTTCTGGGGGGGAATAAAAGAGTGACAGACCACGTGTTCTATAGAAAAATAACAACTACAACATGTGATGGCTATATTGGGGGTCTAAGTGCCTACCATGTTTGATCTTTCAAGTACTATCTTGTAAGCCTATATTAAAAGTGAACAAAATTGTCTAAGGATCTCAGTCACTATTTAGTGGACTTGTCAAGTGTATCACTGGCAATAACAGGAGAGTGTATATGACTGCTTTGCCAAGAAATGTAGCTTGACCTCAGTTTAAGGATTTTTATTCATTTCAATTATTTTTACAAAATAAAACTCTGACATATCTCTAATAATTCCATAAATTAATTTAATGCATTTGTCTCTCTCCAAACAACATGGTACAGTAAAAGGTACATTGATTCTGGAGGAAGATGGAGAAAGATGGAAGTGGACTGGAGTTACGTAACAGCTGTGATAACTAACATAAGATAGTACAGGGTGGGGCAAAAGTAAGTTCACAGCTGTACATATGGGAAATAATACAAATTATATAATATATATAAACAAGAATAAACTCTGTTTCACAAACTCATGACTATAAACCTACTTTTTCCCCACTTGTATTGAATGCCAACTGTAACTGAAAAACTAAAATTAAAAAGAGCTGTGATTGCTAGACAAGTTATTAACCACTCATCTTTCAGCAATAGATTTTTCTCTTCTACACAATGACAAAAGTCATTTCACTTAAGTTGTTTAAGGTTAAAAGGTGAAGTACCCAGTCATTCTTGACATATAGTAGGTGTTGGATACATATTCTCCTCCAAATTATATTTTGGTTTTAATGAGTCCTATGCTCACTAGTTAAATAGCTTCACACTTACGTTTTCTTTGCAAGTGCCCACTTATCCCCAAGAGTCACATTGCCCTGCTCCCAAGACCAAATGACTACCCTTGTTAATGCATCTGCAACATTACTCTGCCAACCACTAGTGTTATCCATTTGTCCAAGGAACACCTGCCTCATGAAGGAACTGGGCAAGAAAACCATAGTGTTATAAGTTTCATACAGGGTGTCTTCACACAATATTTGAGAAAAGAGAATATAGGCTCCCCAATGGCAATGTGGGTAAAAGGGAGTCCAAGAATGCCTCACCTGAAGCATTATTCTACTGATAACACCAGCAGAAATGTTAGCGAGGCAAGGGGAGCACAGGAGAGAGCAAAAAAGAGGGTTCCAGAAGGCAAAAGAAATTGTCTACCTTTTGTTAACATAAAATCTATCACACTTAGTAACTACAATCTCACCATCATAGCTAAAGATGGAAAAACTACCTGACCATCTGTCGTGGCCAAGGTAGATTGTCAAAAGGATATAAAGACTGCATTAACGCCTTCAGGAAGTGTACACTGTAGCTAGAAGAGGAGGCACACATATGTCAAATAATCATGTAAGGTTGAAAGTTGACACTTGTTGTTGAAACCGTGCAAGCTCTCTAGAACTGATGAGTGCTGCATAATGATTTTATCAAACTTATTTTACAGAAGTAATGGTTTCCCCAAAACTACAGGGGCTGAGTGCCAAAGTATTGGAGCCTAAGATTTCTAAGCCCAGTCTCTAAGACAAAGCTGGAGCAGATACAAAAACACTATTTATTCCTGCTCAAAAAGGATGTTTTCAAGTTGACAATACAAGGGTGAGTGAATTGCATATCATCCAACATTTTGAAATAATAGAAAAGTTGCAAAAATGGTTAAACAAGCAGTAGAGAAGAAAGCAACTGACCTAAATATTTTTGGAAAACAGGGTTTGAACTCGATATTGCAAGACTAAATACAAAAAAACAAAAAACAAAAAAAAACACGTACCCAAACATTATACTAAGTTGGTAAATTTGTTCCTAATTCGGATATAAACTTACAATTCTGAAACTATTTTATACACACAACAGGTTTGAACCAACAAGTAAACATATTATATAATACAACTTTAGAAAAAAATTGTTATTAACAACTAAAAGTTTATTGCATGTTTTAAAATTATAATATACAGAAAGGGAATAAAATATAGAGTTCACTTACAAGATTAATGTGTGGATAATATTAACAAAGCATTGCCTTGAGAAATGTTTGATAAAGATTTTAGTAAAAGATTAGTTTTTTAAGCACAACTTTTTTCACTCTTAATGACCCATAATCTGAACTTTATATGAAAAGAAAGTCCCATTTTTCTTGATTTGCTCCAGGAAGTCTAATATTCTTTAGGGTTGGAGGGCTGGACCATGAAGGAGCCATGTGCGAATATGGAAGAACTACATTTGATGTGCGGGGAGGTGTCTGGATGCATAGGCCTTGATGACCCTCGGGTGAAGGTCAAGGTGAGTGAACACATCTTGGCATCTCAGGAGGCCAAGTGGAGAGGAGGGAACAGTGCTGCTTTGCCACCCCACCCACTCCTGCAGAAGGGACCAACAGGGTTCAGCTCTCAGCCTCCTGCAGGTTCGGAAAAGTTTCTTGTGATACGGTGAACATCATGACCTCTTCTAGGAGCTCCAGTAAATGAGGCAGGGCTAATCATGAGAAAACATCAGACAACTCAAATCAAGGACATTCTACAGGTCATAAGAGACTGAGGCAGACACCGGCCAGCAGTGTCTGCGTCATTATGGATGAAATAAAACATTCACACAGACTACTGAGTCTGGTGGAGGAAAAAGGACAGCATGGCTTTTCTCTCAAGGGGCGCAAAAGCTATGGCCTCCGCCATGACAGGCCTTCATTTTATCTCTGGTCCCATTACATGATGGTCCTCATTTTTCACTATGCACAAGCTCGCTATAGGTGGTCACCTTTTACAGACAACAAAGGAGCCAATGCCGCTAATCACATCACAGAAGAAGGATGTTAGCAAATGAAAAGGGAAAAGTGGTTGGACTGGTTACACTGGTCCTTGCATGGTTTAGCATGGATTTTAGGAAGTTACAATAAGCACTTGCTATCCCTACCGGGGTGAGGGAGTTTCAGCAAAAGCAAGACTCCAAGCAGCTTAGGTATATTGCAAACTTGATTTCCCACCAGAGAACCTATCCGTGGGTGTGGGTCCTGTGCATCTCTGAGTGGGAGCTGGGCCCACGCCACACAGAAGGTCTCCCACAAGAGACCAGAAAAGTCTGAGAAACTGACCTAGACTGGTGGAGACCAAAGAGATTATAACTACATGCAAAGAGTGGGATTTTGAAACAGAAAAAAAAAAAGGACTCTGATAGAAAACTGGTAAAATCTAAATGAAATCTATAGTTTAGTTAATAGTACTGTACCAGTATTAGTTTCTTAATACCTACCATTTCACTATTATTATATGTGATGTTAACATTATGGAAAGCTGAGCAAAAGATATATAGAAACTCTGTTCTATTTTCAATTCTTCTGTAAGTCTAAAATTATTTTAAAATAAGAAGATTAAAAAACAAAAACCAAAAAAAATAAGCATCATATCTCTTCTTTCTACAAAGGAATCCTTCAGGCACTGTGTTAGCTCCTATTGCTGCAACAAATTACCAGAAATCTAATGGCTTATAGCAATATAAATTTATCTTATAGTTCTGTAGGTCAGAATCTAATATGGGCCTCATCATACTAAAGTAGGTGTCAGTTGGACTGCTTTCCGTTATGGAAGCTTTAGTAAAGAGTCCTTTTTCTTGCTTCTTCAGCTTGTTGGGACTGCCTGCACTCCTTGGCATATGGCGCCTTCCTCCGTCTTCAAAGCCCACACTGGCAAGTCACACTGCCATCCCTCTGAGCCTGCTTCCGTTATCACAGCTCTCTGACTATAGCTGGAAATGGCGTTCCTCTTTTAAGGACACATGATTACATCGGATTTACCTGCATAATCCCCATTTCAAAGGCCTTAGCTCAACCGCACCCACAAAGTCCACTTGGCCATGTAATACAACAGTCGCAGGTTTGGAGAGTAGGACATCTTCAGGAGGCCATTATTCTGTCTACCACAAGGTCTTTTCAGGGGAAGAGAGACATCTTTCTCTATAACAGCACCAGGGAACTCCCAAAAATCAGATGAGATAAATTCCCAGGGCTTCCCCTATTAAATCAGCTGAAATCCTATATAATGTTAACACATAGGATGTTCTGAATTCATTAATGATTGCTGATTTGTACTGAAAATGAAATTACTACACTACCACCACCAGTTCTTTAGTCATTGTCAGACTGCCTTCTGGGTGGTTCATCTTTATCCAAATGGCCTTTACCTTTCTACTATGAGGGGTTTTGCTTCGTTTAGAGCCGCACCTCAAGGCCCTCCCACTCTCTAGCAGAGCTGGGTCTGGGTATCCCCAGAAACCCCCTCTCATTCTGCTCTATGTCACATCTGCCCCAATGCCCTGTATGGCATCAGGCACCAGTAAGTATTTAATGAATAAATGTGGAAATGTACTCTCAGTAAGGGGTTTAGGTTCTGCTCTCCTTGCAGTGGATTTGCATTCTTCCTTCATATCTGAGTTGGGTTATTAAAAAGAAATAGAAATCTGTTTTCTCCCTGCTTCCAGAAGAAGAATGTAAGAATGGAAAGGGAAGTGATTCTTTCCATAATTTTGGTGTGACAGAACAGATAGTGTTTCTATTATAGTTTTGGAAGCAAACTGAGAGTCAGGCTGAAATACAGTTTTAATGGATTATTTAAATGTTAAATCTTAGCACTTTGAAGTACCTTATACGATAACATACCCTCAAATTATTCACAGATATTTATGTGAGTAAATGTACATTTTATTCATGGGCGCTTCACATGTCTGTTAATAGTTTTTGGATCCATTTGCTAAAGCAGCTAAACTTGGGCTTCACATTACCATCACCTGAAGTGCTTTCAAAAAATGCTGCTATCCATACCTGCCTTTTTAAATGCCAATTTAATTGCTCTAATGGAGTCCCAGGCATCGGTACCCTTAAGCTCCCACAAGTGACTACAACATGACACCAGGAAAAAAACCCACTGTGCTAAAGGAGTAAAGTGTGTTTCTGAATATTAAAGCTCAAAATGTGTTTTGCTGAAGTAATAGGTGTGAGGTACCACCCCAGGCTGAAATATGCCTCTATTTCATGTGTGGAAGTGACATCCATCTTTTAATCTGATGGTTTCCCTCAAGGTCTAACCAGCACAGTCCTTTTCACTCCTTGTCAAAATTTTTCATTGTAGAAGTAACCCCCTTCTCTCAGTTGTCATCCCACCCTGACCTCACACCTCCCTCTTTGATCTGCGGCTGAGCAAGGACTAATGCTCTATGAAATGCTCACTCTGCCCCTGCAGCTACCTCCATGCCTCTCCATTTGTCACTTTCTTGGCTTTGCTGCCACTGTCATATATCCTCATCCCTCCTAACCCTTCGCTATTTCTAAACACAAATAATGAGAAGACTCAGAATGGGAAAGAAATTCAGGTGATGTGCCATGGCCACTATCTGCCTCTCAGATTTCCAGCTGCAGGGAGCATAATTGACCTATGGCCCCAAGGGCCCTGTTCTCAAATCTACCATCCCATCAGCATGAGGCCACCCTTCCTTTGGGTGCTCAAGGTCAATGGTTGAGCAGGGATGCTAAACCTGGCCTGTCCCTGGAGGCCCTGAGTCCTTCGACTGGTGACTTGGGCTCAAGGGCTCCATATTGGCCTTTCCCAACCTACCTAGAACTTCACTGCAAGCAAAGATCCTTCACCTCCCCTTTATTCCTTCTGTTTCTTCCTCCCAAAGGTCGGAGATACATCTAGATCCCTCTCCATTTTTCCTCCCAGGTGGCTCCCCCAGATAAATCTCTTGCACATCCAATCCCATCTTGAGATCTGCTTCTTAGAGGATCCAAACTAGCACATATATTATTAGAGAAAATGTAAGAACAGCTCAATTTTAAAGAAGTGACAATTTCTAGCTCATTTATGTAATCATCATAAACTACTGTGTATTTGCATGTGTATAATGCACATCCACTCATTTTCAACAAAAAAAAAAAAAAAGATTTACAAGGCTAATGAAGACATATAAAGAATGAACACATTGGGACATTGGGTAGAAAAAGAAAATGCCCACAATACATGCCAGAATGCCTCATAGTAGTGGTTCTCAACCCTGGCTGTACATACGAAGCATCCAGGGAACTGATGCCTTCTTGAGAGTTGATGCAGTTGGTCTGGGCTGAGCCTGGGCATGTGCATTTTGAAAGCTTTCCAGATGGTTCTAGCATACAGTAAGGTTTGAGAAACCTGCACTATAGGTATACATACAGATAGGCCACAACTTATAGCACCTACAGTATGTAAACTATTCAGTTGCTCAGGAGAAATGTGGTTAATAGCAGTCCTGAGGGAAGAGAAAAATTTCTTCAGCAGATCTTCATAAAGGAAACATTGTGGGATGTCATCAACCACATCCTTAACATCCCTCCAGTAAACACAAAATGAGTTTCATAGAGTTGTTTCCTATGACATTCCTCAGTGTTGCCAGGTTCTTTCCATGTGCTACCACTTAGCGCAAGCAGGTTCTGCTCACGTACAAAATTTAAAGAGGAATTTTCCACTTTGGTTAGTATAGGCTCCCCGAGAAGGCTTCATGCTGTGCTTTGGGGTAAAGCTCCTTGGTTGAGCTCCAAGGGTACCAGAGAACATACACTTTTGTCTATTTTTTATACTGATGTTCCACATAAAATTGTGTTTAACCAAAAGATTTTATTGCTACCAAGTTTTTTAAAAATTCCTGTTCACTCTACAGAAAAAGTAATCCTCCCATTCCTCAACAATTGCAGGTTAATCCCAATTGAACCCACAACAATCCTGACTTCAGAGTCTCAGAATAATTAACTTCACTATGGGATGATAAATAAAGACACTTCACACTGTGACTTGACATCCAAATAGCAAGGTACACCTAACCAGGAGTAATATCAATGCTGACATCAGGCCATAACAGACCAGAAAAACAAATTCCTCTCACATGACCAGGAAGTTCCATGGTAGCAACCCCAAGATTCACAGAGTCCCCATCTTGCAGTTAGATCTTCACAGCTCCTCATAGTCATGAAGAGAAACTAATGCATACCTAAAATCCTGACAATGTAAGGAAATGGGTTTGTGAGAGTCCAGCTTTTTGAGACATGATACTAAAATCCATCGCAAAGGTCAGCCTATTGGGGTCCTCACCTCTAGCATCCAATCTGGCCATTCTGTCTGAAGGAAGTCTCCCCACCTGGTCACAGCACATACCTGCACAGATCATACAGGGGCCACCAGCTTCCTGGGCCTGACTAATGCAAGTGCTGTTCACCGAACTTCTGGCTTCTTCCCCCTCTTGAGCTTTTCTTCCTAGCATCCTTACTATAAACCCTGAAGGTCAGGGATTAAGATATTTAGTACATAAGTTCTCTTCATCAGTTATGATTTACTAACCTCCTTGCTTATTGAGCCATAGTTCATTGCAACTCTAGTGAAAATGATTAGAAAAATTTACTATACACTTCTATTATCTGTGAATTAGTGTACGCTTCAAGGACTTTGCTCTTTTGCTGATGGAGGGTGTATGCTATTAGCATTATAGAATGACTCCCGGGTGATTTTGAATAACTTTAGTAGGAGCTGGATTGAAAATCAAAGGAACAAACAGCATCAGTTGAATATAAGTTCCAAGGTGGGTTTTTATACCATCCAAATGAGTGAAAAACACTGTCCAAAGAATCAGAGTTCAAGGACACCAGAAAAGAAAGAAAAAGAAAGAGAGAATAATTGTATCTGCTGATCAATTAAGATCCTTGTTATTTTATCACCCTTATTCTTGGCTTCAAATAGATATACACAGAAAATGCTTATGGAGAAAGAGTTTTATTTTGTTAAGTATTGTGATTTATAACTTAAAATGAATATTCACCTACTCATCCCCAATCCTTTCTCATCAATAAACTACCATTCTCCATAGATGGTGGAAGTAGAAAGAGCCATCATTACTTTCCTTACAAGGAAAAAGGGAGCCATCTATCACTGGCAGAATTTCAGAGGCAAGCCAGTCATGCCATCCTTACCTCCCCACCAGTTACCAACCCTTGACTTCTGCAAAAGTGTGAGAATAATAAACCTATCAGATTTTTTCAGGGGAGAGAAAGTCTGGATAATCCAGAGATTAAAAAATAGTGAGCATGTTAGTAAATAAAGCTGCCAAGTATGCTACTAAATAAAGCTAAGATAAAGGTAGAAACTCCTGGAAGAACCAGGATTCAGTACCTTTCCAGCATCACCACCATCTTGGTTTTACCTTCTGTTGGCCTTAGGCACAGACAGACCTGATATTAGCTGAGTGTGTATGGGCCAAAGGCCTCATGGAGATTCTATCTTAGCTCAGCACTGAGATTCTTTTGGACTATTAACACTTTTCAGTTTCAGTTTAGTTTGTCTCTCCTCCCTTGGCACTATTTTAGGTCCCTGTGCTGCTGTGGCCATGTCAGTGTGGCCATGTCAGGGTTGTTTGGGAAGCAGTCACATGAGACAGCTTCTCCCCATGGAGACTGATCAATGCTTGTGGTGGGTTTACTGCTTCAAGAAATAAAACCTGCTTCCTTATTTCTAGTTTTAAATGCTGTTCAATATACATGTGAGAAACGACATGGTAGAATTTAGTAAATAGCTGGTGATTTGCTAAATTCTTCATTCTCTTCACAACTGTGAAACACTTGTAGAGACAATGCAAGGGCAGGTTTTCTTAAAACTGGTTTTAAGAGAGAAAAACAGGTTCTCTCTCTTAGTAAAAGAGGAAGTTAAAAATGAAAGGCTCCAAATAGCTCTAGGTCAAGGGAAATGACCGCAATGTTGGCCTGTGGGATTAAAATCTCAGTACCTCAGCTCTGGAAATTGTCCTTCTGCCTTTTTTCCCCAAAGGCCAGAAACAGTGAAGTAAAGAAAGAGAGGTTTTATCACATTGGACTTGTCTTCATTATTTTCACTCTATTGCAAATCCACTGATCCCCAGGATAACCTCACCCCAGGTAATGCTTTTTAAATGAGGTGTTCTTTCTCAGACTTGTGTAGTCACAATTCATTGGTGATTGCATGGGAGTTAGGAGTGGGAGATTCTGTTTCTAATGCTTTTGAGATAAACCTGAAGTGTTCTTAAATTTATTGAGCTTTTTCTGCTCTGGGTCTGCATATGTGTGTGCCTGGTCAATGGCTTTTTAAAAAATAATTTCTTAAAGATTTTTTTAAATGTTGTCTAATTATAATTTTTTAAACATGATTACTGTAGAAAATGTAAAATAGGAAAATACTTAGAAAGGTGCACAAATAGTATTGACAAGGGGGTTCATTGCATTATTTTTAATTCTAAAACTGTAAACAACATAAATGGTCAAAAACAACATTTAGATAAATGTGACTACATATGCAATCATTAAAAATCATTTATGGATATGGGATAGTGATTCCAATATATTAGGAGGGAAAAACAAGGATATAAACAATCTGTGCATCATAATCCTATCTGCTTTTAATTATTTATTGATCTATTTACTTATTTAAAAAAGGGGCGGAATATTCCAAAAGGCTAACTCTGCTGTAATTTCTGGATGTTTCCAATTGATTTTTTATCTTCTTTATATTTTTCTGTATTCTATAAAATTTTTAATTACTATATATTACTTTTAGAATCAGAAAAAAATTCATTATTACTTTCAAGTTTGAATAAACCAGTAACCACAATACCTAAAAAACTAGTTGTGTTGATAATGGCTAAGCCAGTCCTCTGAGGGGCTGGCTCTTCTTGTTATAAACGAAAGAAGAGACATCCATCAGCCTTTCTTGCAACTGAAGTCAGTGAACTTCAATTCACCGATAAGGAGAGCTTGCTCCTTGTCTTTCTAGGCTCCTGTGTCAACCAGGCTCCTTGTCTTTCTTTTTTGTTTGCTTGTTTGTTTGTTTGTTTGTTTTAAATTTTTTTCTTTAATTAATTCTAGAGAGAAGGTAAGAGAGGGAGGAAAACATTGATATGAGAGAGAAACATCTATCAGTTGCCATTTGTACTCAGCAACCTTTTGGTTTGCAGGACGATGTCCAACCAACTGAGCCACACTGGCCAGGGCAGGCTCCTTGTATTTTGAGGTATTTGGCTGCTCACACATGTCTGGATGGCAGACAATTGGCTCCACCGGAGCCTTGGTCTCCACCTTCTCCCAAGGTTCGGCAGGCAGGAAGAAGACACACTCTTGCATCCAGCTATTCTATCTGGGCACTAGCCACCACCTCTGACCTCTTAACCATCTCTGACCACCATTAAAAGGTAACCTGGACCAGCGTGTTCCAGATGAGGAACCCCACTTAAGTCCAGAAAAATAAGATGGTCAAAGTTCCAGAAAAGCTATTAGGTCTGCTGCTTTTCTAACATGGCACACTTCCACCTGCTTTAAGGAAACCAGGCACATGTAGGTAAGAAAATGGCATAGTGACTCTTTTCTCTGATAGTGTATCCATGTCTCCCTCCCTACATTCCTTCCCAAGTAGTTAGCTACAAAGTCAGTGCTCCAGAACTTTAACTTCAACACAAATAGATGTATTCAACATATTCTCAATGGGTCCCTTTTCTGCACCTGGAAAAGGTGGAGGTATAAAGAATTCCTGCCCTGGGAAATTAGAATTAAAGGAAAGCTACATAGCAATATGGGAATGTGAACTTACTGTAGATAAAATAATATATGTGGGACATCCATTTTTTATTTCAAACTGCTCTGTGCTATAAATAATCTCATGACACAGAATGGTCAGATAATGTGAATCAGTTTTATTGTGCAAAATTAAAATTCAGAAACATTTTTATTGTATTCTCCCCACATCTTATTTTTGTAAGAAAATGGGGTTTAATTAATGTAACTACTTAGAGATATATTACCATCACTTTTCTTTTTCTCATGATGATAATGAGTTTAATGAAATCATTATCTTCACCAGCTTCTAAGGCTAGGGAGCATAAGATTGATCCATTTTCCCTGAAATCTTTTGTGTAGTAAGTTTTTATGTAAGTGGAAAACTTAATGCTAACAGAAACAAATTTGACCATGCTTTTTAAATTATAGGATAATTGCTAATTCTGTGGTCATTCATCCTCATGCCATCAACTCCAACACAGGAAACTATGAGAAATATGACCACTGGTAAAATTAAACCTGCAATTATAGCACCAATTTCTAGGATATGTTGATTTTTCCTATTTTGCAACATGTAGACAGATACATATTTTTTTTTCATTTATTTCTCACATGTTGGCCTTATAAATCTAGTGTTTGCCATCTCATGATGATTTTTATAAGTTTAAGACAGTTTTGATCCTGCTTATAGCTTTCCTTTTTAGTTGACTTTTAATGTGAGGATGACAATGTGCTCAATGTGTCAGCACACCTTCTAATTAGAAGAAGGAGGAGGAGGGTGAATGGGACAATAAAGAAGAAGAAGGAGAAAAGAAACAGACATAAAACAAATTCATGCTTTATCTCAACTCACCATCACTTAGCCAATAATTATCTTAATCACCTAATGTTTGGATCAATGAATTCCTCCCACACTTCATATCTTTACAAATATCTATCATCTTCTTCCAAAACTTTTTCTAGGTACCAATTATTTCTCTCATCCACTACCCTGCTCAGTTCTTAGGGCCAGGTATTCGAGGTTTTACTCTACCTCACATTCAGACAGCTCCCCAATTTCCCTTGTTGGTTGAAGCTCTCTCTAACCAGAATCTTTCTTCCCCATTGTTTGCATAATTAGTTTTTGGTTTTTTCCTTTTCTATAGCCATAGTAAACTTTTAGTTGAATAAATTTCATCAGTTCTCCATGTGTTTTATGCCTCTCAGGATCAGTAATGTCAGTCTTATATTATCAGTTCCATTGGCAGAGGCCCTGGTTAACTCAAATTACACTATTACATATCTGATTTGACATAAGCCCCCTCACAGATTGGAAGGGCTGAAGAGGAAAATCAGTAATAAATATTCATCACTTAGTTCTTTGCATATACTATGTGGATTTAAACTCAGGTAGTCTAAATGAGAAGCCATCAGTTTACCAATACACTATGCCGTTGTGATGAGGAAGAAGAGAAGCAAGAAGGCATAGGAGGAGGCAGGGAGATGGAATAACATTGGTTAATTCTCTAGTGCCAGAAAAGCACTGGACTAGAAGAATCCTGACTACCTACCTATATAACTGCATATATGGCCCAACAGCAACACGTACTGATCAATTACAAAGTTTGCTGTACTAGGTAGTGTGCTGGATACTGCATACCACTCTGAGCAAAAGGTGGCATGGCCCCTGCCCTCTGAGAACGTGCAGTTTAGTAATGGAGAAAGATAAGGTGACACAGAAGGACACAGAGTTCAAGAGGTTCCAAGAGGGAGGTCTTCTTGGGGTAAGTGCTGTCTGAAGTGTTCTCTAAAGCGTGGATCATCCAGTGTTAACCAGAAAGGAGCAAGTAAGAGCATTACAAGAAATGGAACATGCGCAAAGGCCGCACCTCATATGAAAGAGGAAGTTTACTGAGATAGTGCAAAGGGAATGCTCAGCACGGTTCCTGGCAGATGGTAGAGGTTAATAATGTCAGTGATAAGGACGGTGGTAGTAATGGCAGTGGTGATGACGTGACAACGCTGGTAGAGAGGCTGGTGGTGGGGCGGTGGCGACAGTGGTGGCGATTATGGTGGTGGCAGTGGTAACTGTGCTGAGGACCACAGCGGTGGCAATGGAGGAGCGGCTCCTTCTCAGATATCGCCATCGTATTTTCTTCGCCAACTGCAGAGCTGATTAACTGGGATTCACCCTTTTCCTGTCTGCCTGGTCACCATTTAAAAAAAAAAACACTAAGTCAAAGTGCATTTCTTTAAAGGCAGAAAAGAAAGGGAAGAAAGGAAAAGTAGAAGTCTAGATCGTGGACATCTGACTAATATTTCTTTTATTTGTAAATTTTTCAGTGCAGTAATTCAGGGCTTATTGTTTTAAACTTTACAAATGGAAAAATAAATATAGAGATAAGATATTTTGTTAATTGTAGCATAAATGACCAGTTTCTCCAGAGTAAATTTAACTAGAGCAATCAGGTGAGACATTGAGCTGATACTGAAATTTTCTCAGTAGTAGCAGAACAAAGAAAACAATTTTCATTCCAGACCACATCCCTTCAGACTACCTCTGAGCAATAATTGTTCATAACAGTGTAAGTTTTCAAAGCCTTGCAAATAGTGTAGAAACCATGCTCCTTGCAGTTTCCTTGATCACCTTCACATTACCCAGTCACCTCAGACAGGCAGACACTTATTTGGAACACTTCTGAAATGCTATCGTGAAATATGCAGTGAAATATTATTTACATGGCTGTCACCTCTCTCCACAGATGCTGTATATATAACAAGGTTCAAAGGATAAGAGAATCTAACAGTTATAAACACCGAATCCCCACAGCCAAAAGATATAAATGCCAAATAAAAGCATAGAGAACAGTGTGGTTTCTCACTCCCATTGCCTTTGAAATGGATTGGCTATTTTCTATTAGACCTCACCTAATTTGTTTATGTAAAGTTTACTGCTAGTAGACTATGACCTGAAAGAGGAGAAATGATCTTTGCAAGCATGAGCTAGAAAGTGCAATCTGCCTGCCAGTGTGTAGGAAAGAAATTAATTCTTTGAACAGAGGTTCTAGCAGGAGCAACCCTTCCACTTAAATCCTGATATTATACGTCCATATGCATAGGTGCACCCTCCCCCTAGGGAGAGGAGTCACCACTTTCTTTAGCTATTTGAAAGTGTCCTCAGCTGCAGAATTGTCTACACCCATTATTGCTCAGCAGTACCTTCCTTTTGCTGTTCTTCTACTCAGCAACTCTTAAACACCTACATTCTTCAAAGGGCAACACCTCTGTTTAATTGCTCATAAATAAGTCTGAATACGATGTACCAAAAATATAAAAATGATATGATTGTTAGTGGAATTAAGTGGTCACTCATCCAGTCATCAGAAAATATTACCATAGGTGTAAGAAACAAGTTGAAATATATAACATTATTTAAATGTTTTTCAATTGTTATTTCAAAAAATTTTAAAACCTCAGGGTGTATGTGGATTATTGTGTGATATCCTTCTGACAAAATTCTCTTCAGTTGACACACAGGACAGGAATTTGAGTGCTGTAGAATAATCACCGCATTTGCTGATATCATCTTTCTTGCCATTGCCATGGTCTGTGAATTTTTAGAGTCATAGTTTCTTTTCCCTCACTTGGTCCTCCCATGCCTTGCTCATTCTTTCCAATGATCCTCAACCGTCGGTGGTTATAATTCTAAATGTCATCAAAGGTGGGGTGCTACAGACAATACTGAGTTCATGATACTTATAACCAGTAAGTGAACTACACTGGAGAGCTACACTAGCAGTTCTGCAATAAATAAATGCTGGGGAAGAGCTGGGGTTAGGTGTCTGTTTACATAAGGTGATACTACTCACTCACCTACAGGGACATAAATAATGCCTTGGATTCTTTCCCTACAAAAGTAAAAGGTGTCATTCACTGAGCTTATGCTAATTATGTGATGTACCTTTTAAAGATAGCTTTGCAAAAGCACATTATAATTTTTAAGGTACAGTATAATTAATGATGTGCCTCTGTAAAATGACTGAAAAAAAATTGGTTTGGAGAAAGAACATGAAGGTGAGGAGGAAGCGGAGGAGAAGTAAGAAAGAATGGCCAGTGAAAATACTGTTTTACAATACAACTTTCAGAGAACATTTGGGCCAATACACAGTAATGTCTTAAAGCTAAATTCCTGTCTCTGATTGTGAAGAGGAGAAACAAAACGAGGGAAAGAGCAGGTGAGAGGGCCCAGTTCTTTCTGTTGAGCTCCTGATAGAGTCGTCAGGAGAGAAAAGTGACATGAAGAAACAAAGACACTGTCCCTAAAGTGCCAGGCTGAGCACTGAGACTGTACAGGGAAAGTGTTTCCCTAAAGCAAGGCTTCGAGAAGAAACATTTCCCCACCCAAATCCAGAAATTATACTCAAAATTTTGTGTTCATATGCATAGGAGCATTTCCCCCCCTGGAGGAAGAGATACAACTTTCCTTAGATACTCAGTGTAGTCCATGACTTCAAAAAGTTGAAACATGTTGCTCGGAGTCAGGATTTCCCAGAACCTCTCTTTCCAGAAGTGCCCAAGTTACTCTGCATCTCCAAAGCCCCTATTATAACAGAAGGTACAGAACTGACACTTGGTAGTGGAACATCTTTCCCCTTGGTGTAACACCTAAGTTGCTTCAACCCACAACCTCAGCCTCCTTAAGGTCAGGTGCGAACGTGGTTAACAAGCCCGGAATCCAGATGCACTGCCCCAGTTACAGGCAGGCAGTACTTACTCTGAAGTTCTCCAAGATCCTCTCACATTCACTTTGTCTTTTGTTCTTCACAACACGTCTGGGGATAAGTAGGACACATTGCCATTAGTTCCCATTTACAGAGCAGGAAATTTTTTAAAATTTTTATTTTAATTGTTGTTCTTGTACAGTTTTCTGCCTTCTACTCCTATCCCATCCAAATTGAAAGCCAGAGAGCTCAAGTTCACAAGTGGCGGTGGCTGGCCAGGCTGAGAATCTAGGCCTACGGCCCGTTGGTCAGTGTGTGCTGTCCTGCAGCACATGGCCCCCGGTTTCTATCATGTGCAAGAATTGAAAGAAGGGTAAGACGTGTCTGCCCACAAGGAAATTGAAATCTAAACACAGTTTGTTTTTCTCTCCCAGCAGCAAAAGGGGATTATTTTAATCCCCTCACCCCCACCCTACGCACATCCCAATCTCATGCCCTGCCCTTTCAGTGGTGCACTGAACCGAAATCACTTCAAGGGAGGCAGTGCTCTCCCCAGACAACAAAGAAAGTAGCCGGTGTTCATTGTGCTGCAAGAGAACTCCAGGCAGATCAGAAAAACATACCAAGTTTCTCATTACACTTTTGAAGATATACTGTGTTTTAATAAACAGTGCTAGAACCTTGCTTGTAGGAAAAACCATCTTCATTGAGTAAGCATGTATTGTAAAAATTAATATTTTAGAAATATGTTTATATACGGCAATCTGTGATAGAAAATGTTGTTAGCTCTGAATACTTGTCCTTGTATGCATACTGTTTTTTACATAACTTCAATGCACATCTAATGTGAGCATGGCATACTTCTGCTATTCTTGGCTTTAAGTTTGGATGTATGACTGTTTTCCCAATAGAATAAGGGTAAAATTATATTGCGTTCATTCTGAGCCAAGAGCTCAAGAAGCCTTGTGTATTTCTACTAGCCACTTGTACTTATGTAATCAGTTTGAGACAATCAGTTTGTAATCATGCCAGACTAGCTCATTGGTACTAGGAAGAGGAGGCTAGACATTTAGGACAAAACTGTACCAACCAAGTCACCCCAGCTGAGCCTATGTACATTAGCCAATCCACCTTTCCAAAGCTGTCTCCAAGGCTGAACCATCAGCTGTGTCTGTCACATAGTGGAGGCCTTTTCGTGTGTGTGTGTGTGTGTGTGTGTGTGTGTGTGTGTGTCTGTGTGTGTGTGTGTGTATTCTCTCCAGTGCAGCAGACAAGGCAATTTTACTTGAACTTTCCTGTTGAGCTTTGAAGTCTCAAGACTTCTAGATTCTTTTTCATGAGACCCCTTTATAGTGGGAATGACCAAGTATACCTGGGTGAGGGTATAACCCAAATATTAACTGGACTAATTGTTAATCAGTGTCTCATCTTCTTGCCTGCATGAAAGTTTGTGACTACAAGGACAGCACCCTAAAAAGAATGAATCACTTAGTTGCCAAAAAGCCTATGATGAAAATCTAGACTCCATCACAATACCTTGAAAATGCTAAGGGGAAAATTATTTGTAACCTAGAATTCCATACCTAGATAAACTACCATTCAAAAAATGGGTAGACAAAGACAGTTTCAGATATATAAGAACTTTGAGGAAATGCTTAAGTGAAATAATGGAATAAATAAAGAAAGAGGAAATCATAAGATGCAGGGAATAGGTATACTTCAGGAAAGCAGTGAAGAAAAGCACTAGGGTAAGAGTTGTGCCGCAAATCTTGGGAACTACCAGATAGTATTAGAGTATAAACATGGAGAAAATTAAAAATATATGAACCAGAAAATTTTTTCAATGAAACGATTAGAAATACTAGGGGGAAAAATCTCTACAAGAAGAATCTACAGATACTTTTCTCAAAATGCTCTGCAGAATTCCTACACCTAACTGATTACATACTAGGAGTGATTTGGTTTGCTCCCCACCTCTAATTTAGACACCTTATGTTTTTGGTGTTGGCTGACTCTGTCTTCTACCTTCAATGGTATGAGGAGTGCTATTTCTTTTCCAAAACAGAAAAGAAATAGGTCTCTTCTACACCAACAGCAGGACATTGGGAATTATTTATCCCAGGTATAGGAAATAACGGGATAAATAGTGAGTAGAAAATTTTTAAATAACAATAAAATTAACTAAAAATCAGTGTGCTTTTTATTATCACCATGTGGCTGCAGTGCAAGGCAGTTTACAAGTGCCCATTACATGGTATGTTCAAGAACTTCCCCAGAGATAAACATCCAGTCCAGCTGAGATACAGGAATTCATTCACTTATTTCCTAAGCACCTTTCATGTGCAAAGCTCCGTGCTATGCACAGTGATGAAGTAGTGAATGATGCTGACACAGTCCTTACCCTCATGGGGAGGGACACAACTGAGTGTACAAATTGTCATCAAAGGCATTTTTCTTCCTTAAGAAGGTGACATTTGAGTAAAATCTGAATGATAAGGAAGTAGTAGTATGAATATCTAGTAGAGTCTTCCAGGAGAGTGAGTGTCCATGTAAGAGCAGTGAAACAAAACCAAGCCTGTGGTGCCTGAAGCACTGTGGATGAGGTGGCGAGCGGTGAGAGATAGGGTGAAGGGAAAGGTGGGCAGCAGGCACCATGCAGGATCATGCAGGCCACGGTAAGGAGCCTGGATTTTAGTCTCATTGCAAAGGAAAACACTGGGGACCTGTACCCAAGCAACAAATATGACTTTAGAGAGACCCCTCTGGCTGCTGTATGGGTACAGAGTCAAGAATGGGAGCAGGAAGTCAGTTGCAGGGATGTTGCTTGGGTCCATATATGGTATGGTATGGTATGGTACCAAGAAAAATATTGGTAGTAGAGAAGACAAGATTTACTGATGGATTGGACATTAGCTGTGAGTGAGAGAGGACACATAAATGACTTCTGTTTAAATTTTGGATTAAAAGATTGAAGTAGAGGTGAGCATCACTTCCTAAGAAATTTTCTGCTTAGCTCATGCTCTACTAAACTAGAAGAAAAACTTAATATCTCTCCCTAATGTCCCTTTTCACTGGAGAATATATATAACATATATCTAAAACATATATAATATATGTTATATATAGCATATGTTTATATATGTAATAATAAAAAAGTATTTTTCAGTTAGTTAACATTATCATATCACTCAGGCTACCAGACATCATAGATTAACCATCTATGATTAATCATCTAGGAGTTACCAGCCTGGAGTATCCAGGACTGAACTCAGACAAGCAATTTCATTGAATGACAGTGATATCACCATCCTGTTTCAGATTAGAACTCACGGTTTGAGCTGAGGAAAAAAAGCTTACATGGCTGGGCTTTGGGTCTGAAGATTGTGTAATGCAGTCCAGAGAATGTATGTCAGTGTGGTCTGACCTCTTTCTGGGTTCACATTAAAATCCATTTGCTTTCCAGAAAGTAGTGGTGCAAGCCATTGTCTCTGTTCATGAGCGCTCTGGGGCAAATCTTCTAAGACACAGTTCTTCCTTGTACTAGAAATGATTTTAAAAGTAAACAACACAAGATACCACTACTTAAAGAAAGCCTGTAGCTTTAATATTCTTCTCAAAAAACATTTTATTGTGGCACAAAAAGGGGCCTCATTATAAAGAGCTTTACTAAGAGATCTACAAAAAGGTGGACGTCATGGGTGACCTGGTTATGCTAAGAGACAGAATTGAACAGTGCCATTCCTCAAAGGCAGCAATGAAATGGATTTCATTTCTGCTATAAAATGGATTTTTGCCTATTGCCAGCTTATAAAAGAATCCTCACATGTCTAACACTGTGTAATGACTTGAGACTTTTAAAGGGCATGGTATTTATTCTGTACAATCTGCAATTCAACCAATTGCAATATCAATTTTCCTTTTTTGTGCAAGTTTCAAGCACTGTGCCTGGAGCTGAAGGGTGATGGGCCCACAAGTTGATCCCTTAGCTTTAGCCCCCTCCCCTTGGGCAAGTTAAAAGCATCTCTGCCACCTGGCCCATAACATGATATTTCTTTTTTTTTAATTTTGCATATTTTAATTTCAGAACAAAATAAATATACATAACAGCATCCAAACCCAATGTCAAATGAAAAGGGAAGGCTTGAAACCCTCCTAACCTGCTTTAGGCAGACAGGAAAAAAAACCACTAAACAGCAGAGGAAACCAGGTGGGCTCAGGCCACTCAGGGATGCTGGGGAAGCCATGAAGACACTACACAGAGGACACAAGGTCTGCAGGTAGAAACTCCTAATCTACTTCTTCCATGCAAGAGGCATCCTCATCACCCTCAAGGCGGGGAATCTCATCAGGAACAGCAGCACTGGGCTCTTCTGTTGTCACTTCATCTTCATCAATCCCTACGCCCAGCTTGATCATGAAGTAGATGTGGTTGGAGTGGGTCTGGAGATCCTTGAGTGAGAAGCCAGAAGACAGCAGCGCAGTTTCAAACAGCAACAACACAAGGTCCTTCACAGCCCTGTCATTCCTGTCTGCCTCTGCCTTCTGCCATAGAGTCTCCACAATGGGGTGGTCAGGGTTGATTTCCAGGTGCTTTTTGGCCATCGTGCAGCCCATTGTAGAGTTATCAAAAACTGCCTTTGCTTTCATGATATGCTCCATATTAGCTGTCCAGCCATAAGTGCTAGTCACAATACAGCAGGGTGAAGACATGAGCCTATTGGAGATTGTCACCTTCTCAACTTTCTTATCCAAGATCTCTTTCATGAGTTTGCAGAGATTCTCAAACTTGGCCTTGCTCTCTTCCATTTTCTTCTTCTCCTCTTCATCCTCAGGTGGCTCCAGGCCCTCTTTGGTAACTGAGATCAAGCTCTCCCCATCAAACTCCTTGAGCTGCTGTACACAGTACTCATCAATGGGCTCCGTCATATATACTACCTCAAAGCCCCGCTTCCGCACTCGCTCCACAAAAGCAGAGTTGGCAACTTGCTCCTTGCTCTCACCAGTGATGTAATAGATGGACTTCTGGGTCTCCTTCATGCAAGAGACATATTCTGAAAGAGAAGTCATTTCATCCCCAGACTGGGAGGTGTGATAGCACAGAATCTCAAAAAGGTGTCATTGATTAGTTGAGTCCTCATGGATTCCAAGCTTTAGGTTTTTAGAGAACACCTCATAGAATTTCTTATAGTTCTCCCTGTCTTCTGCCAGCTCAGAGAAGAGCTCAAGACACTTCTTAACAATACCCTTATGGATGACCTTCAGGATTTTGCTCTGCTGGAGCATCTCTCGGGAGATGTTCAGGGGCAGGTCCTCAGAGTCAACCACACCACGGATGAAGTTGAGGTACTCTGGTATCAATTCATCACAGCTGTCCATGATGAACACATGGCAGACATACAGTTTGATGTTGTTCCTCTTCTTCTTGTTCTCAAAGAGGTCAAAAGGAGCCTGATGAGGAGTGAATAGCAATGCCCTGAATTCCAACTGCCCTTCTACAGAGAAGTGCTTGACTGCCAAATGGTCTTCCCAGTCATTGGTAAGGCTCTTATAGAACTCTCCATATTCCCCCTAGGTGATGTCATCAGGGTTTTGGGTCCAAATAGGCTTGGTCTTGTTCAGTTCTTCATGATCAATATATTTCTCCTTAATCTTGTTTTCTTTTTCTTATCCTTAGCACTATCATCCTCCTTATCTGAGCTCACATCTTCAATCTTGGGTTTCTCCTCATCATCTTTATCTTCATCTTCTTTCTCCCCCTTCTCTTCCTCTGCTTCATCATCACTGATTTCTTTCTCTCATTCCTTCTCCAAATAAAGGGTAATGGGATAACCTATGAACTGTGAGTGCTTCTTCACCACTTCTTTGACCCATCTCTCCTCCAAGTACTCTGTCTGATCTTCTTTAAGGTGAAGGATCACTTTGGTGCCCCGGCCAATGGGCTCACCATGGTCAGCTTGCACAGTGAAGGAACCCCCAGCAGAAGACTCCCAGGCATACTGCTCATCATAATTGTGCTTTGTGATCACTACTACCTTCTCTGCCACCAGGTGGGCAGAGTAAAAGCCAATACCAAACTGTCCAATCATGGATATGTCTGCACCAGCCTGAAGAGCCTCCATAAATGCTTTTGTACCAGACTTGGCAATAGTTCCCAGATTATATATAAGATCAGCTTTGGTCATGCCAATGCCTGTGTCTACCAGAGTCAAAGGGCATTCCTGGGGATTGGTGAGGATGTCAATTTTCAGTTCTTTATCACTGTCCAACTTGGAAGGGTCAGTCAGGCTCTCATAGCGTATCTTGTCTAAGGCATCAGAAGCATTACTGATCAAATCCTGAAGGAAAATTTCCTTATTAGAGTAGAAGGTATTGATGATGAGAGACATGAGTTGGGCAATTTCTGACTGGAAGGCAAAAGTCTCCATCTCCTCTTCTCCATGGTGCACTTCCTCAGGCATCTCAAGAGTGAAGAGATGCAAGTACTAGTGAGCAGGGACTATTTTTGGCTCACACACCACAAACTGTGTGCGCGGGACTGACTAAAGATAGCTGATATTTCTGATTAAGTCATTGTACAGAATAAAGAAAAATCTCAGCTTGTGGATGCATACCAATGCAATGTAAGATAATGCCACAAAATCATATTACTGCAATTAACAGTAGTCACATGTGCACACACATGGACACATACATAGTACCTGCACTACAGGAGATCAATGATCTAGCAGGCAGTATAGCATAGCAATTAAGAGTTTGGGCTCTGGAGACAGATTGTCCAAGTTCAAGTCTCACTTGTCTCACTTACTAACAATATATGTAAAACACTGGCAAGTCTGTTAAATGTGGTGATAGTGGAATATATTTCATAGGATTGTTGAAATGATTAAATGAATTAATACACAAAAATGACAGAATAGCACCTGGCAAATTATAGGTAGTAAATAAACATTTGCTATTATTATAATTATACTGTGTTCTTCTGAGGTCACACTTAGTGGGTATTGCTTTGATTACTTCAGGTGCCATCAAGGCCATCTAAAGAGAGAAGGATATGAGAAACTAACATCCATCGAGCCTCTACTTCACACTAGACACTTTTCTAGAGAAGGTAGATGCGCCATCTCTAAGTCTGAATCATTCCTCCCAAATGCAGTAACCCCATGACTGAAACAGGAAGAAGTGTGGTATCAATCCAGGTACTTGGCATAGCCTTGCAATAACCTCAGTCTCCATGCAAAACCTAACTCTACCACTTAACTAGCTTTGTGACCCTTGGCAAGTGACCTCAGCCCTCTGAGTCCTCATTTCCTTATCTCTAAAACAGATGTAAAACCTAATTTTCATAGTGTCTTAAGGGTCCAGCAAGTTTATATATTTATATTAAAGCTGCTGGCACAATACAGGTTCTCAAAAGTAATCTCTCTCTTATTTACTTGCTAGCTTTCCCCTCCAGGAAAACTGGTAGCCTCCTTTGCAACACCTCAAGGGCAAAAATCATTTTACTACTTAAACATGATTTATTTATTATTCTCTCATGAAGAAAAAATAACACTAAATCATTACATATATAGTAAAAGAAAAAAACAATGTTGTAAAGATCTAGAAAAAGTGTTAAACTTCCAACAAACATGTGCTTTCAGAATTAACTGACATTTACTGTTCAGCCTAATATATTTGACAATTTTTTCAACCCTTGTAACTTTCTTTAACCAAAGAATAAGAGTTAATTGAGACACAAAGAAAGATAGGATGATGACCCGCAGTTCTGAGATGACAGGGAGAGATGGTTTTCCCAGGAATCTACGGGGACTCATCCTGACTATTTGTGCTGAAATGAATCTATAGCTTCCTCAATGAGATATTAAAGCTGTGAGGGATATGCACCTTACACTTCTGAGGATGGGGGAGGGTAGGCACAAAATGGCAGCCCCTACAAGAAACTAGGCTACAAAGTTTGATCATGTTTGGTATCATGTGCCCTTTCTTTTGGTTCCAAGGTGGTGATGATAATGTACAGTTACATAATGTATAAAAATTAAGGACCCCAAACCTACAAACATGCCTTGATTTACCATAGCCCAGCACTGGACCAGGGACTTGCCCTGGCATACAAGGCTAATTGGTGTCCTTGACGATTACGCACATTTGCGATGGATTGGGCAACAGGACGTTCCAGAGCCCAAGGTGACTGATATGAAGTGGAGTTTGATTAGGACTATCATCAATACTGCAAGTACTTGACAGGAAAAGTGGGCATTGGGAGCCAGGAGGAAGAAGCCAGCAGGGACAAGGCATGGACCTGGAAAGGGATGGCACCCACAACTCCTTACTAGAAGACATCATTTTTTCAGTCTTTTAAATATAATATATCCTTCCTATAACCTAAAGAGTTTACTGGTACTCCCTGCCCCAGCAGGACTGCTGTCCACTAAAGTAAAAAACAAGCCAATCAGAAATTCATTTTTCAATGCATATTTACCAATCACCTACTATATGAATACTATATGTCAAATTCCCATGACCTACTGACACTTACATTCTGGCAAGGGGAGATAGATAATAAATAAGTAAATCATTTAGTATATTGGAATATTAAAAGTGCTAAGGGAAACAAAAAGTAATGCCGAGTAAGGGAGATTGGAAATGCAGAGGGAGGGCTACAATTTTAAATACAGTGGTCACGGTACAGTGGTCTCAGGTCTCATTGAGAATATGATTTTTGAGTAAAGATTTTAAGGGGTGAGGGAGTTATCCATGTGATTACCTGAGTCAAGAGTGTGCCAGGTGGCTAGAACCATCTGCAGAAATGTCATAAGGTGGAACCTGCCTATGGAGGCCAGTATGGCTCGAGGGCCATTCAGGAGGGAGAAAGCAGAAGGAAATGACATCAGAGAGGCAACAAGGGAGGTTGACCAGACCACAGAAGGCTGTAAACTTTAATTTTCATTGAGTAAAATGTGGAGCCATGTAGGATTTTGAGCAGATGAGTGACATGATCTGATTAATGTTTTTAAAAGTTTGGGAGACTATTGTAACAATCCAGGTAAGATACAATGACAGCTCAGCCCAGAGTGGTACAAAAGTGTTCAAATTCTGGATAATTTCAGAATCAGGATTTCCTGATGGACTAACTATTGGATGTGACAGGAAGACTTAGGAATAGCTCTGAGGTTTTTGTCTTGGACAACTAGAAGGTTGAATTTACAAACAACTGAGATTTGGAAGAAACAGGTTCTGGGGGAAGATCAAAAGTTAAATTTTGAGCCTGATAGGTTTGACATAACTGTGAGATGTGCATAGACACTTGCGAATAATGGGCCTGGAGTCCAGGGAGGAGATCTACACTGGAGGTGCAAAGGCAGGGCTCTTGTGGCAGGATGAGATCTCTGAAGGCCAGGGTGCTGACAGAGAAGAGAGTCAACAGTGGAGCACCTCAACTGTAAAAGGTAGCCAACAGGAAAAGGAACCAACCACAGAAGTGAAAGGTTGAGCAGAGAGGCAATTTCTTGCAAGGCAAGAGGAAGAAACTTTTCAACAGGTGGGAGAGAGGCCATTTGCCAGGCAGTCTTTATGATTTAAAATGTGTGATTTGGGTGATGTGATGTGATCCTTGTGTGTGTGGCTCATGCTGGTTGTGGTCCATGGAGGCTCTAGGTTTGGGGAAAGCAGCCTGGATTCTGTCTGTGTGTCTTTTAGGATGTTTGCATTATATGGCTAGGAGGACCCACATGCCCCAAGAGATAGAAGCCTGTGGCCAGGGAGGCCCTCTGTATAAGGCTGCTTGAGGTATCTCCTTCCACCTTACAGAAGGGAAAAGGTTTAATTTTTCATTTCATCAGTTGAGAGCATTTAGAAAAGTAATATCCTAATCATGTACTAGTATGAATCCTCTTAGGTGTGAATGGTCTACAAAAGCCTTTCTTTCTGAATTCTCTAAGTCCAACTCTTCTGTTCAGGGAAGGTGGTTTCCTAAGATTCTTATTATTACTGTTTTATCCTTTTTTGAAAATATCCCTTCATCTCCTTAATTTATGTCCTTTTTATTATTTCTGCTCTAAATGGTACTTACTTTCTACTACTTGCCTATAAAATTGAAAGTTATGTCTCTTATCATTTAGAAAATTTGTTCACCAAACAGACTCAGTCCCAGTGTCAGAGCCTAAAGATTCTCTCTGTTATGGCCCCTTACAGGAAATTTAAAATTACTTAGTCCCACAGACACAGAGGATAGTTTTTGGCAACTTGAGATATTATCTTTCAAGTTTTTCCTGGGGTTAAACTATGCAAAAGAATATAAATTTTCATGTTTCTTTTCTTTTCTAGTGTACTTTTTTAATACATGTTATTGATTATGCTATTACAGTTGTCCATTCCCCCCTTCACTCCCCTCCATCCTGCACACCCCTCCAACATCCCCCCCTTTGGTTTGTATCCATGGGTCATACATATAAGTTCTTTGGCTTCACCATTTCCTGTACTGTTCTTACCCTCCCCCTGTCTATTTTCTACCTACTATTTATGCTACTTACTCTCTGTACTTTTTTCCCCCTCTCTCCCCCTCCCACGCCCCTGTTGATAACCCTCCATGTGATCTCCATTTCTGAGTTTCTGTTCCTGTTTTAGTCATTTGCTTAGTTTGCTTTTGTTTTAGGTGTGGTTGTTAATAATTGTGAGTTTGCTGTCATTTTACAGTTCATATTTTTTATCTTCTTTTTCTTAGATAAATCCCTTTAACATTTCATATAATAAGAGTTTGGTGATGATGAACTCCTTGAACTTGACCTTATCTGAGAAGCATTTTATCTGGCCCTCCATTCTAAATGAAAGCTTTGCTGGGTAGAGCAATCTTGGATGTAGGTCCTTGCCTTTCATGAAGGCAAGGAATACTTGGAATACTTCTTTCCAGCCCCTTCTTGCCTGCAAGGTTTCTTTTTGAGAAATCAGCTGACAGTCTGATGGGAACTCCTTTGTAGGTGACTGTCCCCTTTTCCTTTGCTGCTTCTAGAATTCTCTCCTTCATTTTAATCTTGGCTAAAGGAATTATGATGTGCCTTGGTGTGTTCCTCCTTGGGTCCACCTTCTTTGGGACTCTCTGAGCTTCCTGGACTTCCTGGAAGTCTATTTCCTTTGCCAGATTGGGGAAGTTCTCCTTTATTATTTGTTCAAATAAGTTTTCCACTTGTTGCTCTTCCTCTTCCCCTTCTGGTATCCCTATAATTCAGATGTTGGAACATTTAAAGATGTCCTGGAGGTTCCTAAGCCTCTCCTCATTTTTTATGAATTCTTGTTTCTTTATTGTTTTCTGTTTGGTTGTTTCTTTCTTCCTTCTGGTCCACTTCATTGATTTGAGTCCCAGTTTCCTTCCCATCACTATTGGTTCCCTATACATTTTCCTTTATTTCACTTAGTGTAGCCTTCATTTTTTCATCTAATTTGCCACCAAATTCAACCAATTCTGTGAGCATCCTGATCACCAGTGCATTGAACTGTGCATCTGATAGGTTGGCTATCTGTTTGTTGTTTGTATAGGTTGTATTTGTTCTGGAGCTTTGATCTGTCCTTTCATTTGGGCCATTTTTTTTTTGTCTTGATGTGCCTGTTACATAGTGAGAGTCAGAACCTTAGGTATTCACCAGGGCGGGGCAACCCACGTTGCCAAGTTGTGGCTGTTTGTGGGGGAGGGGTCCGAGAGGGAACAATGGTGCTTGTTCTGCTCTCTGCTGGACTTCAGTCACTTCCGCCACTTCCCTCAAGCAAACTGGGCCCTTCTGGTGCTGAGTTCCATGTGGGTGGGCTTGTGTACATTCTAGGACCCTGTAGGTCTCTCCAACGAACTCTCCTGTGAGGCTGGGAGTCTTTCCCATTCCCTCAACCCCCACAGGTGTTTTCAATCAGTGTTTTGAGGGTTTATTTCCCTGTGCTGGGGCCCTGGATTGCACAGTCTATCCTGCTCCTCAGCTGTTCCTCCTGGTTTATCTGTGCACAAATGTGGGACTGCCACAGTCTTGCTGGCCAGCCCCAGCCTTGCCTGCCCAGCTCCAGAACCCTGTGTTGGGTCTGCCATCCACCACCTTGCTCACCCTAGTCACCACCGCTTTGCTGCAAGTCCTCTCTGTATGCCCATCTCCACCCCTCCTATGGGTCTGGATGAGTGTGTCTTCTTTAACTCCTTGGTTGTTGGACTTCCATACAGTTCCATTTTTTGTCAGTTCTGATTGTTTTTTCTTTTTAAATTGTTGTTGTCCTTCTTTTGGTTGTGCAGGGAGGCACAGTGTGTCTACCTATGCCTCCATCTTGGCCAGAAGTCCTTTTCTAGTGTATTTAATGATCATTGTACAGCAACTATGATGTGATGGGCCAGACCTGAGAGTCTGACAAATACTAACTCATTTTATTTTCTCAACAATCTGTGAGGTAGAGACTATTATCACAATCTCTATTTTAAAAATGAAGAAAATGAATTACAGAGAGGTCAATTTACTTGTGAAGGATACACAGCTAGCAAATGGCAGATCCAGGATTCAAACACACAGTTGGGCTCCAGAGCCCCTGTGCTTAGTCACCTCCCTTTGCCTTTTCTGATAGTTTTCCACAATACAAGCTACTTTTGTTTTGTTTGCTAAGATCAAAATTTCATATCTAGCACTTCTGGGTCATCCTTTAAAATCATGAAACAGGAGGTTCCAGCCAAGAACCATAGGCAGAAAATGCTTCACTTCCTCCCACAACCAAAAGAAGGATAATTACCAATTTAAAAACAAAGAACTGCCAGAAAATCATTTCAATGGAAGCCCAACAACCAAGGAGTTGAAGAAACATTCATCCAGACTGGTAGGAGGGGCAGAGATGGGGCAGAGAGGATGCACAGCAAAACAAGGGAGTGGGTCACAGGGACAGTCCCACATTCACATATGGATAACCTGGGAGGTACAACAGGGGAGCAAGACTGACTATGAAATCCAGGATTTCAGCATGGGAAACTAAAGCCTCAAAACCCCGGGCTGATAAGACTCCGTGGGGGTTGTGGCAGTGGGAGAAACTCCTAGACTGAAAAGAAAGTTCATTGGAGAGGCCCACAATGCCCTAAAATGTACACAAACCCACCCACCTATGAATCAGCACAATCCACTTGTAGAAGTAAGGGAATTGACTGAAAAAAGGATGAGTGGAGCAAATATATTGTTCCCTCTCTGACCCCTCTCCCACAGACAGCACCCCAACACAGCAAAGAGGGTTGCCCCACACTGACAAATACCTAACACTCCACGCTTTAGCACCTAACAGGTGTGCCAAGATAAAGAAATATGGTCCAAATGAAAGAACAGATCAAAACTCCAGAAGAATAACTAAGCAACAAGAAGATAGACAACCTATTTGATGCAGAGTTCAAAACATTGGTAATCAGGATGCTCACAGAATTGATTCAGCTCAGTCACAAAATGAAGGAACAAATTAAATCTACATAAAGTGAAATAAAGAAAAATGTACAGGGAACCAACAGTGAAGAGAAGGAAACCATGATGCAAATCAACGATTTGGAACAGAAGGAAGAAATAAACATTCAACCAAAACTAAATTAAGAAACAAGAATTCAAAAAATGAGAATAGGCCTGGAAACCTCTGGGACAACTTTAAACATTCCAACATCCAAATCAAAGGGGTGCCAGAGGGAGAACAGAAAGAGCAAGAAATTGAAAACTTATTTGAAAAAATAAGCTTGCAGAAGAAGGAAAACTTCTGCAATCTGGAAAAGGAAACAGACCTCCAGGAAATCTAGGAAGCCCAGAGAGTGCCAAAGAAATTAGACCCAAGGAAGCACACACCAAAGCACGTCATAATTTTAAAAGCAGCAAGAGAAAAGGAGACAGTTACCTACCAAGGAGTTCCCATAAGGCTACCAGCTGATTTCTCAAAAGAAACCTTGCAGGCAAAAAGGGGCTGGAAAGAAGTATTTGAAGTCATGAAAGGCAAGGACCTATATTCAAGAAAAACTCATTCCAGAAAAACTATCATTTAGAATGAAGGGGCAGGTAAAGTGCTTCCTAGATAAGGTCAAGTTAAAGGAGCTCATCATCACCAAGCCCTTATATCAGATGTTAAAGGGACTTAACTTAGAAATAGAGGATCAAAAACTATGAACAGTAAAATGACAACAAACTCACACCTATCAACAACTGAACCTAGACTTCCAGGCCAAGATGGAAGCGTAGATACACACACTGTGCCTCCTTGCATAACCAAAAGAAGGACAACAAATTCAAAAACAAAAACAATCAGAACTGCCAGAAAAATCAAGCAGTCTGGAAGTCCAACAACCAGAAAATCGAGCTGTATGGAAATTCAACAACCAATGAGTTAAAGAAGAAACATTCATCTAGACCAGTAGGAGGGGCACAGATGGGCAGCCAGGGCAACAGGATGCACACCAAGGCAGCAGCTGGTAAACAAGGGGATCCCACATTTGCATGTAGATAACCTGAGAGGAACAATTAGGGAGCAAGACAGACCCTGCAACCCAGGGTACTAGTGTGGGAAAAGAAAGCCTCAAAAACTCTGACTGTAAAAACCTGTGGGGGTTGCAGCAGCAGGAGAGACTCCCCGACTCACAGGACAGTTTATTGGAGAGACCTACAGGGTCCTAGAACATACACAAACCCACCCACCCCAGAATCAGCACCAGAAGGGCCCAATTTGGTTGTGGGTAGGCAGGGAGGTAACTGAAAGCTGGCCAAGAGCCAAGAAAGCAGCATTGTTCCCTCCCTAAACTTCCCCCACAGACAGTGCCCCAATGCAGCAAATGGGTTGCCCTGACCTGGAGAATATCTAAGGCTCCACCCCTTACCACACAAAACGTGCATGGAGACAAAAGAAAAATGTGGACCAAATGAAAGAACAGATTAAAGCTCCAAAAATAGAACTAAGTGCTGAAGAGATAGTTAACCTATCAGATGCAGAGTTCAAAACACTGGCAGTCAGGATGCTCACAGAAAATGTTAAGTATGGTTACAAAATGGAGGAAAAAGTAAAGGCTACGCAAAGTGAAATAAAGAAAAATATACAGGGAACCAACAGTGAAGGGAAGGAAACCATGACTCAAATCAACAATTTGGAACAGAAGGAAGAAATAAACATTCAACCAAAACAGAATGAAGAAACAAGAATTCAAAAAAATGAGGAGAGGCTTAGGAACCTCTGGGACCACTTTAAACATTCCAACATCTGAATCATAGGGGTGCCAGAAGGAGAAGAGAAAGAGCAAGAAATTGAAAACTTATTTGAAAAAATAATGGAGAACTTCCCTAATCTAGCAAAGGAAATAGACTTCCAAGAAGTCCAGGAAGCGCAGAGTGTCCCAAAGAAGTTGGACCTAAGGAAGCACACAGCAAGGCACAATAAAATTACATTACCCAAGATTAAAGGGAAAGAAAGAATCTTAAAAGCAGGGCGAGAAAAGGGGAGAAGTACCTATAAAGGAGTTCCCATAAGACTATCAGCTGATTTCTCAAAAGAAAATTTGCAGGGACAAAGGGGCCAGAAAGAAGTGTTAAAAGTCATGAAAGGCAAGGACCTCCATCCAAGATTACTCTATCCAGCAAAGCTTTCATTCAGAGTGGAAGGGCAGATAAAGTGCTTCCCAGATAAGGTAAAGTTAAAGGACTTCATCATCACCAAGCCCTTATTATATGAAATGTTAAAGGAACATATCTAAAAAGCATAAGATGATCAAAACTATGAACAATAAAATGTCAACAAACTCACAACTATCAGCAACTGAATCTAAAAAAAACTAAGCAAACAACTAGAACAGAAACAGAATCACAGAAATGGAGATCACATGGAAGGTTATCAGCAGGGAGGATGTGGGGAGAGAATGGAGGAAAAGGTACAGGGAATAAGAGGCATAAATGGTAGGTACAAAATAGACAGGGGGAGGTCAAGAATAGTATGGGAAATGGACAAGCCAGAGAACTTATATGTATGACCCAAGGACAGGAACACAGGAACTAAGCGGAGAGAGAATGCTGGAAGGTGGGGGGACATTGCAGGGAGGAGGGATGTAAAGGGGAGAAAAAATTGGGACAACTGTAGTAGCATAATCAATAAAATCTACTTAACATAAAAAATAAAATCACAAAACAGCATCTGAATTATGGATGGCCAAACCCATTTTGGTGACGATGTAGTGAGCCGGTGAGGCCACTGACCATAAGAACACCAAATGAAGGGCCACTTAGATGGAGCCCCTCAGCAGGCCTTTACTCTATGAAGGTGGCAGATTTCTTGATACTGCAGGTATAGCAATTGTAACTACTGGTATTTTAAGCACATTTGATGTAAAAATCACTGCTTTAATAAACTAAGGAATACACCCATATATAGGTTTAAAATATTTAATCTGCTTTTACTCAATTTTTTAAGTGAAAAACACCATTTGAACATATGAAAACTCAGCATTGATCAGAGGGTTCAGTCCTAGTATTTTCTAATGTCTGAACTGAGCATCCTCCCTTTAACACCCTGTCCAGTGTGGCAGGAGCATAGCACGTTTCCTATTTCTGCAGATATTTGGAGAGCATCCTTAGCCATCGTTACAAACTCTGTCCTGGATGAACGTGCTCCATGGTACCTGATCTCTCTGCAGGAGTTCCCATGCACATGGAAGTTTGAGAAGTTTGCCTGTGAGGTACAGGTGCTGCCTCGGCAGTCCGGGACGGGGCCTGAGTGCCTACCTTTCTAACTGGGTAATGCCGCAGCTGCTGCTGGTCTGCCCAGTCATTTTGAGTTGCAAGGGTCTGCAGCTGAGGTTCTCAACCTTGGCTACTCTTTTGGAAACACTTGGGAAGCTTTGAAAAATCCTATTGCCTGGGTTCTACCTTCAGATTTAATTTAATAGGATATCAGTGGCCTAGGGTGTGGCCTGGACAGTAGTTTTCTTATCTCCTCAGGTGAATCTACTGTCCAGTTGTGATTAAGACACTACTTCAGAGCGGCGGTCCTCCAAAATGTGATTCTGGACCAGCAGCACTGGCATCCCTGGGGAACAAACAAGTCAGAAAGGCACATTCTTGGCTCCCACTGCAGACCCAGATCAGAAACAAAGCATAGGCTCAGTATCTCTGTGGCAAGAAGCCTCCATGGTACCCTGATGATCACTAACATGTGAGAACCACGGATTTAGAGGCTCATAGAATGTATTTTCCATTTCTCTACCTTTACCCCTTCTTCTCTCTCCTCCTCTCCTCTTTCTCCTTCTGTCTCTTTCCCTCCAGCCCTCCCTAATGTGTTTTAGCTATTGCAAGTCTGTGCCAAAAGACATTGATAAAACACTGAGAGCCTGAGGAAGGGTGCGCAGAAAGCAGCCCAATTGCTGCCAAATATAACAGTATTTGAGTCATCTCAATAACTGACAGTTGGTTACTTTTAATTAATTTAGGTATTTTGTACCCCAAGCACAAATAAACTCAGTTCAAGAAAGTTTTTTAAATCCTTCATTTACACATATTCACATTTCTGATTAAAACCAACAATGTCATACTGCTTACTTAAGTGGAAAGAAACCCGATAGGAATAGTTTTAGTGTATGCTTTTGCCAGTCACCACCCAGTGCTCCTCATGGGTGCCAATAGATCTCTTCATGTGCCTAAGCCCAGGCCAAAACAGTGCCACTGTCATTAAATCACCAGTGAGCCTCCAGGGTGATGTTCTCAAAGTCTGTGCCACTAGGTCTTCACCTACATCTTCTTAAGCTCTTGATCTCTTGAGACTGTAAGGCCCTGGGCACTTGAGTCTCACCACCCTGCACATCTAAGGAAGAGGCCAATGTTCATGAAGGGAAGTGCAAGGAGGCAAAGCAGTTCCTACTGGGAAGTTTCCATCCAAGAAGAGGATGAGCAGAGCGTGCAGAAACCCAAGGGCTCTCATATGAGCACGAGGTCACCTGGCATGCCATCTCCTCCAGGGGAGGGCCTCATCAGCCTAAGGACATTAATATTAGCATTTTTAAAACTGGGGCAAAATACACATAATATAAAACCTTCCACCTTAATCCTTTGTAAGTGTTCAGTTCAGTAGTGATAAGTATATTCACATTACTGTTAACCACTCTCCAGAACTTTTTCGCCTTGCTAAACTGAAACCCCGTACCCACTACACCACAACTCCCCCAGCCCCTGGCACCACCATCCTGCTTTCTGTCTCTATGAATTTGACTGTCTACGAATTTCAACACTTTAGGTACCTGACATAAGTGGAGTCATAAAGTACTTGCTTTTTTGTGACTGGCTTATTTCCCTTAGCATAATGTCCTCAAGTTTCATCAATTTTAAGCATGTCAGAATTTCCTTCCTTTCTAAGGTTGAACAATATCCCGTTGTATGTGAACACCACATTTTGTTTATCTATTCATCAGTCAAGGGGCAGTTGGGTTGCTGCCCTTCACACTATTGTGAAGACTGTTGCTGTGAACATGGCTGGGCGCGTATCTTTTTAAGGTCCTACTTCCAAACTCGTGTTTGGCTCTGCTGCACAAGTGGGTGGACCCTCTTCTGTTCAGTAACAATCGGGATTTTTTTTAGCAACAAACAATGCATCTAAAGGGTCTTAAACAATAAAAATTTTTGTCTCAATTATTTTGGGCATATATACCCAGAAGTGGAATTGATGGATCATATGGTAGTCCTATGTAATTTGTTGAGGAACCTCCATACCATTTTTTTTCATAATAGCTATAACATTTTACATTTTCACCAACAGTGTACAAGGGTTTTAATTTCTTTATAACCTTGCCAATAGTTGTTATTTTCTGTTTTTTTTTTAATAGTAGCCATCTTAAGGGTATGAGGTAATATCTTGTTGTTTTGATTTACATTTCCTTAATGATTAGTGATGTTAAACACTTGTAATGTGCTTATTGGCCATTTGTATATCTTCTTTGGAGAAATGTTAATTTGGGTCCTTTGCCTATGGTTTTAATTGTGTTGTTTTTGTTGTTGTTGTGAATTTGTATGTATTCTTTGTATTAGACACTACTTTTTATTTTAGATACTAACCCTGTATCAATGTATGATTTTCAAATATTTTCTCCCATACTGTAGGTTGCTTTTTTACTCTGTTACTTGTGTCTCTTGTTACTCAGAAGTTTTAAATTTTGCTGTAGTACAATTCATCTGTTTTCACTTTTGCTATCTGTCATTTTGATATCACATCCAAGAAATCATTGTCAAAGCCAATGGAGCTTTCCCCTATGTTTTCTTCTAAGAACTTTATAGTTTTATGCCTTATATTTAGGTCTTTAATTCATTTTGAGTTAATTTTTGTTTAAAAATGAACAAATGTAAGGTAGGGCTCCAACTTCATTCTTTTGCATATGGCTGTCCAGTTTTTCCAACACCATTTGTTGAAAAGACAATCCTTTCCCCTTTTGAACAGTCTTGACATGCTTATCAAAAATCTTTTGACCACATATGCAAGGATTTATTTCTGGGCTTTCTGTCCATTGCTTTGGTCTACATGTCTGCCTTTATTCCAATACCATGCTGTTTCATTTACTGCAGCTTCATATGAGTTTTGAAATCATGAAGTATATGTCTTCCAGCTTTGTTCTTCATATTAAAGATTACTTTGGCTATTTGGGTTAATATTCGGCAAACTTTTAAACCAAAATTCAAGTTACTACTATCTTAAAACCTTCAAATGACTTCCCATGACATCTAAAATCCCAAATCCCTACCATGACCTCCTCTTTGCTTCCCTGTTGGTCCCTTGTCCCCAAGTACTTTCTACTCACACACGTATTTATTCACTCAGTTGGCACATATTTACTGAGGTCCTACTATATGTTGGCTCTGTTAGAGGTACTGTGAATACACCTCCCCCCTAGATTTAAGCTGAGAGGCCTTCTTCCACTCCCGGTCTAAATTGGTTCTCCTTCTTCTCCCCGCCCCCCTCATTCTCCATCCCTATACTCTGCTCTGACTGCTTCCATAGGCATACCTTAATTCTTCATTTTGTTTACCTGTATGTTGTGTCTATCCCACAAGACTAAGCTACAAAAGTATAAAGACCTAGAAGACCATTAGAGGGCATTTAATATGCATTTGTTGAGAGAATAAGCTGACTTTATTTGACAGCTTTCTGGAAGACAGTAAACCTGAGTAGCAAAGGCTCCCTTAACCATAATTTCACTGTTTAAACTGACAGGAATTCTGAGGCCCCTGAATTTTTTTCTCTTCTTTCCAAAGGAAATAGGGACATAAAAAATATACCTCTTTGTGTGACCTGACACCAAGATCCTGGCATCTTAGACAAAGAGAGAAATTATTTCCTCTGAAAGACTAACTTTTTCAATGACCTTGAAACATAGTACTGACTGATCTAAGGTCATTGACTTAAAATGGAAGATTATTAGATTCCATTACTCTTCTGGACAAACATGCTTTTAAAATGTGAGTCAATCTGGGTTTAACCAAAAAGAAGAGGGAATGCCTCTCAAATAATCCCAGATCATTTGATTAAATGTAGCCACTTAGGTTGTAATTCCCCAAATTACAAATGTGCCTCTGCCACATTCATTGTTAACCAAGTCAACTGAAATTCATGAGGGCTTTTCACCACTTTTTCCCCTTGGGTTCACAATCCGAAAGTATTTCTCATTGTGGATGAGTGTAACATGGACACATATTTCCAAGTTTACCTCATAGTCAACCACAAGGTAAATGGATTTGTTCATATTATAAACCCAAAAGACCATATTATAACTTTACACCATTAAATCTACCAAAATTACATTTTATATCCTTCCTAAATGTAAAATCCTAAATTACAACTTCTTAAACAAAATAACAATGTCAGCCTTTGTTGTCTTGTATAAGACAATCATGTGAATTTTCTTTTATCATACTTCATTTTTATACAGTTTCAATCTTTTGCAACACATTCAAACTAAACTGTTTGTTTAGTTCATTCTCCTGGCCTATTACTCATGAAAGAATCAGATACTCTAGTGATTATCTTGGGGAGGCTTACTCGTTGCTTTTGGAAACAGGCCACAGATGAAGTAACAATAACCACACTGACAAAAAAAATTAAAAAAAAAAGTAAAGCTAAACCAGCAATACAGTATTATAACAACAGATCACATCTTGATTTGAAAAAGCAGAGGTGGTTTTCTGCTTTGACTTTGTACACACATATCATTTCCCTTGACATTCTGCCACTATCTACCACCAATAAATCTTCACCTAAGGAAGATAGTCTAAGTTTTCCCCCAGGATCCTCAGGAATGACTTACTGAACATTGCTGAAAATACATGAGAAATTTTATTTCAAAAACAAATATTTCCATTATGCTTCATTATGGAATACATGAGGTTGGTGTATATAGAATTTTGCTCCACAGCATATAATATTTTAATTTACACCACAACTATTTCCTTCAAAACATATTAGAGTTCTTGACAGAATGTTCCTTACAAGGTAGCTTAGTTTTTAAGTAACTAAATATGAAAAGTAACCCAAATGTCAAATAGCCAAGGATTGTTTGAATACAACACGATATAAACATATCAGTGGAATACAATGTAGCCATGAAAATGAAATGAAATAGAAAAATATATTTATTAATGTGGAATGATGTTCAATTTATGTTGTCTATTAAAGAAAACATAATAAATAATGTTTGTATTGCAACATATATGAGAAATAACATGTTTCTAATATATGAAATTACATATGTATATAATATTTTAAACATATTTCATAATGTATGAAATAAATTATTATGTATTTAACATACATACAAAATATATTATTTCTTAAGGAACACCTGTCTTGAGCTCAGACTACAACATGGCCTTCCATTAAGCACTCTCCCAGCCTACCATGTTTCACGTTCATAGCACTGCTCAGGATTGCAAGACACTGTTTAATTGCTTCATAGTTCTTGATTTTGTCTTTCTACCTGAATATAATCTCCTGAAGGACAGGGACAAGCCCATCTTACACACGGCTGTATCTAGCTGCATCTAGTTTTTGGTAAGCAGCTCAAAATTGTTTGTTGAATGAAAGAATAAGTGAGTAACTGAATTAATATGTTTAGAAAAAGTCTGGAAGTCTACATGATAACAATAGTTTTTCAGTGGAGAGTGATATTACAATGATTTTTTTCTTTCTCAATCTTCTAAGTTTTTTCTACAATGGTTATATCCTCTTTGAATAAAAATAACAATAAAATTTTTAAATGGAAATTGCTTTAGTCAGCTTTTGCTGTGATAATGCTAGAATCAATTCCAAAATATCAAAGTCTTACAACAATAAGTCTTCATTTCTCACCTAATATCTGTGGGTCAGCTGTAATAGCTCTGTTCCTGACTCCAGGTCAAGTTCAGGTTTGCTCCACGAGTCTTTTCCTACAGAGAACCAGGCAGAGAATTAGTTTCTACCAAAGACATGCTGATCTCATGGCAGGAGAAAGAAGCACAAGCAGGACCTCTACCTAGAATTGGTGCTGTCACTTACACCCACCTTCTATCGGCCAAAACAAGTGACATGGCGAAGCCAAAAGGAAATGAAACAAGAATGTCTATCTGCTTCTTGTGAAGCATGGTGAGGCATATGACAATGGAAAAATGTGTTATTACGGTAAGAGAGAATACAAAGATTTGGGTATGACTAGCCAATACATCACAATACCTAATATGTTCTCATAAATAAGGTCAGTTCCAGGCTAGCAAAGTCTAAGTACAGCAAAAATCGGAATCACATATAACGTCAAGTTCTGAAAATGAGAGCTAAATCTGTGAACCAAAGTACAGACTTTCAAAAACACACACCTCAGTAGAAATCAACATAACCTCACAATGTAAGGTTAATAATATAGCAAACAAAAATACACTAAGGTACTATATCAATTGTTGTATATGGTAGATTGGTGCATTAATAACCCCCAGTGATTTACAACAGATCTGCATCTCCCTATAAACAAGTGATTCTCAACTGAAGGCAATTTTGCCACCCAGATATCATTAGCAATATCTACAGACAAGTTTGGTGGCCATGACCTGAGGTGTGTGGAGAGAGCTGTAACTGGCATCTGGTAGGTAGAAGCCAAGGATGCTGCTAAACATCCTACAAGGCACAGACAATAAAGAATTACCCAGGCCCAAATATCAATGGTGTTATTGACAAACCCTGCTGAAAACAGATGGCCTGGGCTGGTCCCCTCCTGCGTTTACTCTGGATTTGGCCTTGTGATTTGCTTTAGCCAATGAGACATTACCAACTGTGATACAAGCAGTAGTGTGAAAAGTGAATGTTGACAGGGGCTGGCTCTCTCTCACTGCATTTGGAGTCCTAGTCATCACATAAAGAAGGCTGGACTTCTTGGAAACCACTGGAGACACATGGCCTCACTGCTCCAAAGCCCCAGTCATCTGCCACTCAGAGAAATAAGGCCCTTCAGTGCCGATTATCCCCAAGCAAACCCACCAACTACCTACAGTCATGTGAGTGAACACAAACTAGTAAAATGACTTAGCTGAGCATAGCCCAAATTGACAAACCATAGTACTGTGAACTAATAAATGATTGTTTTAAGCCAATATGTTTTGGGGAAGCTTATCATGAAGCGAAGATACATTGCACTTATTGGAATACAAGCCAACATGCTGTGACCCAAAGACTCAAACAAGCAGTAGTTTAAATGATTTTTTTACATTTAAGTCCAGGACTCTTCAACATTTTTTTAAAACATTTTTTTAAATATCCGGGTCCAAGATTGTTCTTCCAACTCCTACTATTATGACTACATCCCAACCAGCAGAAGGGAAGACAAAGGAAACAATGGATGCACTGCATCTACTGACTTCCCACTGCCAGAGCGTCATCATATGGCTATTTCTGGCAGCAAAAGGGGCTAAGGAATATTGACTTCAGCTGTGGCAAAACTCTAAGAGTATAAAAAGAAGAAGAATGGATACTAGGAAGCAGTTGACTGCCATAGTTATTTTAAACTGTGAAAAAATTGTTAACTCATATCTTAGGGTGGTAAAAAGTGGATTTACTGTTGTGAGTACATGAAACACAGAGTTTATTCCATATGAACAACCATAAACCTACTTTTTCCCTGTATATCAGATGAAGTAGGAAGTTGGTAGCCAGAGAAATCTCCGAACTGCTCCAATGCTCCATTTTACTTTATTAATATAGTCTTGACTACATCACTGTACAACAAAGTCACTTGCTATTGAATCTATAACACAGTGTTTATTAGTTTGTGGGGAAGGAGATGATTTACAAATATCAAAGTGGAAGATAACACAAGTTTTCATAATGTAAATATTTCTTTCTATGAAATCAAAATACTTTCTCAAGAAGATACTCCCAGTATGTGGAATCCTTCAAAGGAAGACTTAATGCCTCTGGGATGTTTTGGAATCATTTTCCAATTTTTTCATCATTTTCCTACTTCTCTCAAAAATTTCCCCCTGTATTTTCTAGTCCACATTAAATTCTCACATGCATGGGTACAAGATGGTAGGATGTAATTGACCCTGGAAAGAAATTACCTTTAACTGAGTAATATGTTCAACCACATATGAAATTAGACAAAATATATAAATGAGAGTGCACATGGAAGGAAATAGAAATGGCATAAACCTAGAAATGTGTGTATTCTCCCTCCAAAAAAAGAAATAGAAATTAAAACTACACGGAGATACTAGTTTTCACTTACAGATTTCTATGTCTGAAAACATACTGTTGGTGAGAATGGTGAGGGAGAGAAATTGTTTAGCCCATAGGGAGAAAAATTTAGCAGAAACTTCAGAATTTTATTTACCAATTCTATTTCTAGGAATTTATCCTGTAAAGATACTTGAATACATACAAAGTTATGTATGTTTTGAGATTATTTTCTGAAGCCCTTGTTTGTCAAAAGCAGAAAAAGGAAACAACCTAATTACTCAGTAGCCAGGATTTGTTCAATAGAGTATACCCACACAATGGAATATTATATAGCTGTAAATGAAGGATATATAGTAAATAATTTCTAAAATGCTCTGTTAAGTTAAAAAAAAAAAAAAAAGCTCCTACCCTTCTCAACAGCATGGATGGATCTGGAGAGCATTATGCTAAGTGAAATAAGCCAGGTGGTGAAAGACAAATACCATATGATCTCACCTATAAGTAGACCCTAATCAACACAACGAGCAAGCAAAATATAACCAAAGACATTGAAATAAAGAACAAACTAACAATAACCAGAAGAGAGGGGGAAAGCGGAGAGGGGAGAAGAAGGGTCATCAAGGAACATGTATAAAGGACACATGGACAAAATCAAAGGGGGGTAGGATCGAGGCTGGGAGGTGGGGCTGGATGGGGTGTGAGGGAATGGTGGGGGTATAAATGGAGACAACTGTACTTGAACAACAATAAATGAACAACAAGATACAGAGGTATGGAATACACAAAATGCTGACATTTTTTATTAAAGGAAGGGAATGTTTGTAACTTCATCAAGTCCTTAGAAGGATCAACAAGTGCCAGCACCACTGCTCACCTCCAGGGAGATGGGCAGCAGACTGATGTGGAACACGGTGAGAGGGAGAAATAAATGTTACTTTTACACTTGTTGGTATTTGAACCATGTGAAGATATTTGCTCTGCAAAGAAAATCACACAGGTTTTTGTTTGTTTGTTTATTAGAGTGAAAAATACAGCATAACAATTATATTTCTTGTTGCAGACACTATATTTATATTAATGCAGCCTAAGATGACATTGCTTTATTTTTATTCACTATATTTACTATATATTAAATATATATTTAATATTTAATATTTAAATATATATTAAATATATATTTACTATATATTACACACAAGCTTAGTAAAATAAAGCTTCAGTCTCTGTTTTAGATATACTATTCTTACATCAAATCTTTTTCTCATACTCAGATAGTAGATTCTTCCATCCAAATATAAACCTGTAAAAATAAGGCTTACAATTACTTCCAAAGTTAGGTAACTCAAAAAGAAGAAATACAATTGTTATGTCTCATCATTTTTAATAATTAAAGTACAGGATAGCACATATAAAGTTTCTTCTACTTCCAACAATTATTCAGCAATTACTGAGACACTGAGCTATGCTGGGCAAAAAGCTACACTGTGTGAATGATACAAGGATATATATATTTACAAAATATATATCCATGTATTTCATTATACTATCTATAATATATACATATATGCTGCTGCAACATATACAATGACCATGTTGTTAAAACATATATATGATAATCATATAGATAAAATTGTGTTAGATATAGTAGACATACTATTTATATTTTAAAATATTTTGAGTAAAATTTATTTGTTTTTCTTGGTAAATCTCCAAGTATTCAAGGCAGTTTTCACAAACAGGAAATTTATTGTTAGGAATTCTCAGCTTTGTAATTTGAATCTCTAAAAAAAGACAAAAATGTAGTCCCTTCCAATAAAAACTGTGCTATTTGAAATACCTACAATTTTTACAGCACTGACAGTTATAAAACTGCTTTGTTCAGATCAGTTTTTTTTTAAAGAGCACACTCATTGAAGAAAATTTGCAAAATAAAGAGGCATGTGAAGAAGAAAAGAAATGTTACCTCCGATAACACCATCTAGAGATACCATTGCTATCATTCTAGTTCACCAACAGCCAGTGATTCTTATCAGAGCAAATTAACTCCATGTCAAACTATTAACTTTGGCTTTTGATAGTGTTCTATTGCTGATTAGTGCTCACCCTTCCTCATTAAGATAGGTTTTCTGATTCACCCTTGGAGACTTCAATAACCCAGGCTTGACCTCCAGTCACTGACTGGCTCAGCCCGGAAAGTCAGGAGAGGCTGGGCATCAGTCTGGAGCACGGACAGTGTGGAAGAGCTTGTTCTACCAGAAAGGCGCTTCCTCTTCCCTACCTTTCCAGCACATTTGGAGATTCCTTGTCTCTGCTCCCCCACGTCTCACCTGCCCACACCACCAAACACAAACCTAACGCACTGTCCATTAAGCGACATCACAGATGTGGCTCCTAGGTATGTGTTCTGACCAGCACCCAGAAATGGAAGGAAACTCCTGGATGAGGGGTGAAAAGAAGGAAGCAGAGAAATGAGAGGGGATAAGTAAAGCAATCCTCTCTATCAACATGCTTTTTGCAAGATCTAAAAGTGGAAGAACATCAGACTTAGTGAAGTGATGATAAAGCATTAATAAAATGAAATATAATGTATATTTGGAAATATTCTAATTTAGTTAACTTTCATTAACTAAGATGTATAATATAACCATATGTATTATAATATATGTGGGTTAATTATAATTCATTCTCAATTTCTCCTTCACCACCCATGTCAATTCATCACTAAACCCTTTCAATCACTTTTCAAATTCTGCCGTGAATATATCTTCTCTTTCCTGCCACAATGATGTTCCACCAGATTTATCAGGTCTCCCCACCTCCATTCCTGTCTGCTCACAATCAAATCTCCTCAGGGCTGTTAGGCGTCTTCTTAGAAAGTAACATAATACCATGTCAGTTTCCTGGTGAGTTTCAAAACCCCTCCAGGTTCCCAGTGCCCTAGATGATTTGATCTTGCAACCTTCAACCTCATCCCTACCACTCCCATCCTCTCCCCCACTTTCCAGTTTCCTCCACAGGCCAGTCTCTCCCCATCTTGGGGTCTCCCACAAGCTCATCTCTCTGTCCAGAGGTTCTTCTCCTCCCTTTGCCATGTTTCTTCTTATTCTTCAGGTCTCAGCTTAAACGACATAGAGTAAATATAGAAACACATGCATGTATTTTTTTAAGCATTAAAATATTAAAGTTCTTTCTGGAAAGATTCTGGACAGTGTTTATTTTGTTTTTTATATTTATGTATACTTTCTAAATGTGTTGTGATAAATGTACATTGCTTTTGTAATCAGAAAAACTCTTCAATCATTTACCTAGTCTGTGGGTGTTGTTATAATTGATGGTCACCTGTAAAATGAGGTAGCACGGGAACACCACCTCACTGTCAACAAAGTGAGTGCTCCTGGGCTCTGCCTTCCTCCGGAGGCAGCATTTCCCTGTTTTAAGATGCTCCTTCAATGCCTTTATGGATCCAAAATACTATTCCCCTTTCTTCAGAATATAGTCCCCCTGCTCTTGCTTCAGGCCTCATCATGACTTGACACAATTCCAGCTCATCTTTCTACACTCAGTTCAAGACTTCACCTTTAGATGGAGCTTAACTATCCCAGCAGGATAAGTTTTTCTTTGGCCTCTGTAATAATATGAGGGCTCTAGGTTGTTATCTCTGTAAGAGCACTAAGCTCTTTGCTTTGGGATTTATCCCTGAACGATAACTGACCAAAGAACCAAGAGCTCTGCTGGGGCAAGACTCAGTCTTCTTCTCCATTGTACCCCCAGGACTCAGGCCAATGTCCAGCAGAAGGAAAGCACTCAATTGATGTTTGTTGAATGAATAAATGAACTATACTATACAGGTGAGGAACTCAAGATTCAAAGAGATTGACTAACTTGGTAAAGTTGCACACCCATACATTCATGTGTTCTTTTTAATTTAAAAAATACTTCCATACAAATTAAATCTGTTAAAATATGAATAAGAAATAATTGAAAACATATAAAGGACTCAGCTTATAATGGTGAGCTGGGACCTATAGCTCAGCTCTTTCTGATTACAAGTTCAATGCTGTCCACTGTGCTAGGCTATTACCATAGTGGGGTTTTGTCATCTGTGTTGACTGGCAGAAGTTTATTTCTTTTTTTAAAGATTTTATTTATTCATTTTTAGAGAGAGGGGAAGGGAGGGAGAAAGAGGGAGAGAAACATCAATATGTGGTTGCCTCTCACGCGCCCCCTGCTGGGGACCTGGCCCACAACCCAGGCAAGTGCCCTGACTGGGAATCAAACTGGTGACCTTTTGGTTCACAAGCCAGTGCTCAATCCACTGAGCCATACCAACCAGGGGAGAAGTTTATTTCTTATTTATTATTTACGTGACTTCAATCTTAATGGCTGTAGCAGAATACACTTGGGACAGCATATTTTTCCACTAATACTTGCTACAGGCACAATCGTGAAACCTATGGCTTCTGTCCAATGAACCCCTCCAGTCACCACAATTGCACAATGAGGCAAATGCAACATGAAACCAAACGGCTTAAAACACAGAACATAGAGAACTGACAGCCACATAAGGCAGTGAGATGCTTAAGCAAGTGTGTCCCCCTGACAGCGTTCTGAGCAAGCAGACCAGTGCATTTATCTGGTGGCCACTTAGCTCGCAGACAGCAGCTCACTGACATGGCTTGGCAGTACTCCCTGGAGCCATGCTCATTCCTGGTGGCAACAGGCACGGTGCCAGGCATCACCCTCTGTATACAAGACAACAGGGCAAGGTGCCCGAGGGTTAGGAGACAAAAACATCTGTCGGAGTCACCGAGTTGTTGGTTGCCTGAGTTCACCCACAGAGAACGCCAGGGGAGCCAACTGCCAGACCGTTTCCGGGATGTGTTCTGTCCCTGTGAGGGACACTGGGAGCTCCAGAACCCAAGCCCAAAGGTCAGCCAACGTGAAACACATTCAAAAGCCTCCTCCATCAGCATCAGCATCAGCATCAGCAAGCAGACACGGGTTGGGGGCAGAAGCAAAGCCCCTCCCAACTCAGGCTAAAACACCATATGGAAGGTTTGAGCCACTTCTAGGTGGAGAGTAAAGAAAAAATCCATCACAATTTTTTAATTTTGTCTTTTCAATAAGACACCAAGCATTTCAATAAGACACCAAGCAATAGTTCAATGAAGTTTTCACAGAAATACTGTTTCCAAGAGTAGGGATTTTTAATTTTGTTTTATTTTGTTGGTTTTTATGGACTTGGAGCATTTCAAGGACACAAGGGTCTATAAAGGTCATTTTGTCCACCCCCCAACCCATGGATCTGACTCAGTCCCTCTGCCAGCAAGTTGTCCTTGCTTCCCTTTAAAACAGAGCAATCAGATATGCAGGAGTCAGGCATAACAGGTGTTTGCTGAGGTAAGTTGGCTCACCTCACTGGAAGGAAACTAAAGATGAGAATCACATTCTTTGCCAGCAAACCACCCAAGTCACTTTGCTATTCAATTATTATTTTATTTTTTAAATCAGAATTTATTTCCATTTTATATAATGTCCATTCCTAGATTATGATTTGTGGAAACAATATGATCATTTAGAAGGTATAGGCCATGTGACCAATTTATTTCCAAAATATCCTATTTGCTAATCAGCCAATGGATAAATAAGTACTGAGTCTTTTCAAGCCATTTAATTTACATTGGCAAATCTAAGTTTGTTCATTTATTCAATCAAAATACTTAAATGCCTGCTATTTGTTGAGCATTCGCTTAGTCCATTCGGCTCCTCTAACAGAATATCATAGACTGGAGAGCTAATAAACCACAAAATTTTATTTCTCAGTTCCGAAGGCTGAAAAGTCCAAGATCAAGAGTCAGCAGATCGGGAGTCTGGTGAGAACCCACTTTCTGATTCATAGATGGCTATCTTCTGGCTATGTCTCTCCTGGCTCTATCCTCCCATGGCCAAGGGGGCAAGAGAGCTCTCTGGGGCCTCTCACAAGGACTCTAGTTACATTTGTGAGGGCTCTGCCTTCAAGATCTAAGAACTTCCTAATGGCTCCACCTCCAAATACCATTACATTGTGTGTTAGGTTTCAACATAAGATTTTGAGGGACACAAATATTCAGTTCATACCAGGTGCCATGCTAGGTACTAGAGCTATAAGGTTAAATAAGAGCCAGCTCCTCCTCTCAGAAAACTTACAAGTTTGGTGGAAGACTCTTCAGCATCAAACCCATGAGTCCTAAATGTGGGGAACATGTAGAAACTGTAGTCTGATGAGGTCCAGAGGTAGTAGAGCAGACCCTGTGACCATGCTGGCTTTCAGGAAAGCCCATTGAATGCCTTAGAAAACTCAGTACAAAAACACTGATCTAAATAACACCTGCTTTTAGCTTTTCTATTTTTAATCATTCATCTTAATTTAAGCTATAAACTCTTGAAGATGAAAAGGCTTAGCCATCACAATGCATTATCAAGGTTTTACTTATTAGGTAATTAAAAGTTTAAAGCTCCTCAAAGGAAGAGTGCCACATATAAATAGCACCTCTGACATAAGGTGCCAAATCTGGATCATAAGCAGGTTGTAGCTTGTAAAGCTGGTTGCTGCAAATTTAACACAGGAACTGTTATGTAATTGTGATAGGAGCTTAAAATGGGATTTAATTTGGTTAACGTAACTTCTAATTGTTTCCTAGCTCAGAATCTTCCATGTGATCTCCATATTGTCTCACTCAGCAAATTTTTTTCTTTGTTCTTCTGTCTTTATGATTCAGAATCTATTTTCCCAATGGTCATTTGTTATATGGGTCTCACTAGCATTACTAAGATGGGAGAAGTATCCTGAAAATTTTACATGTAGTGCATAGAGACATTCCACTCAAATCTACTGAGTTTCTCAGGAAAGCTAGCTGTTGGGTTAAGAAAACATATAGACCAAACATACAATGACATCAAGCCTCCTTCCCTGACGCCAGCTGGGTGTTTGATGTGGTGACATTCTGAAGACATGTGAGACTGGTTTCAGTTGCATGATTCACATTGTTAACCTTTGGAAATGCTGAACATAAATGAATGACCCTGAATTCTACCCAGCTGTATAAGTAACACTATTTGTAAATAGTCTGTTCCCTGTTGTAGTATTTTTGATTTGAAGAAAGTTACTCAGCAATTTAGGCAATTAGTTCAGTAGTCCATAAAGTAACTAGTTACAGCTTGCAAGTGGTTTCAGCTCACCTCTTTTGCTGTTAATGACCATTATCACCCTTTTATAATGGTTCATTAAACTGAAAGTATCATTATTCTCACATACCTACTTAAAAGTTCATCAGAAGCAATAACTTCATGGTTTGGAGGCCAAGTTCCCTTCACATTACCAACCCATCACCCAGATGGAAGAAATTTTTAGAGTCTGCATGACATAATATTCAAACTCTTACATTCTTTGATCATGTAACTACAGACAAGTTTTGGAATGGTATGCCAGCACCATCCTGAAACCATTTGTTGTCCTTTCAGAATAAAATATGAAAAATGTTACTGTAGTTCCCAAGCTAACTAGATTTCCAGTGACCTATGTTCAGAAATGTCACATGATAGTACTGGTTTTGAAAATTATTTTTCTGATATAGGTAACTGAGATAAAAATTGCCTTGATAATATCTTTTAAATTTTAGCTTCAGTACTATAGAGAAATTTATGGACATGCACCATGCAACAATAAAGAGTATTCAATGAGTAATTTCAACAGAGATGGTGGCAGAGGTCAAAAGTTTATAACAATATTTCTGAGGTTCATTTATAGTTTCATTTATTAACACTTCTAGGTATAATTCCATATCAATCAAGAGAGCAAATAATTTACCCAAGTTAGTTCTTCATTGCATTTTTTCCACATTTTTATTATTCTTAAAAGACCAGTCAACTTGAAACTTGATTTCCCCACTCTGAGATGCTTCAAAACATAGGCTTCGTATAAGGTATCTAATTTTGAGCACATAGTGAATTCCAGATGTGATCACAACTGTATATCTAAATGGCCACGTGGTACGCTTTCTCTGTGTCACCCATCATGTTCAGTGCTTTACAGATCAGATCTTTTAACCTTATACAAGCCCTATTATTTTGCATATCATTGTATTGTATTGTATTTTAGCTTATTATCCTTGTTTCTTAGATGATAGAACTGAGTCACACAGATTGTGATAAGCTCCAAGAGTCTGACAGTAAGTATATGCTGAGACACAGTTTTAAGTGGCTGTGAGATACCATCTTACTCTGTTTAACTTGTGTTTTGTTAGGCCAGAGTTTGTGATATGGTAGAAAAGAGGGCAATTGCTCATTTGACAAAGGACACTTTCAAATCAGGGCAGTTGAGTTGGTGCTGCTGCCATAGCTCCCAACCAGGAAACTTTCCTGATAGTTAAGAAACTGCTGGGCAAGAAAGAGGTTTCCACTGGTTAGCAGGCTTGTGTAAAATGAAGCAAGGTTTTTTAGTCACAGAGGTGAAGCTACATCCTAACCACAGAGACTATTTTCAATATGCTCAATGTTTTAATGTATTCTGAATTTGACTACATCACCAAAGATAAACTGTATAGGCTACATGAAACTAAGTAATCAATGTGACTCGATTTTTCACTGGTTATCTTTCTTTTTTTGAATAAGAAACAAGAGAGAAGAGTCCAAAGATAAATTAAATAACATTGTAAAGCAGGAGAAGGATGCCAAAATCAACACTTGGGTCAAAAGATAGTTGATTGATTTAAGGGATTACATCTTGAGGGAGAATTTTAATCAAGAGTCTTCCAGTTGCTATAATAAAAATGCAAACTGAACTGGCTTAAATAAAAAAGGAAGCCTTCCTGGTTCATGTAACTGAAAAGTCTAGGAAATTAGTATGGTTCATCCGAATCAAGATTCCCACACATTAGCTCAGGAATCTGTTCCTCTTCCCTTCCCAGGTCTGCTTTCCTTTGTGTTGGCGTCCTTTTCTGACAGATTGTTTCTCTGTAGTGGTATAGATGAGCCCTAGTAGCTTTGGGGTTACACCCTTTCAGCTCAACAATCATCACAGAAAAAAATGTTCATCTTTCCTAAATGCTTCTGCAAAAATCTCAGGTCAGGCTCCCATAAGCTCCTTAGAGTCATGTGCCTATCCCAGATCCACCAGTCACTGTGGGAAAGAAAGGAGCTGTCTGACTCTGGGCCTGGTTGGATAAACACTTCTGGAACAGTGGGGAGAGTGGAAGAAAGAATGGAAAATTGGGCCACTATTATCTAAGGAAAGAAGAAGTCATATTTTGAAAGCAGAAATAACAGATTCCAGAGTCTGAAAGAAAAGTATTTTGAAGTACTAATTCAGTTTCTAGAAGATAACCAATTTTATTTCTTTTCATAAACCATAAGTTACATATCTCTAATAAGTCTGCACCTCATACAGAAAATAATCACTCTGCAGAATTAGGCATTAAAATAGGGAGAACGGTTACTCCTCTACCTACCCCAAACATCTCTGCCAGGTCCTTACAATTCCACCACTAGCATCTAATTCCTTTGGGTATTGGAAATATTTCAGACTTTAACACTCTTCTATTAAAATGCAAGTGTCCTGTGGAGAAGCTGAACCCTTGTAAAAAGCTGCATTCACTAGCTAGCAATATTCAAAGTTCTTTTAAGGTGGGAGTTCATTTTAAAAAAACATGAAAGAACACAGAATTATATTATAAAATAAAGTACAGTTTTTAGCCAATGAACTTAAGTCTGAATCTACATGAAATAACCTACAACCAGAAACTCATTCTTAACCAGCATTATATCCCCATGAAGAGAGGTGGCCAACACCGAGTTCTCTTCCCTGGTTCTGGTTCTTTTTAACCTATTTAGGGGGTTATCTGCTGGTACTTGCTGCACCCCATCTGCACCTACAAACTGCACTAAATGTCATTAAATGGTATCAGCATTTACCTACAAATTGTGGAGAATTCCTAGCCTTTGTGCAATTACTTAAAGGTTGATTTTTTTTAAGTGCAGAATCTTTATTTTCTCAGCTCTAACCATGTCTATATTTATTTGCTACTTCCTTGGTTCTAACCACACTACTTCCTTGGTTCTAACCACATCTGTTTTTATTTGCTACTTTATAGATTCCAATTATATAATGAGATAAACTATGTAGAGCACTCAGCATAGCACCCAGTAATTACTCCATAGGAGTTACTGGTTACTATTATCAACACAAGCAGTAAATACATCTCTCCTACGAGTCCACAGAATGCTCTAAAATGTCTCATGATGAAAGAAGAAAGTTTTAAGGCCTTTCTTAGCTTTTGGCAAGGAAAGGTCAATTTATCCTCTGTGTAGTTCCTAAAAGACCTCCAATTTCTCCATTTGTAGATGTCAGTCACTCTATGTGTATTTTTCATGTATCACAATACCCCTCTCCACAGCTCTAATTACAGTTTAAAAAGCAACCTTTTAGGCTGCTTCACCAGGTCCCTTCTGTGGAACATTAATCATCATTATACCCATGTTGTATTTGCACACCTGAATAGTAAACTGGGTTTCAGACACCGGGTTTTGCAGGACTGTGTCTGTGGAGTACACAAGTCATAATCTAGCTGTGCTTTCATTATCCCATCTGTGATCTGGAATTACAAATCGTTTGCAATATCCATGTTTAGACAACAACTTTGGAAATTCTGATATACTGGTAATGAAGCTCTGATGATGTGAAGAATTGCTATAGTGTATGGCCCTCACTTATCAACACAGTACTGGTTTTGTCACTACACTATTTAGACCAGGGCAAGTCAGGTTCTTTTCATATGAAAAACAGGACTCCAAATGCCACCTTACAGGACGATGTTAAGGGCGCCGCTTCCCCTAACTGTAACATGGAACATTGACACAGCATCATAAGGCAGGAGTGGTAATGGCAATAATGGTGACGAAACCGGCTTGCACAATGCCTGCCACACCGCACACTTACATCTTTTCACCTTGCGTAGGGCCTTTTAATGTAAAGTAGCCAATCTCCCTAACTTGGCTTTAAATTGTTTTGACTAATTTACTAAATTGACTAAATTTACTAATTGATTAAAACAATTAGTCTTTACCTCCTCCCTTAGAATTTTGGTGAAAACTATAATTCTTTTCAGAATCCCTATCAATTTATTTTTATAATACCAAATCTTAAAAAATAATGACCTTAATTTGTAGAAACATCTAAAACTCATTCAGCACCAAACCTGGTAGATAAACTAAATAATACATATTTATTTTAATTTAAAAATGTAAATGTAAAAAGGAAAAAGAGGAAAGAGGGAGGAAGACAGGAAAATGGCCTGAGGTACTGACTTTCTCGGTTGACTCAAACTGACAAAATGTTACTCCAAAAGGGAATTTCTAAAATTGGCTTCAGCAGTGGCAGCAATTTGGAAAAAGAACCTACTTTGAAAGGGACAAGAGGACATTTATTTAGATATGAATGTCCTTTTGTACTTAAATCCAAAACAAGGAAAAAGGCGCCACACCCTGTAAGTTTCTGAAAACAGGACTCAGGGAAGGGGCCGACGATGGCGGAAACCCCATCCTCCCTCCCAGATGCTGGTGTTTGCAGAATCACCTGGTCACACCCTGCTCCCTGCAGGCTTTCTGGCTCCTCAATAAGATAAAACAGACTACACGGTATTCACCACATCGTTTTCTCTGGTTTTGCAAAGTGTGTTGAGAAATAGGACAGAGATACCCGTCTGAAATAAAATGAAGTTAGAAGCAGATTCAAGTGCCGATTATATTTGTGACATTGGGCATTACCTGTACTCTCCAAGCCTTCATTTCCTCATCATCTGTAAAATATCAACATTAATTGTAAATTCCTTTTTAACTAGCACAACGTGTGGTTCCTGCCACTTTCCTGCCTCTCAGAGAAGCAAGGTAGAGCTCCCGGTTCTACAGGTGCAGAAGTGAGTTTACCTGAAAGCAGTGAAGCTGAAGATTTGGGACGTTTCCAGGGGCTCTGGGAGGGGCAGCATTCACATAATCACATCCTTTTGTAAAATTTGCCAAGTACACATTTTTGTATTCTTTTTCTTAAAGAGGCTCTCCAACACTGTTCAAGGTTCAAGCTACACAAAATTTGGATCTGCCCCTCTGTAAAGGAATGATTTCTAGACAAACTCACCAATAAAACTTAGAGTTCATGGGAGGTAAACAAAACCACCAAGTGATCATATAAGAAAAGTCCAGAAAATGGTTAAAAATGCAATCACTTTCAACTTTCTCCACTTCTCATCTCCCCTTTGGCTTGTTCTGCTTTTTTAGAGTAAGAAACTGAGAACTTGAACAGCAAAATGGCTGACCCAAATTCACAACCTGAATTGAAGTCATAAAATGCGCTCCTGCTAATGGGGTGCTTTTCTCTGCCCCAGTACTGGAGGCACCAAAATCCCTTAAAACATGTGGTGATCTACCCTACTCATGAGAAATCAGAGTGCATGGGACCACCAGTGAAACAGGATGCAGCCAGTTGCCATCCCTAGAAGACTAGTTTTACATCCACCTCATGTTTTTCTACATCATTTAAAATAGAGTAGCTGGTGGCTGTTTTTCAGGCACAGCAGAGATTATTTTTACTCCCAATTACAGTGACCAAAATAGCAACTGCAGTACTGCTCTGGGAACAGAGAATGGACTAGCATTCATTTAATTGGTTTTCAAGACAGAAGGAGTCTTAAAAAAAAAAAAAAAGTGCTTTGTGTTTCAATTTCTCTGTGGTCTCTTCCAGTTGCTTATACTCGCTGGGACTTGCTTTCCTAGGTGACATCTTCAAATCTCATGCCTCTGGCTTGCCTTTGGGGTGCAACCAGCAGTAGGTATACTGCCAGAGCTTTGTAAGCCACCTCAAGGCTCTTGGAGTTTACCCAGAGGTCCCCGACTGTCTGAAGTGACCACACTCTTTCACCCTGCACGCTGTCTTTCCTTCAGTCAGCTATGGGCATTCCATTCCCAGAGGGAGTCAGTTGCCACGCAATTACTAAACACCAATTCTGAGTCCAGCTGCAGGGGAGCCAGGAGAAGCACCTCTGGGGGGTAAACTACACACAAACACATTTATTCAACTTGTTGGGAATGTAAGCTACTAAGTGATATTTCACAAGCCGCTTATGCAATGGTCAGCCTACTTCCCAAAACTTACACTGCTGGTGGTAGCGGTGGAAGAGATCTATCGAAGAAATTTTCTAAACCAACACTAATTATACAAGTATTAACCTCTACATTCCTTTGTCCTTGAAAATTGTTTCTTTCTCTTATCATGTAGCCTGCATGCCTCTAGCCCCTTGCCCTGCGCCTAGCCATATCTAATACTGTCCTCTGGAGAAACTAGTGGTCAAACACATTTAGCATTCATTCAAAAATATTTATCACGTGCATACCTTGTGCCAATACTGTGTTTTGCTCTGAGGGAACAAAACTGAAGAAGAAATGTTTCTGTCCTGAGTTCAGTGGCAACGATGGATACATAAAACACAGCACATAAGTGCCTTGTATTACAGTAAGTGTTGGGATGGACAGTGGAGTTCCCTGGTGGGACATCTACACCTGAACCTGTACAAGTGCTTTTGGTGGCTGTCTGGCAGGAAGGTACAGTGGAATCCTGCCCCAGATTTGACCAAAGGAGCCCTGCAATGATACAAATATTTCATTTGAAGGAAGTGTTCTGGTACTTCAGCACAAACACTCATTTATTGTGTTACAGTTCTGTGGGCTAGGTTCTCTGTTTAGGGTCTCAAAAGGCCAAAGTCAGTTTGGGAGTTGGCTTGGGCTCTTACCTGGAAACTCAGGGGCACAATCTATGGCCATGTTCATTCTAGTTGTTGGCAAAATCTATTTCCTTCTCGTGGTCCCCATGTAGCTCCTTCTATCTTCAAACCAGTAATGGTGGATGATTGCTTCCCATACTTTGAATCTCTCTGCCTTCCTCTTCTGCTCTCAGGAGTTCACGTGACTACATTGGGTCTATGTAGGTAATCCAGGATCCTTGCCCTACTTTAAAGTCAGTTGATTAGTAACTTTAATTACAGCTGCAAAGTCTCTTTTGCCACATAGCAACATAACCACAAGACTAACACTGGGGAGGAGATCATGGGGAGCCAAAATTCTGCCTACCTCAGTCCACCCTGTGGCCCCGGAATTTATATCCATGCAAAATATATTCACACAATTATTAGGTCTCCAAAACTTTTTTTTATCACATTACAGCATCACAATCACATTCCAAAGTTCCCAAATCTCATCACCTAAATCAAGTACAGATGAGGTTCCCGGTTTACCCCATTATGAACAACTCCTGGGACACAATTCTTCTCTATCTCTAGACCTGTGAAACTAAAGAAACAAATTAACTGCTCCCAACATATAAAGACAGGACAGGCATAGGATAATAGTTACAGACATTCTGTTCAAAAAAGGAAAAAAGAAAAAGTAAAAAGAGGTCACCAGTTCAAACCAGTTTTAAAATCCAGCCAGCCAAACTCCATTAGGTTTTTATGTCTGGAAATAATTCTCTGCAGCTCTCAGTTGTGCCTTCTCAGCCATCAGGTAAACTGAAACAACACTAATTATATTCTAGGCACTGTGCTAGGGGCTTTACATTTATTGACATTTAATGCTCCAACTACCCTATGAAGTACATTGCTATTAATTATCTGTCTTACAGATGAGGTCTCTAAGGTATACAGATGGGTACAGGGCTTGCCCAAGGTCATGCATTCATGCAGGGAAAGATCTGGACTCAAACCCAAGCAGTCTGGTCTCAGAAACACTATACTAAACTCCACTGTCTTGCAAAATCAGTAATAATTTTAAACCCCTGATTTCTGCCCAACAAGGAAGCACTTTCAAAAATATTCCAGGTTTTCCCCACTATACCACACCGTTTCCTCTGAGATGTGTAAATATGTTTATATATCAATGTATGGCACCCAGCTGCATTCCAGGAGATTAGAACACCTGGCATCTCTGCAGTGGGATAAAGAGATGAGAGTATTAAGGAAAGTCCAAGTCTTGGACTACTTACATGCAGAACTATTCTCCAGAAACAATGTATAAGATGAGTTTATATGTGATTCCTCCTCCCACTTCAAAATAATCCCTCCCTTCCTTTGAAGAAAAGAAAATCATAACTCTTCATGAACCTAAATATAATTACCCATCAGTCATTGCCCCTGATGGAGGAACACATTGTTTTAATTCTTCTTCATGGACAGGTGGAATTGCATAGTGATTAGAAGTGGTAGCTCACGATTGGACTATCTGGGTTTGTATGGTAGCCTCATCTCTTCAGATGTTTAACCTGGATTATTTACTTAACTTCTCTGAGGTTCATTTGCAATATGGAAAGCATAGTAATACCTCTCTATAGGGATTTTGTGATAATTAAATGCATATAAACTCTATGTGCCTAGGAACCAGTAAGTCCTCAATGAATTTTAGTTATTATCATTTCCCTATTTAAAATTATTTTTTCTTATTTTATTTTGCACCTTTTGTATTTCCCTCCAGGCTAAATTGCATATAATATAGAAACCACTCTACGAAACAAAGGATTCATTTTATTTTATTTTATTTTATTTTATTTTATTGTCTAAAATAAGCATGGTTTAGAAACTTTCATTATGAAAATATTTTCTATAAATTAATTTATTCCACATTCTGATAATGATCTGAACTGAAACAACAGGAATTCTTAAATTTTACATTTTGTGTTGCACGTTCATGTAAACAGTTTCCTTTGGAATTTTCAGGAATAATTCATTGATACACAGTATCTCACAAACCTTTTTCCCTTCTTTAGGTAAAATGCCAGTTTTTCACAATATTTGTCTGTGAAATTGTGTCTCACCCCTAAATAGGGTGTTGGCAGTTAGCTCTAACACAATGAGCAGTCAAAATTCATGAAAGATCGATCATAAGAAAAAAGTATGTGATAGAATCAAAAGTTCTAAATTCTATACCTTGCAACCATTAGGATGGTTACTATCAACAACAACAATAATAATAACAGAAAATGAATAACAAGTGTTGGCAAAGATATAAAGAAATTGGAACCTTTGTGCACCATTGGTAGAATTGCAAAATGATGCAACTGCTATGGGAAACAGTGTAGAGTTCCCTCAAAAAATTAAAAATAAAACTACCATATGATCCATCAGTCTTGATTTCTGGGTAAATATCTCCAATAAATGAAAACAGAGTCTCAAAGAGATACTGCACACCCATCTTCATAGCAGCACTCTTTACAACAGCCAAGAAGTTGAAGTAAGCCAAATACCCATCAAAGGATGATTGATTGGATCAATCTTGAGGACATTATGTTAAGTGAAATAAGCCAGTCACAAAAAGAAAATACTGGATGATTCCATTTATATAAACTACATAAAGTAGTAAAATTCATAGAAATAGAAAGTAGAATGGTGGTTACCAGGAACTAGGGGAGGAGGACAAAGGAGAGTTATTATTATATGGGTATAGTCTTTCTATTTTGCAAGATGACAAAGTTCTCGAGATCTGTGTCACAACAATGTGAATATACTTAATAGTACACTGTGCATTTAAAAATGGTTAACATGGCAATGTATGTAATGTGTGTTTTACCACAATTTTTTGAAAAACATAGAATATACAATGCCAAGAGTAAATTCTAATGCATACCACTTTCATGGGGTGTGTCCATAGTTGGAGGGGGTGTTGTGGGAGTGGCAGGGGACACATGGAAACTCTGTACTTTCTGATCAACTTTTCTGTGAACCTAAAACTGTTAGAAAAATGTATTTTTTAAATGTTCTGAATTATTGGCTGTGTAAACATTGTAAATACCCAATGATACTCAATGATACTTAGAAAGATTTAGCTTGCTATATATTACAATTAAGAATGTCAGTGAATGGCCTCAAAGATGTTATCAGTATGTTGTAACACAAGCTATAATGTATGGTCAATTCATGCTCCTTTGGATCTCACCACTTTGGAATAGACAGGACTCCCTGTTTCTTCATCTGCAACATAAGTAGCCATATTAAATAACCACTAAGGCCAACTTTACCAAAACATGACTCTATGAGGCTATGACCATAGACCTCATATGTGATTTTCACTCAGTAAAAGGTTATAAAATAGATGATTTAACTTGGTATTTGTTTTTGTGATTCATGGTTATGTAATACTTCCCAGATTCCTCATTTAGAGTTGAAAAAATAACTGTTTCTATGAATTACCATTCAGCTATAACTTAAATTTTTATGTTTAACATCAAAAACAATTTATTGTTTATCTTTAAAAATAACTTAGAGCCACAAAATGTCTCAACGATTTTTTAAAATGTTCAAGTTTTACAAGTATGTTTTCCAATCATAATGGAAACAAGCTAAAAATCAATAGCAGAAGAATGACTGGAAAATCCACAAATACATAGAATTGAACAAAACACTCTTAAGCAATGGGTCAAAGATGAAATCAGAAGGAAAATTAGAAAATACCTCAGGATAAGTAAAAATAAAACCTATGTATGCAGCAAAAGCAGTGCTAAGAGGGAATTTTACAGCCATAAATATATACATTAAAAAGGAAAGATCTTAAATTAATTCACTAACTTTTCACCTCCACAAACTAGAAAAGGAAGAACAAACTAAACCTAGAGCCATCAGAAGTAAGGAAATAAAGATTAGAGCAGAGATAATAGCATTGAAAATAGAAAAACAGTAGAGCAACATAAATATAACAGTAGAAACTAAGAGTTGGTTTTTTGAAAAGGTCAACCAAATTCAAATATTCTTAGGTATATTAACAAAAAAAAGAAAAGACTCAAATAACTGAAATTAGAAATTATACATGGGATATCACAACCAATGTCACAGAAATAAAAATAATTATAAGAGAATATCATTTAAAAGTTGTATTCTAACAAAATGGGTAACCTAGAAGCGGAAGGAACCCAAATGTTCATCAATGAATAAATGAATAAACAAAATGTAGTATCTGAATGTAATGACATACTATGCAGCCTTAAAAAAGAAGGAAATCCTATCACATGCTAAAACAAGGATAAACCTTGAGGAAGTTATGCTAAGTGAAATAGGCCAGTCACAAAAACAACAGTGAAAGCCTGAAAGCTTTTCATCTAAGATCAGAAACACAGTAAGGATGTATTCTTACAACTCCTATCGAACATCATGTTGATAGTCCTAACCAAAGCAATTAGACAAGAAAAAATAAAAGGTGTCCAAACTGTAAAGGAAGAAGCAAAATTATCTCTGTTCACAAATGATATGATCACATATTATAGAAACCCACACAAAATGTTAGAAATAATTAAAGAATTCAGCAGAGTTGCAAGATAAAAAATCAACACAAAAAATCAGTTGCATTTTTATACACTAGTGAACAATTGAAATAGGAAATTATAGAAATAATTCTAATTACATTTTCATAAAAAGGATAAAATATTAAGAATAATCTAAGCAAGGAAATGAAAGATCTGTACATTGAAAAATATAAAATATTGTTAAAAAATTAAAGAAAACACAATAAATGGAAAGATATCCATGTTCATAGGTTGAAATACTTACTGTTAAGATGTCAATACCACCCAAAGTGATCTACAGATTCAATGCAATGTCTATCAAAATCCGATGGCCTTTATTTTTAGAAATATAAAAATTCATTCCAAAATTTAAATAGAATCTCAAGGGACCCTGAATAGCCAAAATAATTTTGATAAACAAGAAAACAGTTGGAGGGTGTATACTTCTTGATTTCACAGTTATTACAAATCTACTGTAAAAAGTAAATAAAACAGTGTGATACTAGCATAAAGACTGACAAATGGACCAAGGGAATAGAATAGAAAGTGTAGAAATAAACCCTTGTATATATTGTGAAATTATCTTTGACAAGTGATAAGACCTTCTGGTGGAGGGAAAAGACAGTCTCTTCAATAAATTATATTGGAAAACTGGATACCCACATGCAAAGAATAAAGTTCAACACTATTTTGTATTATATATGAAAATTAACTTAAAATGGATTAAGACATAAATGTGAGACCCAAATGTAAGACCAAAAACTATAAAATTCCTTTAATAAAACATAGGGTAAAAGCTTTGTTATGTTAGATTTAGCAATGATTAGTTGGATGAGGCCTCAAAAGCACAGGCAACAAAAGCAAAAATAGACAAATGGACTACTTCAAACTTTAAATCTTTTGTTCATGGGAAGACATAATTAAAACAATGAAAAGACAACCTGTGGAATAGGAGAGAATATTTGCAAATCATATATCTGGTAAGAAGTTAATAAAGAACTCAATGACAAAATACAAATAACCCAATTTAAAAATGGCAAAGGACTTTGAATAGACTCCAAAGAAGATACACAAATGGCCAATAAGCAAGTGAAAGTATGCCTATCATTACTAATCATGAGAAAAATGCAAATCATCTCACATCCATTAAGATGGCTACTATGAAAATAATAATATAATAATAATAATAATAACAAGTGTTGTTGAGAACACAGAGAAGTCAGAATTTTTGTGCACTGTTGATGGAGTTGTAACAGTGCAGCCACTAATACAAAACAGCATGTTTTTCCTTAAGAAATTAAAACTAGAACTACCATATGGTTCATCAATTCCACTTCTGGGTAAATAGCTAAAAGAACTGAAGGCAAGGTCTCAAGGAGATACTTGTACACCCATGTTCATGGCAGCATTATTCACAATAGCCAAAGAAGTGGAAAGCATCCCAAATGTTCATCAATGAATAAATGGATAAACAAAATGTAGCATATGTGTGCAATGAACTACTATGCAGCCTTAAAAAAGAAGGAAATCCTACTACATGCTGAAACCAGGATAAACCTTGAGGAAATTATGCTCAGTGAAATAAGCCAGTAACAAAAACACAAATAGTGGATGATTCCACTTATATGAGGAAAGTGGAAGTGGTGATTGCCAGGGGTTGGAGGTAAGGTAAAAGGTTATTGTTTAACTGGTATAGTTTCTGTTCTGAAACAGTTCTGGAGATCTGTGTCATAACATTGTGAACATAACACTACTGAAGTATTAACTTAAAAATGGTTATGATGGTAAAGTTTATAATGTGCATTTTTTACCACAGTGAAAAAAGATACTTAGATTTCAAGTTTTCCACCGTAACTACATAGTTCCACTAGTTTATCACCCCTGCTCCCAAATACACAGCCATTCATTATCATTGGGTTGGTGAGACCTGTGAAAGGTAACAGGGTTAAGGCTATGTCCAAGAATGGCCTCACAAGCAGTAGAACACGGTGGGGACCAGGGAGTGCCAGACCACACCTCACACCCTTCACCTTCACTCCCACCAAGTCAAGGTTCAGGCCCCCGTGACAGCTTACTCCATCAATGGACAAATCCTCTGCTACAAATATCAGGCGGAGGCAGATTCTGTTCCTGCCTCATGAGACTCAGAGCAATTTCCTTCCTAGGTTCTATGTTAGCTCTGCTACTTTTTTTTTCCCTAGTCTTAGAGGATTCTGCTGTAAACACCTCAAGTTCTCCTAAAAACATATTATCCACCCCCTAGACTTTTAAATAATCTTGAATCTCTCTAGAGAGGATACCAATTCTGCTGAGAATTGTCTACAGAGAAGCTTAAGTCTCCCAATAACAGTTGAACCCATAACAAACATTGGTTCTATGAGGAGTAAGCAATGAATAAATGAATGAACGAATGACAGCCACTCTAGCAGCATGGCTCCATAATACTTTAATGGACTCTGATAAACTGTAACTCCCGTCCTTCTCATAAGCTAATTTAAGTCTTAATTACCCTTCCCACTTCTTTTATCTTTAACTTTTTTCTTTATTTTCTCTCACCCCCTCTCCCTGCCTCCTCTCCCCATTTGCTCCTCCCCTTTGGTATGTAAACACATTTAAATGTCTCTCCTTTTAAAAAATACCCTTCCTCTTTATCTTTATCTTTCACTTCCTGCCTTCTTTTTACATCAGTTCATTAAAAGTGTGTCAGCACTAGATGCCTCTATTTTCACATTTCCCATTGTGTCATTTTGTAAATTTTTATTATAACAATTGATACATATAGAAGAGTATGCAGAGTAAGAACACCAACATATACATAATACACAATATTATTAATTCTAACATTTTATATTTGCTTCAAATCTTATTTTTTTAAATCTACCAGATACAACCAAATAAAACAAAAAGATTTTTTAGATAAGAAATATACATAGTTCCTTCACCCTCAATCCAAGAGATTTAAGTGAATTGCTAACTTGATGCTATTTTCTGTCTCTCATTAGAGAGACATTCATTTTAATTAAAATGAATTAAAATGGAATCTTTTCTGTATTGTATATCAACTGTAATTGAAAATAAGTTAAAGTAAATGCATTATCAAGTAAAAGAATCTTATTTTTTTAATCTTATTTTCAAGAAATAAAATATTATAACTATGATTGAAGTTCTCATGAATACCTTCACAATTTCTTTTTTCCCTTCTTTCCCAAAATGATCACTATTCTGATTTTCATATCCATATGAAAGCTATCATAATTTACATATATTACAAATACATATTTTTATACATAGTGTATATTTTTTAGATTTTGAACTTTTCATAAATTGCATTATTCTTCTTTCTGAATACAATTCATTTATTTATTTTTAAAAATATATTGCATTCTTGCTAGATGGCACACACAACTCTAAGATCTTAGAATACATTAGTGATACACAATTAAAACTCCCATCCTTCTAGAAGTTATTGTTCTTTTTTATATTTTGTATCATTTTTATTAATGTTCCAATATAGTTGTCTCCATTTTCCCACTACCACTTTCCCCTACCCAACCCACCTGCACCTCCCACCCTCAATCCTATCCTCCTTTGGCTTTGTCCATGGGTTCTTTATACATGTTCATTGACTACTCTTTCCCTTCCCCTTCTTTCTCCCATTATTTCCCTTCACCCTCCCCTATGGTTACTGTCAGTGTGTTCTTAATTTCAACATCTCTGGTTATATTTTGCTTGCTTGTTTGTTTTGTTGATTAGGTTCCTGTTAAAGGTGAGATCATATGGTATTTGTCTTTCACTGCCTGGCTTATTTGGCTTAGCATAATGCTCTTCAGTTCCATCCATGCTGTCGTGAAGGGTAGGAGCTCCTTCTTTCTCTCTGCTGCATAGAATTTCATTGTGTAAATGTACCACAGTTTTTTGATCCACTTAATTACTGATGGGCATCTAGGCTGCTTCCAGCACTTGGCTATTGTAAATTGTGCTGCTGTGAACACTGGGATGCACAGATTCTTTTGAATTAGTGTCTCAGGACTCTTAGAGTATAACCCCAGCAGTGGAATTGCTGGGTCAAAAGGCAGTTCCATCTTTAGGAGTTTTTTTAGGAAATTCTATATTGCTTTCCACAGAGGCTGCATCAGTCTGCATTCCCACCAACAGTGCACTAGGGTTCCCTTTTCTCCACAGCCTCACCAGCACTTGTTGTTTGTTGATTTGGTTATGATGGCTATTCTGATTGGTGTGAAGTGGTATCTCATGGTTTTAATTTGTATCTCTCTGATGGTTAGTGATGCTGAGCACCCTTTCATATGTCTCTGGGCCCTCTGTATGTCTTCCCTGGAGGAATAGCTGTTCAGATCATTTGCCATTTTTAATGGGGTTGTTTGTCTTCCTGTAGTGGAGTCTTGTGAGTTCTTTATATATTTTGGAGATCAAACCCTAGTCTAAGATGTCATTGTCAAATATATTTTCCCATACGGTTGGTTCCCTTTTCATTTTGCTGATGTTCTCTTTAGCCACTCAGAAGGTTTTTATTTTGATGAAGTCCCATTTGTTTATTCTTTCCTTTATGTCCCTTGCTCTAGGGGATGTATTGGTGAAAATATTGCTGCAATATCTGAGATTTTCCTACTTATGGTCTCCTCTAGGATTTTTATGGTATCATAACTTTTATTTGAGTCTTTTATCCATCTTGAGTTTATTTTTGTATATGGGGTAAGTTGGTGGTCGAGTTTCATTTTTTTGCATGTAGCTGTCTGGATCTTCCAATACCATTTGTTGAAGAGGTTATTTTTAGTGCATTTTATGCTTCTGGCCCCTTTGTCTAATACCAATTGACCATGGAGACTTTGATTTATTTCTGGGCTCTCTATTCTGTTCCATTGATCTATGTGTCTGTTCTTATTCCAGTACCAGACTGTTTTGATTACTGTGGCCTTGTAATATGGTTTGATGTCAAGTATAGTAATCCCTCCTGCTTTGTTCTTTCTCAAAATTGTTGCAGCTATTCAAGATCATTTATGGTTCGATATAAATTTTGAAATGTTTGTTCTATATCTGTGAAGTATGTCATTGGTACTTTAATAGAGAATCTATAAATTGCTTTGAATAGTGTAGACATTTTGATGATGTTAATTTTTCCAATCATGAACATGGTATATGCTTCCATTTATTTGCATCTTCCTTAATTTCTTTCTTCAATGTTGTGTAGTTTTCTGAGTATGGGTCTTTTACCTCCTTGGTTAGGTTTATTCCTAGGTACTTTATTTTTCTTGTTGCTATAGCAAATCAGATTTTTTCCTGATTTCTGTTTCTGATATTTCATTGCTGGTGTAAAAAATGCCTTTGATTTCTGAATATTGACTTTGTATCCCACTATTTTGCCAAAAGAATTTATTGTTATTGGAAGATAATAAACAATAATCAATAAAATAAATAAATTCTAAAAATATATTAGAAGGTATAGATACAATAGAAAAGAAAATGTGAAATGGGGAGGTAGGTAGAGTCAGTGGTAAAGGAGTTTAAAATTTTTGATAGGATAGTTAGGACAGTCTTCATTAAGATAATGACATTGGATCAAATACATGAAGAAGGTGAGGAATGTGAGAGAAAAGTGCTTCAGGCAGAGGAAACAGCTAGTGCAAAGGCCCTGAGGCAGAAGTGTGTCTCCTATGTTTAAGTATAAGGAAGACAGCCAGTTTGGTTGCAAAGAAGAAATTCCCAGGAAAAATGACCAGATTATAATGGGGGCCAGGTTGCATACAACTTTGGAGGCTGTGGTAAGAACTTTGACTTGAATTCTGAAATGAGGAGCTACTGTAATTTTGAGCAGAATACCACAATTTAGGTATACATATTTCTGCTGATGAATATGTAAACTGTTTTTAGTCTCTTACTATTACCAACAATGCCCTAAAAACATTTTTGTACAGATCTTACTTAGTCATGTGCAAGTTCCTCTGGAGAATATACCAAAAACAGTGAATAACTGGATTATAGGTATGAGTATTTTAAACTTTACGAGAGGTTACCAAGTGTCTCTGAAAAGGGGTTTGTCAATTTGTTTTCCTACCAAGCACTGTATGAGATAGTTTGTTCAGTACCCCCCATCATTATTTGGTATTTACAGATATTTTGTTAACAGAATGTGATACCACTTTGTTGTTTCAGTTTTTATTTCAGTGTTTACTGGTAAAGTTAAACATCTTATTTAAATATATTTTATTGATTATGCTATTACAGCTGTCCTATTTTCCCCCTTTTATTCCCCTCTTCCCTGAACACCCCCACCTGCATTCCTTCCCCTTAGTTCATGTCCATGGGTTGTACATATAAGTTATTCAACTTCTACATTTCCTATACTATTCTTAACCTTCTGTCTATAATGTACCTACTATTTATTCTTCTTATTCCCTGTATCTTTTCCCTCATTCTCTCCCTTCCACCCCCTGGCTGATAACCCTCCATATGATTCCCATTTCTGTGATTCTGCTCCTGTTCTAGTAGTTTGCTTAGTTAGTTGTTTGTTGTGGGTTGTTTTTTTTTTTTTTTTTTTAGATTCTGTTGTTGATAGTTGTGAGTTTGTTGTCATTTTACTGTTCATAGTTTTGATCTTCTTATTTTTCTTAGACATGTCCTTTTAACATTTCATATAATAAGGGCTTGGTGATGATAAACTCCTTTAACTTGGCCTTGTCTGGGAAGCACTTCATCTGCCCTTCCATTCTAAATCATACCTTTGGATATAGGTCCTTGCCTTTCATGACTTGAAACACTTCTTTCCAGCCCCTTCTTGCCTGTAATGTCTCTTTTGAGAAATTAGCTGACAGTCTAATGGGAACTCCTTTGTAGGTAACTGTCTCCTTTTCTCTTGCTGCTTTTAAGATTCTCTCTTTATCTTTAATCTTGGGTAATGTAATTATGATGTGCCTTGGTGTGTGCTTCCTTGGGTTCAACTTCTTTGGCACTCTCTGAGCTTCCTGGGCTTCCTGGACTCCCCAAAAGTCTATTTCCTTTGCAAGATTGGGGGAGTTCTCCTTCATAATTTTTTCAAATAATTTTATAATTATTTAATAATTATAATAATTCAAATAATTTTTATAATTTCTTGCTCTTCCTCCTCTCCTTCTGGCACCCATATGATTCAGATATTGGAATGTTTAAAGTTGTCCCAGATGTTCCTAAGCCTCTCCTCATTTTTCTGAGTTTCTGTTAATTCATTCTGTTCTGGTTGTAAGTATATTTCCCCCTTCTGCTCCAATTCATTGATTCGAATCCCGCTTTCTCTCCCATCACTATTGGTTCCCTGTGCATTTTCCTTTATTTCACTTTTCATAGCCTTCACTTTTTCCTCTATTTTGTGGTCATACTCAACCAATTCTGCGAGTATCCTGATTACCAGTGTTTTGAACTCTGCATCTGATAGGTTGGCTATCTTCGTCATTTAGTTTTATTTTTTCTGGAGCTTTGATCTGTTCTTTCATTTGGGCCATATGTTCTTGTCTTGGTGTGCCTATTATGTTTTAAGTGGGGGAGCCTGAGGTATTTGCCAGAGTGGGACAACCCAGGTCGCTGTGTTGTGGTGCTGTATGTGGGGGAGGGATCTGAGAGGGAACAATGCCACTTGCTCAGCTCTCAGCCAGCTTTCAGTCACTTTCTCCACTACCCACAAACAAACTGGGCCCTTCTGGTCCTGATTCCCAGGTGGGTGGGTTTGTGCATATTCTTGGACCCTGTGGGTCTCTCCAACAAACTCTCCTGTGAGGCTGGGAGTTTCTTCTGCCACCACAACCCCCACAGGTTTTTTCAGTCAGAGATTTTGAGGCTTTATTTCCCCACACTGCAGCCCTGGGTTGCATGGTCTGTCTTGCTCCCTGGTTGTACTTCCTGGTTTATCCGCACACAAATGTGGGACCACCTGCTCCACCAGCTGCCATCCACCCCAGTCTTCTAGATGCCACCTTGCCACAAGTCCTCTCCACCCTGGCTGTCCATCTCCACTGTTCCTTCCATTCTGGATGAATGTCTCTTCATTAACTCCTTGGTTGTTGGACTTCCATACAGTTCGATTTTCTTGCAGTTCCAGTTGTTTTGTTGTTTTTAAATTTGTTGTTGCCCTTCCTTTAATTGTGTGAGGAGATAAAGTATATCTCCCTATGCCTCCATTTTAGCCAGAAGTCTAAGCATCTTTTTATGTTTATCAACCATATGTATTTTTGTTAATTACTGTATGTATCCCTTTCTCATTTTGTATTGAGTTTTAAAAATATGTTCTTATTGATTTGAAGGAGTTCTTCACATATTATAAGTATCAATCTTTTATCAACTAAATGTATACATTAGTTTTCTTTTGCTACTATAACAAATTACCACATATTTAGTGATGTAAAACTGCACAACTTCATTATGTTATGTTCCTGCAGTTTTGAAGTTTGACACAGGTCTCAGTGGACTAAAATGAAAGGGTTCACTGGGCTTGTGGAGCCACTACATTCCTTGGTTCATGGCTCCTTCTTCTATCTTCAAAACCAGCATCATTACATCTCTGACTATTCTTCTGTAGTCACATCTACCTCTTACTATAGCAGGAAGGTCCCACACTTTTGAGGACTCAAAGGACTAGACTAGACCCAGATAGGTAATCCAGGATTACCTCCCCACCTCAAAGTCCCTAATCTTAATCATATGTGCAATTTCCCTTTTGCTGTGTAACGTAACATATTCTCGGGTTCTTCGAATTAGGATGAGGACATCTTTGGGGAGCATTATTCTACCTACCACAATACATAACAAATATTTTCTCACAATTGTTCAGTTGTTTTTTTAAAATAATTTTATAATGTTTTTTATCATTCAGAAGTTTATAACATTAACATTATCAAATGTATCCATTTTCTCCTTTATAGTTTGTATACATGTCATAGTTACCAAATATTCCCCTGCCTCAGGGTAATAAACATTTTGAAGTTTTGCTTTTCATATGTAGGCCTTTATTGTGTGGTAAAGGTATCCAACTTTATTTTATTCTAGCATTGTTAATTGGATAATTTATTCCCTTCCTGCCTTGCAACTAAGTTGTAATCCCCATCCCCTTCTTCTAAATATCAAATTTCTGTATATTGGAATCTCTCTCTGGGTACTCTGTTCTCTTCCACTGGTCTATTTATATATTATTAGATTAATACTATAATATCTAACTATCATAGTTTCATAGTAAGTCTGCATGTCAAGCTTCACCTTATTCTCTTTCAGTGTGGTCTTTGTTCAAACTTCTAATAAATTGTAGGCTAAGATTATCTAGTTCTATGAAAATCCCTGTTTGAGTTTTCAATTAAATTTCATATATTGTCTAGATTATTCTGAGGGAATAATGACATCTTAGAATACTGAGTCTTTCCATCTATAATATGGTATATTCCTCCACTTCTTCAAAATGTTTATGTCCTCAATAATATTTATTGTTTACTCCATAAATTCATAAACTCATAAAGGTTTATGTATCTTTAGTAATATTACTTGAAGTATCTTATACATTTAATTTGTATTATAAATGTGATATTTTACTATGCTTTTAATTTTATCATAAATGCATTTAAACATATAAAAATAAAATTGCATTATAAACCCCATAAACCCATTCTCAAGATTCAACAACCACCCAGTTTCACCACATTTGCACTATCTCTCACTTTTATCAGTTTTACTTTTTAAAATACTCAATTTTTGCTGAGGTATAATTTACATAGAATAAAATATACAGATTTTAAGAGCAAGATATAGAATATTTGTAAATTAGTCAGCATAGGTTGCCATTACAAATACCATAGACTGGGTGGCTTAAACAACAGAAATTTCTTTTCTCACATTTCTGGAGGCTGGAAGTCCATGGTCAGGTTCTGATGCGAGCCCTGTGTCTTCACATAAGGCCATCAATCTTATTAGATTAGACCCATACACTTTTGATCTCACTTAACCTTAATTACCTCCTAAAACTCCTTTCTTCAAATGCTGTCTGATTGAGGGTTAGGGTTCCAACATATGAATTTGATTGCTGGGTAGGGGTGGGGGGTAGAACACAATTGGGCCCATAGCAATTTCTATCCCCAGAAAGTTTCCTCATTTCCCTTTGCCCTCAGTTCTTTCTATCTTTCACCTCCATCCTCAGCCCCAGAGGAAACCACTTCTTATTTCTGTCTTAAACATAATAATAGAGTTTGCATCTTGCTTTTTCACTCAATATAATAACTTAGGTATTTGTTCATGTTGGTACATGTTGAGTAATTCATTCCTCTTGATTGCTGGGTAGTATTATAATGTATAAATATGCCACAATTTGCTTATCCACTCTACCTGTTGTGGAACATTTAGGGTGTTTCAAGTTTTGGTTGTTATAAATAAGGAATATGAATATACTTACAAAAGTCTTTTTATGGACACATATATTCATTTCTTTTGGGTAAATATTGAGAAATCATAGGAAAGGCATATATTAACTTTATAAGAAAGTTAATAAGAGCCCTGGCTGGTGTAGCTCAGTGGATCGAGTGCGGGCCTGTGAACCAAAGGATCTCGGTTCGATTCCCAGTCAGGGCACATGCCCGGGTTGCAGGCCAGTTCCCAGCAGGGGACACACAAGAGGCTACCATACATTGATGTTTCTCTCCCTCTTCCTCTTTCCTTCCCTTCCCCTCTCAAGATAAAGTGAATAAAAGTTTAAAAATTTTAAAAAATAAAAAACAAAAAAAAGAAAGTTAATAAGAAACTGCCAGTTTTTCCAAGTACCTGTGCAGTTTCACTTCCCCAGAGCAATGTGTGAGAATTAAGTTCCACATCTTCACTTCTTCCATTTGGCATCATCAGTCTTTTTAATTTTAGTTGTTCGACTTGGTATGAAGTGGTATTTCCTTGTGAAGTAGTACGTTATATTTCTCTAATATCTAGATGTTTAGCAGCTTTACATGGGTTTACTGGCATTCATAAAACATTTTTATTGTATTGTTAATAATTTTATTTTTGAGTTGTAAGAGTTTATATATTCCAGGTAGAAGTCCTTTATTAGATATAGGCAAATATTTTTAGAAAATAAGAAATATTACAGAGCTTGTGTTAACATTTCTGGGACTTCTGGCCAAGATGGAGGCATAAGTAGACACACTGTGCCTCCTTGCACACCCAAAATAAGGACAACAAAAATTTAGAAACAAAAGAACAACCAGTACTGACAGAAAATTGAACTATATGGAAGTCCAACAACCAAGAAGTTAAAATAGACACATTCATCCAGACCAGCAGGAGGGGCAGAGTAGGGTGGCAGGGCAGAGAGGGGTTGTGGCAAAAAAAGTGGTAGTTGGTGGACTCCAGACACGCAGGCAGCAGCTGACAGAACCCAGGTGCGGGGTGGCAGCAGCGAATCCAGCGAAGCGGCGGATTGTGGAAGGGTGTGGCACACAAGGTGGCTAGTGGACCAGGGGTCCCACATTTGCTCACAAATAAACCAGGTGAAACTGGGAAGCGAGACAGACTGTGCAACCCAGAGCTCCAGCACAGAGAAATAAACCCTCAAAACACTGATTGAAAACACCTGTGGGGGTTGAGGTAATGGGAAAGACTCCCAGCCTCACAGGAGAGTTCATTGGAGATACCTACAGGGTTCTAGAATGTACACAAGCCCACCCACATGGAACTCACCACCAGAAGGGCCCAGTTTGCTTGGGGGAAGTGGTGGAAGTGACTGAAGTCCAGCAGAGAGCAGAACAAGCACCACTGTTCCCTCTCGGAACCCTCCCCCACAAACAGCCACAACTTGGCAACGTGGGTTGCCCCGCCCTGGTGAATACCTAAGTCTCCGCCTCTCACTACGTAACAGGCCTGTCAAGACAAAAAAAAAAAAAAGGCCCAAATGAAAGAACAGATCAAAGCTCCAGAACAAATACAACTAAGTGACAAAGAGATAGCCAACCTGTCAGATGCACAGTTTAAAGCACTGGTGATCAGGATGCTCACAGAATTGGTTGAATTTGGTGGCAAATTAGATGGAGAAATGAAGGCTACACTAAGTGAAATAAAGAAAAATGTATAGGGAACCAATAGTGATGGGAAGGAAACTGGGACTCAAATCAATGGAGTGGACCAGAAGGAAGAAAGAAACAACCAAACAGAAAACATTGTAGAAACAAGAATTCAAAAAAATGAGGAAAGGCTTAGGAAACTCCAGGACATCTTTAAACATCCCAACATCTGAATTATAGGGGTACCAGAAGGGGAAGAGGAAGAGCAACAAGTGGAAAACTTATTTGAACAAATAATGAAGGAGAACTTCCCCAATCTAGCTGGGAAATAGACTATCAGGGAGTCCAGGAAGCTCAGGGAGTCCCAAAGAAGTTGAGCCCAAGGAGGAACAAACCAAGGCACATCATAATTACATTACTGAAGATTAAAATGAAGGAGAGAATCCTAGAAACAGCAAGAGATAAGGGGACAGTCACCTACAAAGGAGTTCCCATCAGACTGTCAGCTGATTTCAAAAGAGACCTTGCAGGCAAGAAGGGGCTAGAAAGAAATATTCCAAGTCATGAAAGGCAAGGACCTACATCCAAGATTGCTCTATCCGGCAAAGCTTTCATTTAGAATGGAAGGGCAGATAGCGTGCTTCTCAGATAGAGTCAAGTTAAAGGAATTCATCATCACCAAGCCTTTATTATATAAAGTGTTAAAGGGACTTATCTAAGAAAAAGAACATAAAATTCATGTATAGTAAAATGACAGCAAACTCACAATTATTAACAACCACACCTAAAACAAAAAACAAACTAAGCCAACAACTAGGGTAGAAGCAGGAACACAGAAATGGAGATCACATGGAGGGTTAGCAAGAGGGGAGTGGGAAGAGGAAAGAGGGGGGAAAGGTACAGAGAATAAATAGCATAGAAAATAAGTAAATAGACAGGAGGAGGGCAAGAATAGCATGTGAAATGTAGAAGCTAAAGAACTTATGACACATGAACATGAACTAAAGAGGGGGAATGTGGGTGGGAGGGGGTATACAGGGTGGAGGGGAGTGAAGGGGGAAATGGGACAACTGTAATAGCATAATCAATAAAATATATTAAAAAGAATAAAAAAAGAAATATTACAAATATTTTTCTTCAACCAATAGGTTATTGATTTATTATTTTTGATATTTCTTCAGCTTTATTGTAGTATAGTTAACAAATGAAATTATAATATATTTAAAGTAACATTGTGATGATTTAATATATGTATGCATGTGACAGGATTCCTCACAGCTAGTTAATTAACACTTCCATCATGTCATATATTTATCCTCTTTTTGATAAAAACATTTAAGTTTTACTCTCTTAGCAAATTGCAATTATACAATACAGTGTTTTCAACTACCTTTATTATTAGCTCCTCTGACCTTCTTCATCTTATACATGAAAGTTTGTGCCTTTTTACCAACCTCCCTCTATTTCCTCCACCCCCAACACCTGGCAGCCACTTTCGTATTCTCTGTTGCTGAATTTGAGTTTTTTAGATTCTACATATTAATGAGATCATGCAGTATTTGTCTTTGTCTGGCATAATGCTCTCAATGTCCATCCATGTTGTTACAAATAGTAGGATTTCCTTTTCCTGTGGCTGAATAGTATTCCACTATGTGCATGTGTCTGTGTGTCTTTGTGTCATAGTTTCTTTACACGTTCAACTTTTGACACTTAGGTTGTTTCCAGATCTTGACTATTGAGAATAATGCTGCAATGAGCATGGGAGTGCAGATATCTCCTTGATATCCTGATTTCATTCCTTTTGGACATGTATCCAGAAGCTGGACTGCTGGATCATGTGGGAGTTTTACTTGTAATTTTTTGAGGAACCTCCGTACTGTTTTCCATAGTGGCTACACCAATTTATATTCCTACCCACAGTGCACAAGTTTTCACTTTTCTCCATACCCTTGCCAGCATTTATATCTTGTCCTTTTGATGATAGTTATTCTAATAGGTATGAGGTGACATCTTATTGTGGTTTTGATATGAATTTTCTAGGTTATTAGTGATGTTGAGCACATTTTCATGTAATTATTAGCCATTCATATGTCTTCTTTAGAGAATTGTCTATTCAGTTCCTCTGCCCATTTTTTAATCAAATTGTTTTTGTTTTGTTTTCTTTTGCTTTGTTATTGAGTCGTGTGAGTTTTTTGGATATTAACCCTTTCTCAGGTATATGATTTTCAAATATTTTCTCCCATTTCATAGGTTATTTGTTTATTTTGTTGAGGGTTTCTGTTGGTGTGCAGAAATGTTTTTGTCTGATGTAGTCCCATTTTTGCTGTTTTGTATATCTTTTAATGAGCATAAATTAATATTTTTCCTATTAATTGGGATAACATTGACATTAAAAAACTGCATGTGTTAAAGAATACAATTCGATGACTTTTGACATAGGCATACACCTGTAAAACTACCATGAGATTTAAGTTAATGAACATTTAAATCACACCCCAAAGTTTCCTTGTGACCTTTCATAATCTGTTCTCCCTCCCTCCCTCTCCCCACACACCTATTCCTGCTAATCCACTTTATGTCACCATACGTTAGTTTGCATTTTCTAGAATTTTATATAAAAGGAATTACACTGTGTATATTTTATTTTTGTCTGGTCGCTTGAACTCAGTGTAATAATTTTGACATCAATCCTTATTAATAGTTCATTCCTATGGATGAAATATTACATTTATCAATATAATAACAATGCTACCTCTTCCTTCCCTTCCTTCTCCTTTCCCAAATTCTTTTAACTTCAAAGAAATGAATAACAGCTTGCCAGAGACTTCCTATGGAAGAAATAGTTTTTTTAGATACCACCATTAGGTTAGATATGGTAATAGATATATTTCAAAATAGCAGGTGGTGGTGTATCATATCCACATCTTTAGCCTCAGAACTTTAAGTTAATGGACAAAGCTCTGATATTTTATGAAAAGACTGGCTCTAGATATTTGAGGAGCACCATACAGAGATTTTAAAAAGTGATTTTGTAAAATCTACCCAATGGTCTCTGTTTCTTCCAAGTGTTTGTGATTCATTCTTCATACTGCAGCAAATAAGAAACAACATAAATATTAAAATTCACTTTAGTGTTGGGTAAATTTTGTTTATAGATGCTAATAAAACTTGTTTGTTTGAAAAATCCTTGTCCTTCTCCTCCTCTCTCTTTCTTCCTTTTAGGTTTCTCAGGCTCTCCTTTCAAATGATGGTTGATGTCATATAATTCTATCATTCTATAGGGAAGAATGAGTTATCAAAGGTTTTTGAAAAGAATAATAGAATATTTCAGACATCTATGTACAGTGGATTTTTTAAACCTATAGGAGCTCTTTGCTACATTTGTGTATGTGTATTTCATATATATATTTTTTAAAAAAAGGATAAACACAGGAAAATTGCTCTTCCCAGAGCACTAATCACTCTTATCCACTATAGAATCAGCACAACAAATTATCTTGTACTGACATAGATTCTTTCTCCAGAGCAACTGTAATTCACTTTTGAGATATTACATGATGAAATGCAAGTACTGTGTCACATTGGCAATTGGAAAGAATGAAACATAGGGCTATTCTGAAGAGCAGATGCTTTTCTTGGCAATGCATGCTTTTGAAACATGCTGGGTGCCCTAGTTTAGAAAGCAGTCCGGTACCCCACTACTGTTATCAAATAATATCACATGCATAACTCCCTTGGGAAAGAAAATACCCAGTTCCTTCTTTTCTGCCCTTTCAAATCATGGAAGTAGTTAATTTCAGAGACCAAGACATACCCCATTTTCTTGAAATAATACTAACAGTCTTAATAATAATAATAACTAACATGAACTGAGTTTTTATGTGCCAGGTATTATTCTGGGTACATTACATATATTAACTAATCTTTATAACCTTCTTATACAGTAGGTATTATTATTATTATTATCTCCATTTTGCATATGAAAAAACTCAGGAATGGGAAGACTAAGTAAGTTTATCGTGGATATAACTATATCTTAGAGATTCCCAAACTGTTCTGCCTCATTGCTCTCCAAGAACTATCTTCTATTCTTCCAATCGCCCAAAGTACTGATATAATATACAGGATACCAGTTACATATGAAGTTCAGATAAACACCAAATAACTTTGAAGTACCAGCACATCTCATACAATACTTGGGACATGTTTACACTTAAATTTATCCTATGTTTGTTTTGATTTGCTAAATCCGACATCCCTATCCAGGGGCTTTGTCTTTTCTCTAGCTCATTAAAATTTCTTGTCAACAAAATTATAACTACCTCACTTATTTTTTGAAAACTGAAGCCAATCTGTTTTCTTTCCAGGCATAGTTATAGCTTAAGCCACTTTTCAAATTGTGGAAAGGAATCTGGAAATAATTTTGGGCCTTAGTGAACAAATGAGGGAGATTTTAGGGAAAGGGCTGAAGAAAGTATTTTTCCATAGCCCTTAGAACCCACCAGAGGCCTCTATGTACTTCACTTATCTAGAGATATTCTGGATGGATGTCAGGATGAACATCAGGAGAATCCTTGCTCAGACTATCCCTGTCAGGCCAAGAGCATCAGTTCCAGAGTTTCTCAGCTCTGGTACTATTGACATTTTGCTGGATAATCTTCTGTAGTGAGGGGCTGCCCTGTGCATTGTAGGATGCTCGGCAGCATCCCTGATCTCTATCCCTTAATGCCAATATCACCCTCCCCTCCAACTGTGGAAATTAAAAATGTCTCCAGATGTTGTTAAATGTCCCCTGGGAGACAAAATCCTCCTTGGTTGGGGATAGGTGATCTAAAACAATCATAAAATAGGGGCCTCCTGGAAGGTAAATCCGGGAAATCTTAAAATGAAATAAAAAATGCCTCCATCCTAGCTGGAACAAATCAGATGAGTCCATAAACAGTGTTGGTATCCTCTAAGAAGTACATTCCAGAGGTGTTTTTTATGGCATTTGTCTAGTTTGCCTTCAGTGGACCTGTATAGGGCCCACAGTTTTCAAACAATGCTCCCATCCATGTAAATAGATAAAGGAGGGGTGTGAAAATTGCCTTATCTAATTAATTTATATACAAAACCTGATGCAGTAAGTCAGGCTTGCTGGATTCTACTCTTAGTTCTGTCTTGTTTGCCAGAAATTTCAACTTAACAATGGAATCCAAAGCAGGTTACTTAGGCCTAAAAAAGCTTGGGAATGGGGAGCATTTAAAAGAAGTCTATAAAGCTATCCTTTCAAACATAACTATTTCCCAATACTTAATTTATACATTAAAGTTTTTAAAGTCAGAGTACCTTAACTTACAGCTGTAGAGTATAAATGATGAAGTTTTGATGCAATGAGATAATGCATATAAACAATGTAAAATACTAGTATCTGTGTAGCCCAAAAACATCAATGTAAGTCCCACTAAAAAGCATGGAGTTAAACAAGGGGCATCGATGATCAGATGTGTGATTCCAAAAGATGACTTTGCAATATATGGGGGAAGGCTGGAGGCAGAGAGGCTAACTCAGAAGCATCACAGTGATCAAGTTACAGATGAGATGGCCTGGATTAGGACAATGCCAGTGGAGAAAGAGAAAAGATAAAGTCAAGAAGTATGGAGGTAGATGCAATGGAATTTGGAGATTGAGTAGTTGTAGGGGTAAGGAGCAGAAGGTAATCTGGATTCTGCCCAGATATCAGTATGTCAGTAGAGTCATTGATGCAAGGAACACAAAAAGTATGAGGGTAAAGGGATTGATGGATTTAATTTGGAATATATTAGAATCCCCAAAATGATTTCCTGCACACAGGCTTCTACTGAAGAATATACTTTTAGATGCTCCATTAAATAGTGAAAGGCTGATCTAAGGGTTCACTAATGGGCATGCAGCATCAGATGGCAGGTGGTAGTAAAGGTTCATGGGGCTCCATGATAAAAAGCTACCTGTCTGAAAAATAAAACAAAAACTGTGCATCTAGTGGAGCACTGACAGCCAAATCACAGATAGGCATGAGGTGGAGGAAGAATCAATGACTCAATTATGAACTGACCCTTCATTTTCAAAAGCCCATAGATGGTCCAGGCACCAAGCTTGGTGAAAACAAAAGCCCCCTGAATGACCTTGAGGAAAAGAGATAATGATATTCTTGTCCCATAAGGGGGTCAGAAGGAGAAGTGGGAAAATGCAGATGGAAATAACTTTTCTTATATGTGGACTCATAAAGGGGATTTCCACAGAAAAAGCACATAGATTCTAGGCAGAGGTTGGACAATCAGCTAAGCCCCCATCACCCTCTCTATCTAATGTTGAATTTCAGAGAGACTCAGTTGCCAGAAAATGTTTACTAGATTCATAATACCCCTTTGTATTAAAACTGCCTCCTAATAGGATGAAAGTTTAGACATCAAGGCAAGGAGTGAGGGAGAAATTTTGGAATTCTAGGATGCAGAGATATTAATTAATCGGCATGCTCTGAATTTGTGTAAATGGTACCTAGAAAATATTGCAACAACATTTATTAGATAATTATTGAATACTATAGTAAAGCTCCACGCTAAGTGCATTTCACTCATTAACTCATTTTCTTTTCACAATGAGGTTGGTACTGCTAATGCCACCCCAAGTAAGGAAGCTAAAGCATAGATGAGTCAGGCAACTTATTCTGTAACATACAGCTAAGAAGAGCCAGATTTGAATCCTGGTATGTCTGACTCCAAAGCTCAGATGCATAACCACATTGCTGTCACCATGACTTTGCAGCTCACAAGAGACATAAAAGCTTACAAGAGACAGCACTTGGCCTGCCCTTACCTCCATTCTGAGGAAAACAGTGAGGAGCTGCTTTGTGCAAGGCTGGGTTGAGAGAAGGCTGTTTGCTGCCACAAGAATGAGCTTCCTCTTACTCTTGCTACAGAAAATAGCTTTCTTCTCTCTTCTAGCAATACAAGGAGCTGACAGGGAAAGTTGGGCTCATTAAGATGATCACATCCCTGCTGCCTTACAATTTGAGAATACGGTTAGGAATGGAGATATTTTACAATGTCTATAGCAAAAAAGTCAGGCCCTGTTATTAAGTCCTTTTTGAAAAGACTTATGCAAGGGAGAAATATAGATCTTCAAAGAAAGAATTTTAAAAGACTCTAAAAGAAGTGGGCTCCTGCAAAGCTAGTCTAGACAGTTACTTCTTATTCAAGGACTTGAAAACTCATTGGAATAAAATCTGTACATTCTTAATAGATTCTGCTTAGATTTAAATTAAACTTACAGAACTTATCTAGGTTAGTTCCACTTTGGCAAAGCAAGTCAGATTCTCCAGTTAATGGGATGAGCAGGTTTCTGGAAGCCAAAGGAAAGTATGGAAAGGAAGGAGAGCTCTGCCCTCTTGTGTCAGAGAGACCTGGGGTGACTTTGCTGCAATGGTTCCCATTAGGTAGAGGGGAGGCTGGCTCTTGGCTTTGCTTGACATTCACTTGGTAGCAAAGGGGCTAGGGCCCTGGACTTCACACAACCGTGCTGGCATTTTCCTCTGCTGTCTCCAGGACAGGTGAAAACCACTGAAACATGCACCTATCTGTATATTGTGGGAAGTTGCCAATGTGCTCTTTGGGGGATCCAATCTTTCCTACATTTATGCCATTAAATATGTTCTACTTTTATGAAATGATGAACATATAGTTGCTGTATTAGTTTTCTATCATTGCCATAACAAATTACTACAGAGTGGCTTTACAAAGTGACAAATTTATCATTTTACAGATCTGGAGTTCCAAAATCCAAAAATAGGTAAGCATAACAGTGTGCATTCAGGAGGCTCCAGAGACAATCTATTCCCCTGACTTTTCTAGCCCAGAGCAGTTGCCTGTGCCCTTTGGCTTTCCACCCTCCTCTCCACGTTCAAAGCCAGCAGCCTGGCATCTTTGATTCTCCCCCTCCCGCCTTATTCTTACACAGATTCTTGTCATTACATTGGGACAATCTGGGTATTCCAGAATAGTCTTCCAATCTTGGGATTCTTAATCACATCTACAAAGTTCCTTTTATCGTGTAGTAAGTGTAACATATTCACAGGTTCCTGGGATTAGGACATAAACATCTTTGGTGGGAAGGGGGGCAGGGGGAAAGAAGAGGGAGGCAGGGTGTTATTCAGCCTACCACACTGCTGGCTAGATTTATTGGACTTTCTTGTTGGAATAATAAATTGGAAACTCCATGTTATTCCCCAATGTATTTTCTGTTTTGTTTTAAGTTTTACTATCCATGAAACCCAAAAGTCAGCTTAATAGTACTATTAAGAACCTCTAGCCAGCTTGGAGCTGAACATGAGCTTGGATAAGAAAGAAAATATCAGAGAAGGAATTTGTCTTGTCATTTCTCAAAGAGAAAAGAGGTACAAAAATATTATTGTTTGTATTCACAAAGGGTAGGAGTTCCTCCTCTCTTTGTGCAGTGTAGTATTCAACCGGGTGGGAGGGGATGTGGGAGGTGAGAGCGGGCAGAGCAGAGGAGAGTAATGGAGGGATAATGGGGACAACTATAATTGAACAACAATAAAGAAAGAAAAAATGAATAAACTCAAAGCAAGCTACTAAAATTCTGAAACAAGAAAAGGCCTCTTCAGTGGTCACAGAATGGATAAGTTTCCAGTTTACGGGATGGGCCCCAGAAGTACCAGGCTATCACAGACTGCTCAGAGTACCCCAGAGGTGTTTACTGTGGCTCTTGGAATCAATGATATGCAGAAGAAAGTGTTTTCTTAAAGTTTTGCAGACATCTGTTCTATCAAGAAAAACAATAAAAATCTTTGTTCATCTGTTAAAATTGTCAGTTAATTCCCCATGCAACCACACCATCAATATGTTAATGTGTTCTTTTCTGTAAGATGTTGCTTAATTAAATGTCTTTAAAAAACACAAGTATATATCATGTACGTATACTCACAGATGAGAAATAAACACTGCCTTCTCACTCCAAGTTATTCGATTTTTGCTATTCCACTCCCCTTAATTATTGTTCATATGTGACCCCACATGTTTTTCTTTTTTCTTTAATTATATTTTATTGATTATGCTATCACAATTGTCCCAGTTTTTTCCCCTTTGCCCCTCTCCACTCAGCACCTGCACTCCCTCAGACAGTCCTGACACCATTGTTGTATAAGTTCTTTGGCTACTCCATTTCCTATGCTGTACTTTATATCTCCATGGGTATTCTGTAACTACCTATTTGTACTTTTACAAATGAGGTTAATTTGCAAGGTCAGGTACAAATGAGGTGAAGTTAATCCCCTCACCTCTTCACTCACTCTCCCACATACCCTCCCTATCTGCCAACCATCAGAACACTCTCTGTACCCCTGATTCTGTCTGTGTTCTTCCTGTCTGCTTAGTTTTTTTTAGATTCAATTGTTGATGGATATGCATTTATTGCCATTTTGTTTTTAATAGTTTTGATCTTCTTTGTCTTAAATAAGTCCCTTTAACATTTCATATAATGATGGTTTGATGATGATGAACTCCTTTAGTTTTTTCTTGTCTGGGAAAAGGTTTTTTTTTTGTTTTTTTTTTTTCTTAATTTGCCCCTCAGTTCTAAATGATAGCTTTGCTTGTATTGTTTACAAGCAAAGCAATCTGGTTGTAGGTTCCCACTTTTCATGACTTTGAATATTTCTTGCCAATCCCTTCTAGCCTGCAAAGTTTCTTTTGAGAAAGCATCTGACAGTCTTATGGGAACTCCCCTGCAGGTTATGAATTGCTTTTCTCTTGCTGCTTTTAAGATTCTTTCTTTATCTTTAATCTTTGGCACTTCAATTATGATGCATCTTGGAGTGGGCCTCTTTGCATCCATCTTATTTGGGACACTTTGTGCTTCCTGGGCTTGTACATCTATGTCCTTCACCAAATTAAGGAACTTTTCTTTCATTATTTTTTCAAACAGATTTCCAATTTCTTGCTCTTTCTCTTCTCCTTCCAGCACCCCTATGATGGACTGCTTGAAGTTGTCCCAGAAGCTGCTTACACTATCCTCATCATTTGGGGGTTCTTTTTTTCTTCTGGTTCTGATGGGTTGTTTTTCATTCCCTTATGTTCCAAAGCATTGATTTGTTTATCAACTTCATCCACTCTACTGTTGTTTCCCTATAAATTGTTCTTTATTTCAATTAGTGTATCCTTAATTTCTGACTGGATCTTTTTTATGCCATTAAGGTCCTCACTAAGTTTCTTGAGCATCCTTATGACTTTTTGAACTCTGCATCTGATAGATTGCTTATCTCCATTTTGCTTAGTTCTTTTTCTGGAGTTTTGATCTGTTCTTTCATCTGGGCCATGTTTCTTTGTCTCCTCATTTTGGCAGCCTCCCTGCATTTGTTTCTATGTGTTATGTACAGCTACTATGACTCCCTGTCTTGGTAGTGTGGCCTAATATAGTAGGTGTCCTGTAAGGTCCAGTGGCACAGCCTCCCCTATTACCCAAGCTGAGTAGTCAAGGTATACCCTTTCTGTACAACCTCCTCTTGTAGTTGAGGCTTAATTGCTTTTGGCAGGTCAATGGGAAGGATTTACCCAGGCTGGTCAGCTGCAAGGACTGGTTGTGACCCCTGACCCCCAACCTCCACCCTCCATGGAGGATCAGCTATGCAGGGGCAGAGTGGTGGTTCTCCAAGGTGGTCTGTAGCTATCCACTGGATGTGCAGGCTCTGGGGTTTTCTGGGTGGTGCAGGCCAAGATCAGCCACCACCTGTATTCTGTCCAGGGCCACCCTGCATGAGCTATAAAGCAGTCAGATGACTGCTACTTGTGCTGGGCTCAGAGGTTCCCAGGTAAAGCCAAGCTGTGAATCTAGGCTCATGGCTTACAGTGCCAGGCCTACCATCACTTAGCAAGAGGTATGGGAGCTGAGGGGCTCACTAAGACCAGCTGTTGCTTATTCGAGAAAATTTAGAAAGTTGTGAAGCATGAGCCAAGACTAGTCATTCATATGGGAAAGTCACTGATAACAGCTTGGTTGGGCTTGTAAGTTGGGTGGTACAGAGTCTAAGGCAATCTCCAGGGTGGGGCAAACAGTGTTAGCCAGGTTGATGGAGTCTCAGATATGGCACCGGCCTGCCAGCTCTGTGACTTTTGGGGAGAGGGTTCAGAATAGGGACAATGGCCTCTGCTTGTCTTTCTGTCTGGGAGAAAGCTGTCTCCCAGCTCTTGCCTTGATGCCAAACACTTTAGTTCCTCCCTGTGTGCCACTGGTAATTTTCAAGCTGGTTTCCTGGTGCTGGAGCTCAGACAGAGTGAGACTGAGTAATTTCATGTGTGGGTTCTTTAAGAGGAACTGCTTGGGACTCTAGAAGTTTCTTCCACCAATTCAAACCCCACCAGTGTTTGCAGCCGGAAGTTATGGGGACTTATCTTCCTGGCACTGGCTGTGGGGCCTTGTTGGGCTGGAACTCCTCACTCCTGATATAGCCCTCCTGAATTTTTACCTACCGCATGTGGATGTGGGACCACCTTGTTTAGCATCTCCGCCTCTTCTACCTATCTGGATGGATGTGGTTTGTTTAATTCCATAGTTGTCAGACTCCCATTCAACTTGATTTCTGACAATCCTGAGCGATGGCTGTTCTGTAGTTTAGCTGTAATTTTGTGAGGAGGCGAGCCATGTTTATCTATACTACCATATTGACTGGAAGTCTCATATATGCTTTTCAAGCATAAAAAGGTGTCATGATAATCTTAGAGTGGATTATGACCAAGAAATCACTGATTTTTTGACTCAACTACCACAGTGGACTCCAGGGAACTGCATGGAACACCCTCATGAAAGATCTATGGAGCTGATATTGAGAGTCACACATCACCATTAAGCCTACCTGCTGCTGTTTGTTTCCATGTACAAAATAAGTTGGGTTTTTGTTTTTTTAGCAAATGAATCAAGTGGGTCCCCGAACTAATTCTAAACTTCTTTCTTGTTGATTTTCCTTGAAAGTATCGATTCATTAGGGAGATTCTAGTTCAGAATTGCATCTTTTATCTTTTATTAAAAGAATTCCAATCATGTGTGTGTGTACCCATTTTGAAAAAGTATTTAGGATACCTGGGTCATTCTTCTCTTGACCTCAGATGATTAAATATTTGAAGAAAATGACCTAAAACCTCACATAAACTGTGCTACCAAAAATAGGAAGGAAAAGACCTGAATGTAAATGTTAATATATTATTACTGCTTTATTTTCATGGAAAACTAGAGATGAAAATATGCCATCTTTTCAGGGTGTAGGGTGTGCATGTATGGGAGTCTATAAGTTTGTATGTGTAATTCAAGGATATTTGGTGGATTTCACTAATATGAAAATCAGTGGACAGTAGGAGAGAAGATGATGCCAGTGAGATTGGTCACAATTCTATAGGCAGGGTGTGTAAAACACTTACATTTGTGCTTTTCTCCATGGAAAGAATAGGAACATGGAGAAGAAGGTTTAAAGCAGTGCCCACTGCCCTGAGGAACACTATTTTCCAGGCTGTAGTCATGGGAACCAGCCCTCAATGTTATGTGACCTTGCATTCTGACAAAGATATTCAAAAACTAAATACTCAAAGTGTGAATATGTAGCTGGCCTCTCCTAGGACTGGCATGAAAGCACCTCATAGGATCAGACATTTGGCTTCCTGAGATCAACTGTGGCCCTGACAGAAAAAAGGATGGGAGAAGCCTCTGCTCCTTCTAGATATTTCCTTCTTTTCCTTCCCTTCATGAGCATATTCTTGTTCTCCCCTAGTTTTACTTCCTAGACCTCCTTCAGGCTGCATGTAGCCTAAGGCCATGCAGGCAAGTAGCCAGCCCTTTACAAAGATAACCCCTCCTTCAGAGAGCTCAGGTGAGTCTGCTGAGCTGCTCTGGGAGAAGGAGCAAGCAAGTTATGTTTCTCTTTCACTCTGTTTAAAGGGACACAGAGAATCACTAAGTATCCATATGAAAAAGTACGAAACCTTTCACCATAGAAAGGAACACTTTATTCAAATGTCACCAGTGCCTATGAGAAACAGAGAAGTATGTTGACTGCATTGTACAGTACATGAATGATGAGACTATACACAGTCATAGTATGTTTGCAACCTTGCTGGGGGTGAAACATTTACACTAAAACTCCAACTAAGCTATGAGTCAACTCCAAGGACATATATTGGGAACCATCAATGTATAGTTGGCAACTGAAGTCATACAGGGCATGGCTGGTATCAGCTGAGAAGACATTTGTGCTCCTGCCTTCATGTCCTTCCCTCAGTTCCTCACAGCCTTTGCTAATACTCTTCCCTCAATTCTGGCTAATGGCTAGACCTTATTTTCCCTAGACAGCCTTTTCTTGTCCTTCTCATATATTCCTAAAACCCTTGCATTTCCCCTATCATAGCATTTGTTAAATGGCACTGTAATTGCTTATTAAATTACCTCCCCAATTAGACTACAGCACTGTAGGCTAGAAACTATTCATATAGCATAAAGTTAAACTCACTTTCATCTCAGCTCTACAACTTCCACAACTTACTAACTGTGTAATATCGCATGAGGTTCTTAACCTAGAATTTCTAGGCTTTTGCTTCCTCAGGAATAATTGTACTTAACTTTAGGTAGCTGTGTCAACTGATAAAATACTGATAGCAATACAAGCATGAGCCAGGAAAGGATTCTGGGAATGCTGAAACTGGAGACTTATAATAATTGCATTCTGAGTTTTCACAATTTTATTCTAGTTTCTATAAAGGCATTCATTCATTCATTCAACCATTCATTATTGTGAAACTCATTCCTTGTTCTATTTCAATGAGTCAGAATAAGGTTTGTATACATTATAATCTCCAGTGTTCATTGAATGAATAAATGAAAGAATGCAAGTTCTATTTGTGAGACTTGAGCAGACCAGAGGACAACGCCTATTCACAACTCAACTAATTTTGCATTTCCGAAGCTGATCAGTGTGTGATGTGGTGTGTGTGAGTGCGTGTGCATGTGTGAACATACATGAACAACATATAAAACTGGTCAATTTTCTACTCAGGAAATAATCTGTAACTTAAATAGTTCAACAGAATGTAACAGCCACAACCAGACCAAAAACAAAAAAAAAAAAAAAAAAAATGGCCCAAGCAGGAAAACAAATCAAAGCCCCAAAGCCAGTTCATCTAAGCAACCAAGAGATAGCCAACCTGTCAGATGCACAGTTCAAAGCCCTGGTGATCAGGATGCTCATAGAATTGGTTGATTTTGCTCACAAATTAGTTGAACAAATGAAGGCTACAATAAGTGAAATGAAGGAAAACATGCAGGGAACCAATAGAGATGGGAAGAAAACTGGAACTCAAATCAATGGAGTGGACCAGAAGGAAGAAAGAAACAACCGAACAGAAAAGAAGGAAGAAACAAGGATTCAAAAAAAATGAGGAGAGGCTTAGGAACCTCCAAGATATCTTTAAATGCCCCAACATCTGAATTATAGGGGTACCAAAAGGGGAAAAGGAAGAGCAACAAGTGGAAACTTATTTGAACAAATAATAAAGGAGAACTTCCCCAATCTGGCAAAGGAAATAGACTTCCAGGAAGTCCAGGAAGCTCAAAGAGTCCCAAAGAAGTTGGACACGAGAAGGAACACACGAAGGCACATCATAATTCCATTAGCCAACATTAAAATGAAGGAGAGAATTCTAGAAGCAGCAACGCATAAGGGGACAGTCACCTACAAAGGAGTTCCCATCAGACTGTCAGCTGATTTCTCAAAAGAGACCTTGAAGGCAAGAAGGGGCTGGAAAGAAGTATTCCAAGTCATGAAAGTCAAGGACCTACATCCAAGATTGCTCTATCCAGCGAAGCTGTCATTTAGAATGGAAGGGAAGATAAAGCACTTCTCAGATAAGGTCAAGTTAAAGGAGTTCATCATCAACAAGCCCTTATTATATGAAATGTTAAAGGGACTTATCTAAGAAGAAGAAGATAAAAAATAGGACAGTAAAAGGACAGCAAACTCACAGATATTAACAACCACACCTAAAACAAAAGTAAATAAGCAAACAACTAGAACAGGAACAGAAACATAGAAATGGAGATCACATGGAGGGTTAGCAACAGGGGAGTGGGAGGAGGAGAGAGGGGAGAAGGTACAGAGAATAAGTAGCATAGACAGTGGGTAGAAAATAGACAGGGGGAGGGCAAGAATACTGTGGGAAATGTAGAAGCTAAAGAACTTATGACACATGGGCATGAACTAAAGGGGGGAATGCGGGTGGGGGCTGTGCAGGGTGGAGGGGAATGATGGGGGACAAATAAGACAGCTGTATTGGCATAATCAATAAAATGTATTAAAAAATAAAATAAATAAATACTCCAGCAACGTAACAAGTGCCCCTACAAAATACAATCTAAATCCTTTTTTTGATTCCTAACTTAAATCAATTTGTCAAAGCTATCATATAATACTATATGGCCACATGTCAATTCGTCTCATAGCATGCCTTAAAATCACTTTCCTGTGTTCCCCTCTGCCTACGCTCCCCCTCCCCATTGTTTTTATCTTGTTATATTTACGAGCTCTAACTATAAATACATTGAAAGAGGGAGGATTTGGGGGGTTTGATACAATTCAAATTGCTTTTCAGTACCATATATATTTACAACATCTTATAAATATTTAAAGTTATCATAATAATGGCTCCAGCTGACTCATGACAAATTCTGTGTTTTATGTAGGGATGATCGCCAAATTGATAATCTAGAAAATTGGAAAACCCCGTCAAACTTTGTGACTTGTCCCTCCCAAGAGAATATCATTCTTATCACTGGAAGAGCCTGAGCATTGAGTTTAGCTATCTTAGAATTTAATCTTAATAGATAAATATCCTGAAATTTACCTCTTGGAAAAGAGTAAAAAAATATATTTTCAGCTGAAGAATTTGTTTATTGGACCATATCTTAAAAGACTCCAAATAGTTTTTAGGAGTCTTCAGGCAGTGTATAAAAAAATAATAATAATAATCCCAAAATCATGTAGTACCTGCCATGCTCAGGAATGGAGAGTTCCAGGCAGGAGAATGGGTGTGTGAGAGAATGAACACCAGCAAAGGATGCTGCACATGAAGAACGGAAACACTTGGGAAAGAGTCTTGAATGTCGTAAGAAGTTTGGACTTCACGCCACAGGACAGCGTTTCTCCAAGAGTGGCCCCAGAACTACTGGGTCAGAAACCTGGGGGCTGGGGCACAGTGATCCGTGTGTTAACAGTCCCTCCAGGTGACTCTAACACACCCTGATTTTGGAATCTGTGCCATAAGGGATGTTTCTAAGTACTAAAGAATCTGGACATGCTGGTGGCAGCACGAAAAATGGACCAGAGGGGAAGAGACTGAAGGCATGGAGTTCTGAAAAGAGTAAGGAAAGTATTGGTTCACTACGAAGTTTTGTATTTTATCTGGATTTTAGTTAAGTCTGAGATATAATTAATTATTAGTCACATCATTATTTTATTTGCTTCTGGAAAGAAAAATTTTGTCAAATGACAACATGGTGTTCCTTATCACCTGGAATTTTTATTTCATACTTATTGAAAGGGCTCTTTTAAACTTATACTGACAGATTTTTATCATATATCCCCCCTGCACGTATGTGAAAAGGAAAATATAAACAAAATAATTAGGTTAAGGTATTCTTAGCAAACACTTTTTCACTCAAGGGCTATCTGAATGTTAATGATGCACATACCATTTCCTTTAAAAATGCTCTCAGCTTCCGTTGTATTTCCCGAGGAAACAAGGGATTTCTCAAAAGCATTGAGTTCGAACATCAGAGTACTGAAGAATGACCAGGGAAGGTCCCTCCTTCAGACATTCTGGGGTAGCCTAGGTGGGCTCAGCTGCTGAAGTTCAAAATTATCTGGAAATTTATTCCAGGAGAAAGGGTGAACATGACATTTCCCACATTTCAAAACTCAAAACTTTCAAAGATCAGGCTCCATGACTCATTCCTCTCTTTGTGACTCTTGCAGGGCCAGAGGCTCCGTAGGATGAGACAGTTGTAGTCACTACCCCTGTGGCTTCAAGGGTTTTCATCAGCAGAGACACATACAGCAGCACAGATACTTCCAGAAACCCCCATGTGGCATAGGAGACTAATGGGGCTTTCCCACTGACGTCCTAGCAAGGGCACCAGAAGTATATTTGTTCCAGATCACAGCCCTTATAGGGCAGTTCCTCTCGGGACATTATTCTGACAGACGGCCTGTCTTCTTTTACAACCTATGTGCCACCCACCAGTGTTACCTTCCTCTTCGTGGTGGTGGGTAGAGAAATGCACAGCTGGCCTGCACCTCTGAACTGAATCTTTCACAGCAAATGTTGGCCTGACTATAAACCGGTAAGAGTGCAGTTTTTCTTCCATTAAGCAGGTTTCAATTTTCACTCTCTTTTATATCATGGCTAAAAAAATGAAAAGCAGATATATGGTCTAGCTAGAATTCTAATTCAAGAAGTGCCAAGTAGGTGCAAAAGCAGAAGCAAACTCATGCTGATATTATTGGCTGGCTGATGAAAACCATCAAAGAATCTTTTATAAAATGGAGTGAAGGAATTGAGTGATGCTGATTTATTTACTAATAGGCCCTATACACTCAGAGTTTATAAAAACATCTTGGGGTAAAAAATACAGAATAAATTCACCCAGAGCCCATTCTCACAAAGATAGTCAGATCTCAAACTAGAGATATAACCCATATGTCCACTGATATAACCCTAGTCCATTAATAATTGCCTTTTCCCCCCTTTAGTTTGTGAAGGGAAGATGAATCAACAGCCTTAATAAGAAGTAGGTATCAGGAACATGCACTGTACTTTTAACTGAGTGACCTTGGGAAAGTCATGTAACTTTTCTGGGCATCAGTTTAATCATAAGTTAAATTAGCAGATTGATTTACATAATTTCTAAGGTCTCTTCCATCTCTGAAGTTCTGTGTCTTTAACAGGGAACATTGGCAATTAATGAGTTTAACAGAGACGTGAAACATGGTGTGGTATGTCTTAGAATATCAAAATAACTAATCTTTTAACAAAAGCAGCAACTCAGAATAATACATAGTAGCAGGAACAGGATTTGAAGAATTGTCAGGATACAGGAGCTGCTGAGCAGGTCCTGGAACACCATACCCAGGTGGGGACCCACCTCTCCAATGATGTCAAATTGTATTTTCTAGAACACTGTCTTAGAGAAGGGAACTCTCCTGAATGTGAAGGGGTTTGATAAATGAACGAAATTAAATAAATTCTTTTACTACAGAAGGCCTTGGACCCTCTCCTGCACTTTCTGCAATGATGGAAATGTGCTATATGTGCATTTTCCAATCTGGTAGCCTGTAGCCACGTGTGGATATTAGCACTTAAAATGTAGCTACCACAGCTGTGATTAATTAAATCTCAATTAATTTCTAGTTAAATAACCACCTGGGGCTAGTATCTACAGATCAGACAGTATAGCTTATACCATACACATATATAATATTAGCCCTGGGGGGAAATTAACGTATGCAGCATTTCACAAACTTCTTGAGCCATGGAACTATTTCCAACAGACTGAAATTCCTTGTAAAAACATTTAAGAAGTACTAGTCTATAAACCTTCTTGCTGAGTGGGTGAAACACCAAGAGGCCACTCTAGTTTTGACATTCTAACTGGTTATCAAGGGTGTTGGTCACCACCCAGAAGTGTCCTCTGTTCTCTACATTTGGTAATGTCACCTCACAAAGAAATTATATAAAATTTTCCTAAGCCCTAACATATACCCTTTGCCTCCCAGTGCAGGTCCAGCCATCAGAATTCTACCAATTCTTCTTTTCCACCAGAGCATAAAACAGTGATAATCTGGGTTTCACCATTGACCAGGCACTCTTGCATACAACAAGTTACATTATCTCAACAACCCAGTAACATAAATAGCATTTTACTTTATAGGTGAGAAAACTAGGGCTCAGACAGATGAAGGGACTTAGCTGCTCAAGATTATACAGTTAATAGGATTTGGCCTCCATCTTTGAACGATGTCTCATCAAGCATTCTAACAACACCATTGTGAGTTCACTCCTCCAAATGTCTAGGGCCCATTAAAAAATTAAATTAACACATTCTCAAAATACTAAAAAATTATGCATACCTGAAAAGAGCAGTTTGTTTGCTCATATATAGCTCAAGAATTATGCTAAATGAAAGAAATGTTTAGTGATCATGGAATAAGAGAAACCAACATGATTATTCACAAACATGTGTAATTCCTATCCTCCAAGAAAGCCTCCACTGGACCCGAAATAATCATGTGCCTCTCAACTGAAAATCCACATTGGTGTGTAAATAAGCAGCTACAAATTTCATTCACCCAATTACTTCTCCTCTCCTGAGTATGCAATCAATTTGGTGTTTCTAAGTGCCATTTATTCAGACCGCAATAGCACATACAACTGCTCATTTATGCATCTAATTCAGGCTTAGCTCCTCAAGTGGTAGCATGTGGGCCAAAATCCTTGAAACAATTTGTTCTCACATCAGATATGAGTGCATCTGACTTTGACCTGCACAGTTGCAAATATCAAGAGTTTTTTTCAGTGAAATATTGTTTCTTGAACCATCATTTGGCCTTGTAGGAAATTGAGTGGAATCTGAAGTTACACTTTGACCCAGAGTTCCAAATCCAGGCATTGTCCAAAGGCAGTAAAACAAGGTGTCAATGAGGTGACCGTCTATGAACTATAGACATGGCAGGCTATTAACAAGGCCCACTGCACTCACTTTGGCTCTTGAGATTATAATATAATAACTTTCAGTCAAGTACATCGGAGTCATCATTTTATCTTTGGGTGTAAATCTGTACACATTTGAAATAAATAATACTGGACTTTATCACAAAGTACTCTAAAAAAAATCATACTCTAGTTCAGTTTTCATTACATACAAATTGCATACAAATAGGCCATCCGTACTCATCTCAATGGTCCTGAGGAGCCTAAAGGAAAGGGAAAGTGGGGGATAAAAAGCAATGAACAAAGGACAGAGGGTCAGCTGGAGGAAGATAAAAGGGGTTTAAAGGTCTGGGTTCTTCAGGAAGAAATCTTGAACAAAGTGACCAGGCACACGGAGACCCTGGGATATCTCAGAAACAGGATGATTTAAGTAACCAGTACTCTCAGAGACACAGTGGAGGACACAGAGAGGGTTGTGGGGAAGAAAAGGGCTGGTTACAGGGGAGGCTGAGTGAGGAGGGACCAAACAGCTCTGTTCAGAAATCCATTCATCCAGCTGCAAAAGCTCAAGGGACCACTGAAGGTGGGGGTTACTTCTTAGTATCACAGATTCCTGGTCCCTACTCCAAAGGCCTGGGAATCTATGTTTTTAACCTGTTTTTAACAAGCACCCCCCAACTGATTCTCCTTACAATTTGGGAAGCACTACTAGTGGGAATGGGCACAAATTGGAGATAGCAGGCTAAAGATTGCATTCTGACCCATCCACTAGCCCTATGAACTTGAGAGACATACTTGAGTCTATGAGCCCTGGTTTTCTCACCTGTAAAAGTAAAAATACATTTATCCTCTGTAGCAATCACTGTCATCATGCCCATTTTATAGGTTAGAGAGCCAAGGCACAGGTAGTTGGTTAAGTACCTTGCACAAAGTCAGTCTGCTGGTAAATGGCAGAGTTGGTTCCAAACGGGAAACTACCTGCCTCCAGGTGCCATGCTCAGAGCCCCAGTGATGTTCAGACTCTCGCCCCAAAAAGGAGCACTGCACTGAAGAGACAGGGAGAAAAGCTTTCCAGAGATACAATCTATGTTCACTCTTACACACATTAGATGATAACTTGATGTTCCACTTAATGTAACTTAACTCAGTAAACTAGCAAAGTTCACTCAAATTAATTTATGAATCAAGCTTCTCTTCCCAAAGATTAATAATAATAGGAGTAAAATCATGATTCTACCTGGCAGATGGCTCAGGCATATTAATGCTTCAACAGACTTCATAGCAAATAACAATATCACAAGTGGTAGAAATGAATATTTAATAAGGTACTGAGTGCTGGCTTTCCCCCACATCCATAGTCTACAACGTGGGTTTAGATTTGGGTCTGGGTTAATAGAATTTACTGACGTGAGACCACCTGCTGTGAGTGGGTTCACCTCCTCTTAGTTGTACTTTACACAAGCTTATAGTCTCCTCAACATATTCCTGAGCTGGAAATTTGCATTCTCTTTCAAATCAGTTCTTACTAGTTCATTTCTGAAAACACTGCAGTATATGTCAAAATGCAAATCTAATCACCCACTGTTCTGACAAAGAATGTTTATTTTACTAGGATGTGTGAAATGATTGTTTCTCATTTTTCATTACTCTCTGCATTCTGGGTTGAAAGGAAGACACATCCGGAAAGATAGGACATGACACCAGAAACTAATTCTGAATTTTCTGTTAAAAAAATACATATATAGATGCAGGGTTCAGCAGAAGTAATACCTGCTTGAGTGTGGTTGGTAGGGCAATAATATGGGTGTAATAATTTATAGTTTTAATTTGAACATCTCACCTAAAATGTCATATGGTATGTTTGAGTGTGATATTGTTATGTTACAGAATTACATGCTTATGATTTTGTAATAAAAAATCTTGTAATAAAAACAGAGCATTATTTGTGCTGGACCCCATATATTACAGAAAATAGTCCATTGGGGGCAGTTTTTTAAAAGTACTACTCAAAGTTCTGAAAATAAACAAGTATAGCAAAAAGAAAGACAGCAGCCAAACTTTGTGAACAAAAGAAATACAGATTCATTCAAGGAAAGCAAAGTGGGGATGAGCAAAATCAAATGACAAAGGCTGAGGGTTCTGTGTGACCACAATGAAGAGAACGATTCTAGAGCATAACTAAGGAAAGCAGGTAGGGACCTCTGAGGTAAGATTTGAAGGGCCCTTGTGTTTATTAAGGGCTAAAATCTCACAACTTCCTGTCATTCCTTTCTTTGGCTTAAGGCTATGTACCTATAGAAGGCATTCTAGTCTTTACCTTCCCTTATACACTTCTTAGAGACTCCACCTTCACCTGTTTAGGTGACCTTGTGCCCTTAAGCTGTAGCTGACTGGAGCAGGACTATACCTGTGGCCCAAGGAGAGCCCATCTGTAGGCCAGGTTGGGCCAAGCTGATGCTCTTGATTCAGAACTAAGAGGCACAGAGAAGATCTTTTTTTTTTTTTTTTGGTAAGGAATTGAGTGGTAAACGCAGGTAGAGCCCAGATTAAAGATGGTGATGTGTGCAGCCAAAAACTACTGGGGAGCATTTATGAGTAAGGAAGGAAACCAGTCTGAAGAAAGAGTAGCGCAACAGAGACAGGTAGAGGAAAAGACCATGGGCCTTGGCAATCCTGGTTCTGAGATTTCCAGACTCAGTTTCAGGTGATCTGCCTATACTTTGTTTCTGGTTGTTGAGGGTCAATGATATGAAATGGATCATTATATTCTTACCCCGTATATTCTTTCTACTTGAGCTTGTCTCATGGCAAAAAGAACCTTGACTAAGTACACATAAATGTAGCAGATCTTGATGATGGTGGGGAATTTACACCTAGCACCAAAACCAACTCCTACATTCTCACATTTATTATGAAGATTATCTGGCCATATTGAACCAAAAGAATTCTTTTCTCTCATTCCTTCCCACTGTCTTCTGAAGGTTTTATACCATTCTGCTTGAAATAGTTAAAGAAGGCCCCCATGTCTGGAGTTCTGGGTAGTGAGTTTTCTGTCATTTGAGACATTCAGGCCAAGGTTAGCTGATAATCTAACAGATATACATAAAAGATAAATTCAAACACCAGAGAGGTGTTTCTCTTCTAAACTAGACCATCTTTACCTCCCAAACTTCATTCTAGGATGTTTTCCTGGCCCCTGGTCAGACTCAAATGCTCACACCTTTTGTAATTCCTTCTACAACACTGTCCTCATTTTCTCTCATCTTTATCTGAATGTGCCCCCACTTAACAATGTCCCTCTTAAAGGGCAACCCTCAGAACTGAACAAACACAATCTGACCAATGCAGAACACTCTAGAATTCCCACCTCCTTAATCTGTATTCATGTCTGTAAAGGCTGCCTAGGAGAGTACTTTCTATTGTTGAAACTATACATCACCAGCAGCCCCAATGGAACTTGGGGTCAACTCCAGTGTATATAGTAGTGCAACTTGGACACAGATTCTGATAAAAGGCTGAGGAAGAAAGCCATCTGTGCAATGGGTTTGCACATCATTGCAAACCTTTTTATCTTTTTGAAAGACACCATTACCTTTAGTAAGAGCAACAAGTAGACAGGAAGGGAGGTGAGAAACTCCTCAAGGTAAATTTCAATTTTTCAGTTTTACCTTTGTTTGGCCTTGGAAACTCAGAACTATGGAGACAGCCAATCCAAAACCTCCACAATAAAGTTTTCACCTGTCTTTACTCTAACTTATCCCAAGAAACATCCCGCCAACACTCCCACATATGCACAGCTCAAGATTTACTGTCTGAACATCCACTGTGGAAGCATTTTACAGTTAAAAATACAGAATCAGAGAGAAGGGTGCACAATACACAACAAAGTATCCCAGGATATAGCATGGTGGAACGATGGAGTGACGGAAGCTTCCTTTAAGTCAGCTGTGTACTGTTTCAATGCAATGAAATGACAGGATCCAATTTAGCCTCTCCTCCAACACACACCCCTCCAAGGAATACTCATACTTATTTCATATTGTCTTTTTGAGCATTAGGTCACACAAGGAACCTCTGTAGACTCATGATTCTTGTGCTAAAGTCAACCTACCAACTAGGGATTATTGGCCAAGTACTTTTCTTGAACATTGTCTTTAAAGATTCTACAGGAATCCTCCCTCAAGTTGACCCCAATCACACTTTCACATCATGTGTGTGCACAAGGCCAATCATAGGTATGCACTAAAAAATTCCAAATAATGCAAAATCTTTCTTTGTTCACTCATTTAAAAAGTACTCAGCATCTACAAAGTGCTTTCCCTCCAAGAACTTTCCCTCCAAGAACTGACCCAGTAGCCAGGGTCATAAGATGTCTCTGTGCTAAATTATTCATTGGAACACAACTCTTGGCAAATGAGTTGTAAAAACATGACATACACTAGGAGTTTAAGGGAAGGGAAGGCTAAGGGTCAGCCAGCTACATCCTCCTGAAAACTAGGGAATCGGAGGGGAGTGTGAGGGTTCAAGTTAAGAGCCAGGTCACAGGAGAATGAAGGAGCCGTTTCCAATGACAACCTGGAAGGTTGCAGAGAATCACGACCATCATGAGCCTGAAGAATTAGTCTTGAGCCTTCTGGGCAACTCAATTACAGCATGCAAATTTTCCGCGAAGCTGACTTCTCGGCTTCAGGAGCCACGCACATGCTCCTTTGGGCTTTGCGCGCGACGAAAACATTGTTGGGAAAGGAGCCTGAGGACCAACCACTGGAAAGTGCACTCAATAGCACTTTGGTTGAGATAATTGCTGCGTTTTTTTAAATTGTAGGCTTTGGAGGTAACCACAAGCAAAATTTGTGACAGACATTTGACACTGAGAAACTGCCGTGTATGGGTGAAATATTTTACATCCCCCCAACCCCCAAAGACCGGTTTATTGACTAACAAAGGAAAATTATCTAAAACCGCTGGAGTATGTTAGCCAAGTCTTCTCTTTTATCGCCATGCTCTTTTGCTGGGCACCGGATTTCTCATTGTTACAGTCCCGTGGATTCCCGTGCAGGTAAGCCTGTGAGCTTCGTGGGGGCGTTGCTGCAGCCAGCGCACAGTGCTCTCTGTGTGTGCTGCCCTGGGAGTCCAAACTGCAGATTTGGAGTGAGATCCCTCACCCACCATGGGCTCAAAGGACTTCAAAGCCCTAGTCAGTTCCTATAGATCTGCCTTCTTATCCTCTAGGCCAGATAGGCTCTTTTGTTCTTTCTGCCTGCGACAAGCTTTGTCTGGAAGAAAACTCGCAGCTTGACCGTGCCAGGCAAGGACACAAGTCCATCAGATGGAAACAATCACCAGCCAGGGCAAATAAAAGAGCATGCAGAGGCATTCTCCCCGCTCTCTGCCATCAGGACCCTGGGGTGTCAGTTAGCATAGCAAGGATATAATCAGAAGAACTAAGCTGAGAGCCTGGAGAGACACTGCAGTGGAACGTGTCCAGCCCCAGCTGGGGCCGTGGGTCCAAGCCAGCTGGAGGGAGCTGCCAGCAGCTTACACAGCTATTCCCTACGGCACCTCCAGCACGTGCCAGGGCTCCTCAGCTGACTTGCTGACTTCCCAAGCAGACTTCCTTCCAGGACAAGGAAGCACCTCTTGGCTTTGATAATCCTACTGCTCATGGTAAAGATAGCAGGGCAGAAAAGGTATTAAGTGGGGAAGTGGGCTGATTTTGGCTCCACCATTTCCTAACTCAGGGGACCTCAGGGAAGCTCTTTGTGTCTTAGCTCTACCACCTGAAAACTTATAACAACGTTTATCTCCTAGAGTCCTTGAGAAGATTCAATAAGACAGTGGAGGTAGAAAGGCCTAACGCGTATCTGTCACTTGGTTTGCCCTAAATAACAGTTAATGAACGTACAAACTATCTTAACAGATCACTCAGAAAGGATTTTCAGGGTGTGCACTGTGTATTAGATGATGAGGATGACAAAAATGAACAAAGTATTTTATCCCTCAAGGAACTTATAGACTAGTTGAAGCAATGATATAAACTCAGGCAACTATACCAAATTAAAAAGCACTGAATAAGCCTCCAGGCTGTGCAGGAAGTGCTATTGGAAGCTTGAAGAAGCAAGGATGTGGACAAGCAGGGAGTCAAGAAAGGAGGAATTGAGCAGCAACTTGAAAGCTGAGGAAGACTTGGAGGAGTTGAGAAGATGTTCCAGATTGAGAAAGAGTTTCAGGAAAACATTGATCTCCCATGAGTTGACCCAAGATTGGTCTTCTAAGGTCACTTTAATGAGTATTAAAACTGAAGGCCAATCATAGTGTATAAAAAAATAAGGGCATCTATTTACTGCCTTCTCCATGAGGAACTGTATCTATGGTTTTCCAGCCCCAGAAAGTGAACAGAAGGCAAGAAAAAGACAAGAGAAAATAAAACTTGCAGAGATAACCATCTGTGTTTGCTGGGTTAGTTTTCCTTCCAATGTGTAATTATGAGTCCAAGGGCTGAGTTGGCCATTTGGAGAGATGATGGTCCAGGTCAGGCAAATAACCTACAAAGGAGGAGATAAACCTATATGCAAGAGACCATATGTGCATGATTTTACTCTTTTAAAAGATTTGTGTTTTCTAACTAAAAACAAGATACTTCCTCAAAACATTTCAACTTGGTAGGAAACATCAAATTCACAAGTCTTCAGCAAAGTCTAAAGTAGTGCCAACCACCTCATCCCTAGAAGAAAACATAAGACTGTATTATTTTCATTTTGTATGAAACATTCAAAGTTCAGGGCTGGAAAATTGTGTGTGGGCTGATGCCTGATAGTGCAGCCAGTTATTATGTAGTGACTCATGATAAATTTCCAGAGCTACCACACCTTAAAGTTAAACTCACTCAAGCCAGACAGTAAACTATTAGCAGAGATATTTTTGTAACCATAATTTCTAGTCTTTTAACTAATTTTTTTTAAACTTGCAGCATGGCCAGTTTTATAAAAGTCATAGAGCTCTCTTTTTTGGCATCAGGATTTTGGAATATTTATCCTTTCAAAAACAATACAAAATAAATACATGTGCCTGGGGTATTTTAAGGAATTTTTCAGCTGACCACCTTGGTCAACCAGCATAATCCTGGAGCACTGGCCCCATCTTGGCAGCCAGCCCCAGCTCCTCACCGCAAGGAAGACAGCGCAGGACTCCTGCGGTTGTGGCCATGTCTGACCCAGGTACCCAAAAGGAAGCCTCTCTGTGGTGAGGCCAAGCAGGCGATGGCACCACAAGGGAAGAGCCGCTGACAAGACACAGAGGCTTCAACGGAAGCTGTCATTGCTTTCCTCCGATGCAAAACAAAGCAACTGGTAAAACACTTGTGCCTCATCCCTTAGCTTGAGTGCAGTCTCAGTCACCTGTAGTAGTCACACCCATCCAGAACCCAAGATGAAGTCACATCGGCCCAGACTCAAGAGCCCAGCATCACAAGCTCTTGTTCAACATCAACATATGTTCAAAGAACGTCCGAAGAGCTCCTTTAACTCTGTATTTCCTTGCTTAGGGTTTCATATGATATAACCACTATTAAATTGAAATGCATGGAATAGAAATAATATTTAACACATGCTGTTGTCCATTTAGTCTCATCTCTGACATCATCACAAGGACCTTTAAATATGTCACAAAACTCTTTCCTAGAGCAGTATCTTCCACTCCTTTTACACATTAATGGTGTAAACAATTGGTTTTTGGCCTGCAAACAGTCTCCATTCAGGGGCAGGGCTAGTGGAGTGGAAGGAAGACCTTGGTGGTGGGGGGGCAAGCCAAGGCTTCCTGCCCATGGTCAGCCAGGGGAGAAGCACCAGGCAGGGGCAGAGGCTGGACGGGAGACAGGGAGGATGTTGACAAGTCATAGACAGTGCTTGGAGTTTTTTCTTGGCTACAAACACAAACTGTGTACACACGTCAGTCATCAGCCCTTAAAAAGGGGAATCTGATGGAAGGGCTTAAAGGGCACAAAGAAGACAGAAAGGCATCTGTCCCTGCAGTACTGCGTCCTGGCACTGAGCTGGCAGAGCATGTAGTTGCCAATGATTCCCAACTGTTCATGGATGAAGGGCCAGGCCATGGTTGAGGGAATGGACGGTACTCGACATGGAGACATACAGAGGATACCAGCCTCCCGGAGGAAAGGTGTCTAGATGGAGAGAGGGGGTAGGCCGTGTTCTACTGTTCTGTGTGTGCTCTTTCCTTTTAAATGTCAGTTGTGGCTAGGACTGGTCAGCACAGAGAGACCCCCTTATGGCAGGAAACCCCACATTTTCTCAGCAGGTTTCCCCTGATCCCAGCCATCTGTGTGCTCTACCTGTGTCAGAACCAAGGTCTGGTGCCTCCCTGGAAGCCCAACATTCCATGCTTTCCTTACATACCCGATGGCAGCTTTCGGCTAAGAATCAGTCTTCACCCACCTCTCCTTTCATCCTCCTACAAAACCACTTCCTTCCTTGTCCCATCCTCCTGACAACCCCCCACCCATGCTTTGCCCCTCAATGACATTTCAGTGTTTCTGTTCTCATCCATATGCAGATTTAGGGGTCCCTTCATAACATGACACACAGAAGGAAAGAACAAGATCCTAATCACGAATCAGCCCTCCTCCTCACATCTGCTTTGCCTTATACACTCATTTCTGTGTCTCTCCCCCTGCCAGTCTTCCCACCCCACGCAGCCTCACTGCAGTTGTGTGCTCTGAGTCAAAAGCTCCACAATTTATGCCAGGAGTTGGCAAGCTCAGATGTCACCTGCCCTGTTCTCCTTTTCTGGTTCTTCTGGAAAGCCCACCCGCTCTGTAGAGGTTCCCAGTTACTCAGCCCACACACACTGTGCCATTTATCTACAGAACACTTACCCTGCTGTTCTTAGAATCCTGTGCCCACTTGTGCTTTCTAGCTGATGCTTATTTTTTCCCAAGGTAGGAAGTATGATCTGATAAATGGAAGTTGCCTGGAAATTGGGAAAATGTATGGCCCGGGGAAATTACTCTGACTCTCTGGGTTAGCTGGTATTTCGGTAGGCGTGAATGAGTGAGCAGAAAGCAGTTCAAGTGTCCAGAGAGGGGAATTCTCGGCTGCTGGCCCTCCTATGGGTTAGGTACACAATAACACCAGCCCCTGTAACTCCTAGGACAAACAGATGCCCTGCTTTGTGATCTTACTTCTCCTCTCCCTTTCCCCAGTTTTGACTCTTTGGATCTTCCAGCATCAGTTGATCAAAGAAACTCAAAGCTTAGACACCAAAAAAGTCAGTGTTTACCCCATAAGCTTCTTGAACAGCTAGGTGTGCCTGCACGCCAGGCATGCATCATAAGTAGCTTGAGCCTGGAATGGGTGAATATGCACATAGAGCTTTTTGATGAATGTCTTCCCACTCCAGACCCTTATGTATAAGGGTCAGGACACTTTCAATCTCAAATGACAGGACTTCAACTCAAATTAGCTAAAGCCTAGAAAGAAATCCATGGGCTTACTACATACCTGGGTGCATTTGATATCACACAAGGCTAGAGGTCATCAGAAGCTATTATCATAGATAAAGGAGAACGAGTGTTGGCAAGGACGTGGAGAAAAGGGAACACGTCTGCACTGTTAGTGAGAGTGCAGACTGGTGCAGCCACCATGGAAAACAGTACAGAGGTTCCCTGAAAAGTTAAAAATAGAACTACCAGATGATCTAGCCATCTTTCTTCTGAGTATATATCCAAAAAAATGAATTTAGTACCTTGGAGAGATGTCTACACCCCATATTCACTGCAGCATTATTCACAATAGTCAAGATATGAAAACCTACACACTTAAGCGTTCATTGACAAACGAATAAAGAAATAAAGAATAATGAAATGTTACTGAGCCTTCAAAAAGGAGATCCTGCCATGTGTGAGAACATTGATGAAACTGGATGACATTATGCTAAATGAAATAAGCCAGACACAGAAAAAAATATATTGCATGATCTCACTCACATGTGAAATCTAAAAAGTCAAATACACAGAAGCAAGGAGTAGAACAGTGGTTACCAGGGTATATGGGGAGATTTTGGTCAAAGAGTCCAAAGATGCAATTATGTAGGATGAATAATTCTAAAGATCTAATATGCAGTATGATAACTATAGTTAAGAATACTATAATGAATACTGGAAAGTTGCTAAGAAAGTAGATTTCAGATGTTCTTATCAGCAAAAAAAGGTAACTATATAAAGAAATGGATATGTTAATTAGCTTGACTCTAATTATCTCACCATGTTTATCAAATCATCACACTGTATACTTTAAATATATGCAATTTTTGTTATAAATAAATTTTAAAATGTTTCCAGAGCTCTGCCTCTGTCTCCACCTGCTGGACAGGTGCTCTCCAAACAACTGTCAGCTTAGAACCCCAGTAGAATAAAAGTATTTTCTGATAGTTTTAGCAGAAATGTCCCAGGAAGACTCTGCCTGGGTCACATGCCCACTCCTAACCCCTGAGTCATGTGGCCTCCTTTGTGGCAGGACAGACCTGGTTCAGGTTGTAAAATATGTTCTCCACAGGGAAAATTGTTCAGTTCCTAGAAGGATGGAAACAGAGGCTGAACAGACAAAAACACCCAATGCCTCCCACACTTCCCTGAGCCAGCTAGGAGCCAAAACTGCAGAAAATTGCAACTAACTGAGATGCCCAAAGCACCCAGGGCTCAGTCTTCTAAATCTTACACATTTCTAATCAAAGGCTAAGAAAACTCTGAGACCGTGTGCTAAATATACAGATCAGAACAATGTGGAGCTGTAGTTTTTTGGGTTTTTTCCCCATAGTTGGATAAGGCTCTCCCAGCTTGGTGAAGTTAAATACAAGTAGCCATAGACTTTGCTGCAATCATCAAAATATTTCTATGACTCACGAGATAAATGAGAAAAATACACAGAAGAGTTGAAGCTACACTGAAGTTAGATTGTAATCACACCCTTGAGTTCTGACAACAGTTTCCTGTTGAGAGCACATGACTAACTTCTTTTTCTCCACAGAGGGTACTTGATTAGCCTAAAGCAGATTACCTCCTCTATGGATTATCTGAGATCAGTTTTTCACACAGGCTGGTGTTCACAGTAGGTCAGCATTCAGAGCAGCTCTTGTCTCTACCAGTGAGTCAGTCACTGAAGATAAACACTGACCTACTGGCCCAAGAACCCAGATTTGAGACCAGCCAATCATCTGCTGAGCCACAAATCAGCTTAAAGGCTATTACTCTTTTTCAACACTGACACTAAAGGCTATTAAGTGGATGAGTCTGCTTTTTCTACAATAAGAGGATCAGAACTGTCTCTAGTAATAAGGACACTTTAACACCCTGATGGGCCCGCCAGGAAGTAGAGATGCCCGAGGTAGTCTATCCAGTCAGAGACAAAAGGCCTCCGACACCCAGTGGAGTACATAAAGCCCAACTCCACGCAGAGCTTTCCCTGACTTCGAACTTGACTTTTCTTACCTTCAAGCCTCTGCCTCATCAACAGGGCCAAGTCTCAGTAGCACTTGCTAATGTGACAAGCAGGGGAGAATGAAGAAAAACTAGAAGAGGCACTTCTAGGCTATTGGGAGCTCCAGTTCTGAGCTCTCCAACTCTACTCCAAGCAAAATATTGATACATGAAACACTTTTTGTACATGTTTAAAATAAAACCACACTAAAATATCAGATAAGTATTGCCATAGAACATAAACGGACACTGGTAAACAAGCCAAAGCCATAAGCTTCATGGTCTCCTGGTCAAGAGGGCAGATATAGCCAAAGTTTAACTTCTCTGGGTAACAAGGAATAAAGCCTTCCCAGGGTAGCAGAAAACCTGCGTCAGGATCACTGCCAGAAGCTTCGAGTGGTGCTGATCTCCCTCACTGATAAAAAGCCGTAGGAAACGAGTAGCTGCTGGCCTTTGATAAAAGCCAGGAACACGGGGTGCTGGGCAAAAGCAGAAACAGCTGTGGAGCCCCATTCTGAGTGAATCTGCCCACCAACTTAGAGGCTGCAGGTACGTGTCCCCAGTATATAGGAGGAGTGGCCCAGCCGAAAGCATTCAACCTGGTTCTAGAACAGAGTTCTGGGCACCCGGATGGAGGCGATGTCAACACCACTAGACAGCAAAGAAAAAAAGGGCCACAGCTGTGGGGCTGGGCGAGCCCCTCGGGGTGATCATGCAAACGTCAATTTTAAATGAAATCTGACTGTAAAGAGTCAGACAACAATCTCAAAACCCAGAAAAATGTATTCCTTCAAAAACGGAAATACCTGAGCAATCCGAAAAAATTATTCAAAATAAAAATGTTTAAAACCCTCCAATATATGAAGTAATTACATGCATGGGAAACAAAAATAAATGAGCAGATATGATATGGTTCTGAAAAAACAACCTATTACAAATCCTGGAAATTAAAAATATCAGTATTGAAATTAAAAGCTCATTGACTAGATAAATATTGAACACAATTAATGAGAGAATTAGAAATTGAAAGACAGTACTGAAGAATTTGCCCAGAATATAGCATAGGAGATAAAAAGGTGGAAGTCTAGAAAAGGAAGACGAGAAATACAGAGGATAAACTAAAACCTATACCTGCAACAGAAAACCTATAGCAACTCCAAAAGTAAGCAATAGAGGGATTGGTAGAGAAAAAAAAAATGTAAATGAAACTAATGATTGGTAAGTTTCCAGTATTGAAGAAAAATTACGGATTTATAGTGAGCACAAAATAATACATTTTAGATAGATAGATAGATGGACCTAGACACATTGTACTGAAATTGGAGAACGGATAAAAGCTTAAATCTACCAGAGGGAAAAGATAATTAAGTCACAAAGGAATAACAACAAGGCCAACAACAGATTTCTCATCATCCACAACGAAAATCGGGACATAAAGAAATGATGTTCTAAGTCTACGGGAAAGTAACTGTTCATTATGAATTCTTTACCTCATTGAACTACCATTCAAAGGAGGTAAAATAAATAACCCAAGTGTCCATCAGTGGGTGAATGAATAAAGTAAATATGAGATATATATATATATATATATATATATATATATATATATATACACACACACACATATAGTCTGTCCAGAAAACTTCCAACCATTGTTAATATAACAAGAATGGTTTGTGCAACATCGATGTAACCTGGCAGCCAAGGAGAGTGGACTAAATGTGCATGCATCAATAATAATAACTTCACTGTACTAACCAGTGGGAGAGTAAATGCCATTGAGTGAGCATGTGCACTGTGTGGCCATCACATTCAAAATAAATGAGCAAGTAGAGCAACGAATCTACAACAAATTTTTGTTATGGTCGAACATTCTCCCCAGAAACTAATCAGATGATTCAGAAGGCTGCAGCTATGGACAACTGCTGATTGGCAGCTTCACCATGACAACATGTGATTAAACTACCAATAACATCTCATGCAGAGTTTTTTGGTGAAATATCAAATCATTCAGGTGACTCAGACCCCCTCACAGCCCAGATTTGGTGCCCTGTGACTTCTGGCTTTTCCCCAAAACTAAAATCACCTTTGAAAGGGAAGAGATTTCAGAACTGCGATGAGATTCAGGAAAATACGATAGGGCAGCTGATGGTGATTGGGAGAACTGGGTAAGGTCCCAAGGTGCCTATTTGGAAGGGGACTGAGGCATCATTGTCCTATATACAATGTTCCTTGTATCTTCTTCAATAAATGTCTCTATTTTTCATATTACATGGCTGGATACCTTCTGGGCAGACCGTGTGTGTGTGTTTGTGTGTAGTGATCCCTGAAAATCCAAGGAGGGCTTTGTTTCAGGACCTGACATGGATATCAATATTCACAGAAGCTCAAGACTCTTATATAAAATGTCATAAAACAATGCATACAGTCAGCCCTCCATATCTGAAGATTCCCAACCTTGGATCAAAAATACTGTTTTTGATCTGAGGTTGGTTGAATCCTCAGATGCAAAACCCATGGATATGAAGGGATCACTGTATAATTCAGCCGTAAAAAAGGAATGACATCTTTTCTTGGATGGACTTTGAGGGCATTATGTTAGGTAAAATAAGCCAGACAGAGAAAAGCAAATACCATATGATCTCACTTACATATGAAATCTAAAACAAACAAAAACAAAAACCAAGCTCAGAGAGCAGATTCATGGTTTCCAGAAGTGGGGTTGGGGGAGGGTCAAAAGGTATAAATTTCCAGTTGCAAAATAAGTCTTGGGGAAGTAATGCACAGCATGGTGCCTATAGTTAATGATACTGTATTGCATACTTGAAAGCTGCTAAGAGAAGATTTTAACAGTCCTCAACACAAGAAAAAAAATGTTTTTGTAACTATGTAAAGTGGTGGATGGTAACTAGACTTACTGCAGTAAACATTTCACAATATATACAAATATCAAATCATTATATTGTACACCTGAAACTAATATGATATGTCTATTATACCTGAGTAAAAAATTTTAATGAGAAATTTAAAAATGGGAAAGGAAGTGACAGGTATTTTTAGACATGCAAAGTCTAAGAGCTTTTTACATCTATAGATACTTAAAAAAAGAAATATTAAATAGTTCCACAGGAGTAAAAAGAAACACAGGGAGGAAATAGACAACTTTTTTAAATGGTGAGCAAAGATACTGATACATTATGTTGTTAATTTAACTATTAACTCTTGGTGGGGAAAAACATTGTATTTAAAATTCTAGGTGACAAAAATAAGGAAGGTAGAAAAGGGAGAATACAGGAGGATTAAAATATGATAATGTCCTTGTCTAGGAGCAGGGCAGAGATGTTAGCTAATTTTAGATGTTGTTAGAATGTACAGGCATACTAAAAGTTTATGGGTGGTTTACCAAAAAATGAAATAGTTTCCAAAACAATGGAGAGAAAGGGGAAGTCAGAAGAAAATAAAAATATATTCTTTTAAAATATTAGCAATAAATCCAAATATGATGATTATAAATATCAACATATTAAATTCATGTATTAACAGACAATCTATAGGATTGATTTTTTTAAGCTCATGTAGTTTAGAAAGTGTTTTCTCTTGGCAAAAGGAGTAGAGAGAATGAAGTTGATGGCAGGGCATCCATCATTCTTCCAGAGAGAGGGTGGGGCCAAGCTAAGACAGGCCAGGAATGGGGCTACAGAGAAGAGGCAGTGCAAAGGCATGCAAGAGGGAGACCCGACACACACGCTGGTCAATTAGAGCAAGCTAAGCTACAAGGACATTCTGAAGAAGGTTAGCACAGTTTTATGCTGGGCATCATCTTCGTATTAGTACTGATTAGAAGGGAGGATACTGATCAAGTTGCCTAAAAGGATGGGAGAAAGGTAAGCATCAAATCCTTGGAAACACCAACTTTTGAACAGCACAAAGAGGAAGAGGAAATGACAAAGGACCTCGAGACAAATAAGATCGGTTTTGTCACATAGCCATTAAAAAAGGACTTCAGAAGGAGGGGTTCATCAATATCAGATACTCTCCGGATCAAGTAAAGCAAGAACCAAGAAGCACATGTTGGATTTGACAATATGGCAGCCACCAGGGAGCTTTGGCATTGTTAACTTGATGGGAGTTGGTTGAAGTACCAGGTTGACTACAAACAGATCCCTGCAGGTGCATCCACAGGGTCTGCCCCAGGTGACCTGTGGTGCTGACCAATTTAATGTCCATAATGAAATGCCACCATCTGGTAGCTGGAATTATCCTTGGCTTCTCTCAAGGCTTCTTCAAACTCCAAGAGTTTCTCAGTACCAACCTTCATCAACTTCAAAACAGCTGGCTCAGAGGACAGGTCTTTGAGTTCCATTCTCTGACTTCTCTGCCCCTTTTTCAGGATGTTCTCACTTTTTTTCTTTCAAGGAAGGGATGAGTCCTCCTTTGTTTTTGAGGGTGGAAGGAATCAGCCACCCTGCTTTTATATTCAAAGCAACAAATACTTACCAAGCAGTTTCCACGAGGTAGGCACTGAGCTCAAGGCTTTCACATATTTATTTTGTTCCTTACAAGCTAGTGGTGAGGCAGGCACTGTCATCCTATTTTGCAGAGGAAGAAATTCTCCAGCAGAAGTTTACCAAAGCTGCCTCTTCTCAGTTAAGGGTAAACAGGGATGCTCACTCCTGGGTCAAAGAAGTTCTACAGTGGCACATTGAACAAAAATAGCATCCTGTAGATCAAATATGGTAAGCCAAATTTTGGAATTATGACTAATTTTTAAAACATTTTGAGTATGGCATGCTGAGTGGACTTGCTTAAGGAAATAGACTTCTGAAAGGAAGTATCCTAGTCTACTCAGGCGACTGTATGTGATAAAGTACCATAGACTGGTGACTTAAAAAAAAAACCATATTTCTCACAGTTCTGGAAGCTGGACGTTTAAGATTAGGGTGCCAGCATAGTCAGGTTCTAATGAGGACCCACTATTTGACTTGTATAGACAGCCACCTTCTCACTGTATTCTTATATTGATACAGGGTGCAGCCGGCGGGGGGGAGGGAATAGGGAGTTGGAATGGGGCCCAGAACTCAGGGTGTCCAGGGAATATTAGAGGGACATATAAGATGTCCTCACCCCCTCCCCCACAGGTATGAGTTGGGGGAAGGCACAGATGGAGCAGGGACATGCAAAGCAGCTAATCCATGGCATGGTCATTTAACATATCTATAGCCTTTGGCTGGTGGTTTAGATGTGTTAAATAGCTGTGACCATGCTCTGAGCCAGGGGGATGGAAAGGACTCCCCCCCAAGACGTGACTGGGGGAGGAACCCCAAGTTACAGGGCCTGCGTGGGAGCTTGGAGAAGATTGGTTCCAGAACATGGGAACACACCTGCCCAGACTCATAATGGCAGCTCAGTAAACTTGGAATAATACGGGAATGCTGGCAGGTGTAACTGATTGTAGGAGGAGTCGGAAACGGGGGTACAGAGGAGGTTTGGCGCGGGGATTTAAATTGAGATGCGGCAGATTTGCCAGAGGAGAGATTCCACATGGTTTCACCAGAGTGCAGACCCCTTCCCACAACTTAAGTGAAGGGAGAGCCACGTGGCTTTGGCAGAGTGGGGACCCCTTCCCCACAGCTTTGGTAGAAGAAGGACCACACAGCTTTGGGGTGCTCCCTTTGGCTGTGTGGCCTGGGAAGCAAGAGAGACTTTGTCTGGAAGAAGGGGGAAAGGACTCTTGCCAGTAGGCCATGAGAAGGTGCCACATGGCTTTGGATTAATTAGAGATCCTGCCTGGACGACGACACAGCTGATGGTGTCAGGAGCCTGGATCCCGGACGTGTGCTTCTCTTCCTTGCAATTACGGTACCCTGAATTAGGGCAGAGGGAGATAGGAAGCACTGTGGGCATCTGTGGGTATTTTAAAGGACTTTGATATTTTAATGACGATGCTAGGTCGCTACTTTAACTCTGTATAGCATTAAATAAACATTTCCTTTCCTTTTCACAAATCTCTGGCTTTGAGAGACATCTTTCCATAAAGCGGCGGACATAAACGGACCTTGTTGTTCTGTAACAATATGACCGTCCGAGAGGGAGCTCTGGACTCTTCATCCCTTTGAGCACCAATGCCATCATGGGGCTCCACTCTGTGACCTCATGCAAATCAAATCACCCTCAAAGACCTCCCCTGCACCCCTCAGAACACCAACACCTAGGGATTAGGGCCTCAACAGAGGAAACACACATTAAGCCCATCACAGGACAGAAAGAGTAAGGGGAAGGAAAGAGGGGAAGGCAGAAAAAGCAAGAGATTGTGAGAGGAGAGGGGAACACTCTGGTGCATCAGGGACGTGGGTGAGAAATGCACAACCACCAGGAAACTCTGCTCAAGACCCTGCCTTCCAGTCAGGAAGAGCGGACAGCTCGCACCGGGCTTCAATAAAGAGCCTCTCCTGCACACTCTGCCTCGTCTCCCAACAGTCACGAAACACTGAGTTTTTTAAAGCCCAAAGGCAATTTGCCTGGCACTCTGCCATTTAGATTACAATCTCTGTATTTTTTGGAAGCTCTCCTTATTTAAAATGCTGTTTGAGGAGGGGAAAAAAAAGTCTGCTATTTAAGATGCCCAAATTAAAATGTCCATCTCCAAAGAAGAGACTACAGGTAGAAAAGCCCATTGGTAATTTGTTTCTCCTTGCTACCCAAAACATTAATTTTTCAGTGGCCTTTCAAGTCAGATAAAGTAAATGCGCCTTCCCTCCCTCTGGCCTTCTGCTGACACAGGCACTTGGAGACAGCTCGGACAGCACTTCTATGTCTTCCCTCCCAGCAGCTCTTTCATCAATACTATTTGAATATTCTTGATTTTATTGTATGTACTTGGGCAAAAGCCTTTTTCAGTCTGGTTATTTATGGTTTCCTTAACTTTGTGATTAAGCTATCATCAACACCATTGAAATATTCTTTATTTTATTGTCTATTTTATTTTTATGAACTTGAGCAAAAACCATTTTCATATTGGTCACTCATGGTTTCCTTAACTTTGTGATTAAGCCAGAAAAATTCTGTTTGAAACTGCCTCTAATTTAAGGCTTCAACATCCAACTATGTATTTCCACTTGCCTGTGGTCCCAAATGACTTCAGTCTTTCTACTTGCCTTAGAGGCTCCCAGAATCAGCAAATGTGACCTCCACCTGCCCCACTCAGCAGCGGCCTGAGGAAACTGGTGAAGGACTTTTTCCACTTAAGACCACAATTTCTGAAACCACTTCCTCTCCTCACTTTCCTTGACCTCTCTTCAGAATTGAGCCCTATTAACCACACTGACATTGAAACCCTCTGAGAGAGAGAGAGAGAGAGAGAGAGAGAGAGAGAGAGAGAGAGAGAGAGAGAGAAAAGCAAAGATTTTGGCATCAACAGACTTGGATATGAATCTCAATCTGACACTTTTTAACTGCAAGACATTGGGGAAGTTGCTTAAAAACTCCAAGCCTCTATTTCCACATCTATAAAAGAGAAATGATAATCCCTACTTTATAAGACTTGTGGTAAAGACTAAATTATCTGCTTGTAAAGTATTCACGGTCTCCATGAGATGACCATAGACTAACCCTTCCCACTCATATGTTTGTCTCCTTTTCTGGCTCCTGAAAATTGACATGGCCTAAGCTGCTCGTCTTTAGCCACCCGCTCCTCTCTCTCTACTTTTGCATAGGTCTCCCCCCAGTTCCCCCCAGACCTCACTTGGGAGTCAGCACACTAAACCAGCAGGCTGCCCATGAAATGACTCTTGGAGAAATGGCTTCACCTCTGGATCTCAGCTTCCATATTTGTAAAATGAGATGCTAAGCTGGTGAATAAGGCAAAATGCCCCTACACCCCTTCCTAAATAAGTGCAGTCATTTTCCCTGTCTCTTCCCATTCCTTCCCTTGTCCTCAATAGAATTTAAATAGTTTACCATATGACAAATGTCTAGATTAGAAAATGCTTAAATAAATAATATCTTTTGGGAAAAAAAAAAAGCCCTGGCTAGTGTGGCTCAATGGATTGAGTGCCAGCCAGGGAACCAAGGGGTTGCGGGTTCTGATTCCCAGTCAGGGCACATGCCTGGGTTGCGAGCCAGGTCCCCAATAGGAGGCTTGTGAGAGGCAAGCACACACTGACGTTTCTCTCCCTCTCTTTCTCCTTCTCCTAAAAATAAATAAATAAAATCTTTGAAAAGAAAAGAAAATGCTTGTGTAAGAGTCTCTCTTAGCACAGCTACACACATAGCATCACCTAGCAGAGCTATGGCTTTGGAGACTTAAAATAACTTGGATACTATGGATTGGAACGGTTTTGAGAAATTTCTTAAGAAATGTAATTAAGGTTAGTGAATGACATAAAATTCATGAAGCTACTGAGGTGTTTCTTCCCACATTAAGCGAAGGTACACATACATGTTGAGTCATTTCCATCAGAGAGTACCTGGAAAGCAGTTTGGCATTACTTAAACAAACTGACTACTTAATTAAACTCTGCTATCTAGCAGTTCCATTCTGGATGCAAAGGTTTGAAGGAAACTTGTTATGAGAATGATCACCATATCAGAGACTTGGAGGTAGTCTCCGTGTCTACTGGGTGAACAGATAGATGAAAGGGGTGATATATAACCCTAGAATATTATTCAATAAGTAGAAGCTAAGAGTTAGATATACATACAGTGGTAAAATAGATCTTTAAAACAGTGCTGAAGTTCTGAGAAAGTAATAAACAGAATGCTATATTCAGCACAATACTTTTTACAAAATCAAGAATACATGCCCACATAATTGCCCACCATTAAAGAATGCAAGGGAATCAACTTATTAGTTTTGAAAACTGGTAAATAAAAAGAATCAAGCATTTATTCTGACTTTCTTCTATGAATTATATTACAGATAAATAATATATCAAGAGAAGTTTCTTGTTATATGTGTTCCAGCCAATAAACAAAGAATGAAGGCTAGAATTAGCATATCACCATTTTGCAACACCTAATTGTGGCAGACCCTAAGAGAGACTCATTATCCCTGGTACTCATGCCCTTGTGTCATCTCTTCCCCTTGAGTATGTGTGGGACATGTGACTTGCTTCTAACCAATGGAATAGGTGATGGAATGTCTCTTCCATGATTACATTACATTAAGATTGGACTTTCATTTTGCCAGCAGATTCTCTCTATTGACTGTCTCTCTTGCTGGCTTTGATGAAATAAGCTATATGGAGAGGCCCAGATGGCAAGGAACTAAGTGTAGCTTCCCCCCAAGAGTCAGAAAGGAACTGGGGCCCTCTGTCAGACAACCCAAAGGACCTGAATCCTGCCAATAGCCATAGAAGCTTGGAAGTAGATCCTTCCCCAGTCAAGCTTCAGATGACATCCCAGCCTGGCCAACACCTTATCTGTAGATTTCTGAGAGACCCTGAAGCTGAGGTTTAGCTAACTTTTACCTGGATTTCTGACTGTGAAATAATTAGTTCATTTTGTTGCAAACCACTAAGCTTGTAACAATTGTGTTACACATCAATAGGTAACTAATACAGACATACCTTGTTTTATAGCACTTTATTGCAAGTCACAGATGTTGCATTTTGTTTGTTTGTTTGTTTGTTTGTTTGTTTTTACAAATTGAAGGCAAACCCTCCATCAGCAAAAAGATTACAACTTGTCCTGGCTGGCATGGCTCAGATGGTTGGGCGTTGTCCCACAAAGCAAAAGGTTACTGGTTTGATTCCCCACCAGGGCACATGCCTGGATTTCCAGCCATGTCCCCACTTAGGGACATGCAAGAGGCAACCAATCAATGTTTCTCTTGCACATAAATGTGTCTCTCCCTGTCCTTCTCCTTCCTTTCTCTCTCTGAAAATAAATAAGTAAATAAACTTAAAAAAAGAAAAAATATTACAACTTACTTTATTGCGGTGGTCTGAAACCAAACCCCAATATCTCCAAGGTATGCCTGGACACTAACAAACTAACAGGATCTTAGGCTGTGGTCATCAATGTCTGCTAATATCACACACACACACACACACACACACACACACGGCAAATATTATGTGCATCTTGATGGAAGAATACAAGACAAACCATGAAATGGTTTTGTCAAAAAAGAACTAAACATGAATTTGAGCAAGTCCTTAGACTCAGCTACTAACTCATAGGACCTACAGAGGACAGAGTAACTTTTTTAAACACACCACAGAGAGACAATCAGCAAAATACACTGTGGCAAATTCTATGGGACAAACAACCTGGTTCCCCAACAAATAAATTGCAAGGGGAAAAAAACAGGTTCAGTGGGAGTCTTATGATTAAAAGAGACTTTAAAAATGTCAGCCATTCATTTATGAATGGGTCTTATTTAAATCTTCATTCATACAAACAAACTGTGAAAAGAAATAACATTCATGAGAGAACTGAAAATTTGAGCACTGACTATTCGATGACATTAAGGGAATATTTTTTAAGCTATTGATAAAGATATTGTGGTTATGTTATTTTGTAGAGATGCACATGGAAACAGGTAGGATGTTCATGGGGTAGGACTGGCTGATGGTAGTTGAAGCTGGGTACAGGAAGTTCATTATACTCTTCCATCTCTTTTTTGTGTATGTTCAAAATTCCCCATAATGAAAAGTTTTTTTAATTAGTTACAGATAAGAAAACAAGAAAGATTTTGTAATAACACTTACAATAAAAAAGATACAAACATTAGAATTGTTGTATATGGAGAAGAAAAGAAGATTGGAGAATGGGGATAAAAACAAATGAGTAAAGCAATCTCGCTCCTGGGTAAATATCTAAAGAAAAAGAAATTGGGATTTTGAAGAGCTACCTGCACCACCATGCATTATTCACAAAAGCCAAGTCATGGAAACAACCTACGCATCCGTTGATGGATGAATGGATAAAGATTCGGTATACGTTGGGTACCAACAGCCATAAAAAAGAAAAAAAATCCTATTATTTGTGACAACATGGATGACTCTTGAGGGCAGTTTGCTAAGTGAAAGCAGACCCAGAAAGACAAATACTGTATATTTTCACATATATGGAGAATCTAAAAAGCCAGACTGAATAGAAACAGAGCGCGCTGGTGACTGAGTACCAGGGGCTGGGGACGGGGGAAATGGGGAGATGCTGCCAAAGAGTACAAACTTCCAGTTACACTGCAAGTAATTTCTAGGACTGTAACGCACAGCGCAGTGACTGTAGTTAAGAAGAATGCAGCATACTTGAAAGCTGGTTAGAGAGTAAGTCTTAAATCTTCTAACCACCCGCAAAAAAAAAAAAACTATGAAAGGAGACGGATATGTCAACTAACCTAATGATAGTAATCACCGCACAATATATGCATATATCAAGGCATCGTGCTACATACCTTAACTATATACGATGTTATGTGTCAGTTATACCTCAGTAAAGCTGGGGGCGGGGAGGAATGAGTAAGTAATGCACAGATAAAATATGTGAGGACCTTCCAAGAACCAATGATAATGGTGATTATAAATGGAAGAGTACAATTAGCTCAATTCTGCATTTATTAAGATCCAAAAGGAAAAAGGGAAAAGGTTTCCCCAGGGCTTTTCCTGTCAGAAGTCCCCAATCCTGCCCTTCTCTGCAGTCTGACTCTAGGTCTCAGTATTACTGAGTCCCATCCAGGTTCCTTCAGCATCTCTGGAATCCGTCCACTGCTTTGCTCCGCCACACTCGTCCAGCCGCGCATCACCGGAGCCCGTCAATGGTCTCCCGCCCCCTTTCTGGTCCATTCTGCCCTGCAGTCATCCTCGGTCCCCAGTGCCCGCCGCCTAGACAGTCTTCATCGCATACAACCGCATCGCGGCTCTTCTCACAATGTACGGTTAATAACCTACTGTTAAAATTCTCTCTCCAGTTTCAAGGCCTTCGACAGCCTGCGGCAACTCCTTTGTCTACTTTATCTCCCACCTCCTGATATAAATTCTATCCCACCTGCCCTCCCCGCCCCACAGTCCCCTTCCCTAGCTCAGCCAAACCAAGCCAACGCACCCATATCCTCGGAACCCACGCGTGCTTACCCCTTGACTTTATTATGTAACCCTCTGTTCTGCAGAGACACAAAGCCCCTAGCTCAGCCCCAGGAGGCGGGGCTTCTTATCTAACGGGTAGGTCAGTGTCTGTACTAGGGGGCGTGGCTTACAGCCTAGCTCGGGGTTTTGGCTGTGCCCAGCCTGGCTGAAACCAACTGCAGAAAGTGGAGCTGCCACCCTAGGGCTGCGGAGTCAATTTGCTCCCTCTCGAGGCCTTGCTCACTCTCACCCTCGAGACAGAAAGGGTAACCTGGGCTGTGACTGTCCCGCTCTGGGCCGACCCAGCCATCGCCCTCTGGTCCTTTCCTCGCAGGTAGGAAGATGGAAGCTTCGCACAGGCTGCGAGCCTGAGTGGCTGGCTGCCCCACGTCCGTGTGTGTGTCCCCAAAGGACTGTCGAATGGCAGTGCCGTTCGAATGGCAAGGATTGGGGGGAGACCCTAAATCAACACTGCCGTGGAAATACTGAATAGTTCCTTGCCCCTTAAAATTCCCTAAACCGTCCCAGGACACTGCCTGGAATGAAAGGCTGCGGCGTACAAGGCCGGTCCGCTCTCCCAGTTCTCTGTTGGTGGGTGCTTCTCTGCGACCTTCAGTTCTTCCATCTGTTCCTCGAGGGTCCCAAGCGCTGTGTCACCACCCTCAGCCGGGCCTCCTGAGCAAAGTGCTTCCCTTCTCAATCAGTAGCTAGAGAATTGCCTAAAATTGTTTACAAGAGGGAGGAAAGGACAACCTGCAGTGCGGTGGGGAAGGTGGGACACAAACGGAGCAGCTGGGGCTCTCCGTTTGTTCTGTTTCCTCATCTGGGCAATCGCTGCACCTGGGCGACGGCTGCACCTGGGCGACAGCTGCACCTGGGCGACGGTCACGCCGCTGTGTCCATTCTGTCATCGTTCGTCTAGCTGAGTAATTGACGTGGGTGCACTTTTCTTCAGTTTCTTAAAAGTTTATTTTTTAAATATACACTCTTTCCTTGGACTTTCCAGCAAGTCTCGTCTGTTTCCGTCTTGATGCCTAGGACCCCACATTCAACAGAACAGGCTTTCTTTCTCTGTTTATTTTTCCTCCAATAGTCGAATGCTGGTCTTTTAACTGATGACAAGGTGAGTTTATTAGAAAGAAGCTCCATCATTGACTTGCTATATTACTCCTGGCAAAACATGCTTAACACAGCCTTCCGCATCCTCCACATTTATAGTGGTTTGAGGGTTTTTGTGTGTGTGTTTTGTTTTTTGTTTTTTGTTTTTTTCTGTAAAGGGAGGACAATAAGTTCTTAACCACATACCACTCACAGGGCTAATAAAAAAGGATTAAATGGCTTGTGTATAACTTTCTTACAAGAGTGTCTGACACATAGCACTCAATGCATCTTAAGTTTGGGTTTTGTTTGTTAATTTCTCATTTGTCCTTTCCCTGAGCCTATATTCCCCATGAAGAACTTCATCAGGAGGAAGAGTGCGGAATCCACACAAGATTCATGACCCTGAATCCTTGAGCCAAGACCATCAGATAGGACCTTATGAACTTGCTTAACACCCTTCTCCCAGCCAAACCCTCCTAATCCTCCAGACCCTGCTCCCATCTACTCCTTTAGAAAAGCTTCTCCAAACACTCTGGCCCTTGGGCTCCCTCCTTTCTCTGAATGTTTACTGAGCCGTTAGGAACCAAACTTCAGTGTCTCACCCCAGCTCTGTTGGAGAAGTCTTCATGAATCCCTGAGGCGGCAGCAGCTTCGCATGCAGCTGCATAAGCCAAAGGCCTGTGCCCGGTAGTAGTGCCCGTGGACTGTAGTGAAAGATCTGAAATCAGCAGTTTGCCTCCAGCCCCAACTTCTTTCTTTAACCCTCCCCCTCCTCCTCAGCCTCCCACTTCTCCCATCCTGGTGGAGGAGGTATTTAACCAGGGGCACCTTACTTCCTTCATCATCTCCTTCCAATCACACCAGCAAGATTCTGTAACCAGCCATCCATACTGGCTAATTGTCTGATTACACCTTTACTAAAGTTTATTCACACCTTCAGGGGGCCGCATCTGAATATTTAAATTAGAAGGCATTGTTATCTGTATTTGTATTTGTATTTGAGGTCATTTACCTTGACCTGTAGAATAGTAGGTTTCTTCCCTCTAAGAAATTTCAAACATCAATAAACAGATAATGAATTATGTGCAAGAATATCCTAAAAGTGATCTATTCCATTGCTCGACATTATGATCTAAAAATAATGACTTAGTTGAGCACTTACTATGTGACATTCCTATGTTACTCCATATGCACTACTTTAATCCTCAGTAAATGAGACCCTTGTTACTCCAATTTTACAGATGAGAAAACTGAGACTTGGGGAATTACTTACCATGACTGAGACAGTTACTGTTTGTATGTGACTGATGGCAAGAAAACTCAGGGCTATCGAGTCCCTATAACTACCCTTAAGTGACTTGTGAGTAGGGCAGTATAAGACTTCTCCTTCCCATACGACCCCCACTCCCTTGTTTCCCACCACTCCCTTAGGAGCTCTCTGGGTTGCTGGAACTGGGGGACCCATGTCCCTTGACTTTTCCCACAGCCTGGGTAACTCTAGCACAAGGTCCAAACATCCTCTCAAATCTACTTCCCACCGTGTCTCACCATTCTCCTTTGTTTCATTTATTTATTTAATAAAGATGTATTGAAACCTATTATATGTCCTATGTTAGTACCGAGGACTTTTTTTTTTTCTGTAAAGGGAGGGCAACTGTAAAGTTAGCAAGATAGATGCAATCCATGACCTCATGCTGCCCACAGTATGGTCCTCTTCGTGACCCCATGATATTCTCTCTATTGATAATTTCTTGTCCTTCCTCCCTACCCCATTACCCAGCCAAACTCCTATTGATCCACAAGATCCAACTCACACTCACCTCCTCTTCTGCCTTCCCCAACTCCTTGGAGATGACATTCAAAATATTTAGCAACCAGTTTAGCAATCATAATGGAAGTCAGCTATGAATTACCAGTCTACCATGCACCCAAACTGAATTTTTTCACTGTCACAATCCTGGTCATAGTTAGTCACCCTGCCCATGAGGATCTTCAGAATCTGGTCCTATAAATAGTGATATGCTGCCCTTATCTCTTCGTGTGAAGGGTCTCCTGCTTTATCCTCCACCAACCCTCCCACTGCACTCACATCCACTACACAAATGTGCCTGAGAGTTTCCAAAAGGCAATAGTCTTTTTTAAAAAATTTACCCAGTAGACTAACACAACCCAGGTAGGTAACAGGAACTCAATAAATATATATTGAATGAATGTATTGGGGCAGGAAGTAATCTAGCCTTTATTCTGGAGAATTTCCTAAAATACAATTTCTGAATTAACTACCTTTCCCACTTCAAGACCCCCCAAAAATGAATGTGTGTTGGGCTCATTTTTTCCCTTTTAATTAGCATTTAACTACTTTTTAGTGTAACAGCCCTTATATAATGCTTTGGAACACATTCCTTTGCTTCTTTATTTCCACCTTTACTTATTTAGTTATAACAAAAGAGTATAGGCTGAATTGTATCCCCTCCCAAATCCATACATTGAAGTCCCCGGTACATCAGAATGTGCCTGTACTGGAGATGCGATCTGTATAGAGGTCATAAGGTCATCAGGGTGGGACAGACTCAGGAGAACCCTTTGAAGACACAGGGAGAAGCCAGCCATCTGCATGTCACAGAGAAGGGCCTCAGAGGAAACCAACTCTGCTGACACCTTGATCTTGGACTTCTAACATCCAGAACTGTGAGAAAATAAATTTCTGTTGTGAAAGCCACCCAGTCTATGGTATTTTGTTACAGCAGCCCTAGCAAACTAATGTAAGTACCAATCTCCCTTGCAAATGAACAGCACAATTTTTCACTGCATATGTACTATCTGAGTAAACTTAAACCATCTTGATGTTAGTAAATATGAGTTTTACTTCTTAGGTTCTGTCATAAAGCATAGCACCATTTTTGTGCATAACAGATGCTCAATAAAACTTTAGAACCCACATCCTAAACTGCAGACTATGTGAAACCCTACCTTGTTTTCATGTATTCCAGGGTTTCTCCACCTCCACATCTCTTTGTTGTGGAGGCTCCGGCCTGGGCATTGTGGATATTCAGCAGAATCCCTGAATTCCACCCAGTAGGTGCCAGCAGCACACATACTACTCCAGTCTCCCCATGTTGTGACAACCCCAAAGGTCTCCAGACACTGTCAAACATACCCTAGGATTGAAGACACTACTAGCTGAGAACTGCTGATCTATCGTGACTCTAGCTTTTTCTCTTCTTCGTGGATATTTTGTTCAAGTATTACACAAATCTGGGGATTTCTTAGAGAAATGTGCTATATGACTCTTGAGCATCAGAAGGGTAACACAAGCCCTAACCACTGTGGCTCATTTGGTTGTAGTCCCATGAACCGAAAGGTCGTAGGTTTCATTCCCGGTCAGGCACATGCCTCGGTTGCAGTTTCGGTCCCCGGTCAGCAAGCATACGGGACGCCACTGACTGATATTTCTCTCCCCCTCTCTCTTCCTCTCTCCCCACCTCTCTGCCTCTCTTCCCCTCTCCTTAATATCAATGAGTATGTCCTTGGGTGAAGATTTTAGAAAAGGATAATGAGAAATAAGGCCAATTTTATTAGCAGAGGAGCAGTTGGTGCACTTCAGAACATGATCTGGTAGATAAATTTTGTCAAATTTGACCTGGAGGAAGAATAGTCTGTACAGTAGGAGAGAGCCAAAGAAGAGGCTAAAAATGTCAGACGGTGGTTTCTGCTGAGTCAGAAGCCTAGGCCTCTGTTCCCAAGATTTCACCTCCTGGTCACTGGTCACCAACTAGGATCAACATAGACAAGGAGTTATTTCTATATCCAGTAGCATCGACTATTTTAAATGAATTTGCGGTTCCAGGCCATTTCTTAGTGGACAAATCCCCACATCACAGAAACCACCAGGGAAATTGCCACTAATTAGCATGCTTGTTAACGATCCTAGGAAAGAAGGCAGCAGCTGAAAGAGCTGGGGCCCCAGAGCTGTGGTCTCCCTCCGACGCTGGCCTGGCACACTGGTGCCAAGGCTGAGAGTGAGCGCACAGCATGGCCTCTTACTTATTAAAACAACTCCTTCTTGGAGAAGCATCTCAGGGTCTCAGGACTGTCCTCTACACCCAATCAACAGAACCAAAACCTCTCATAGAGGTAAAAATAAAATTATGGTAGGGAAGGTCACAGGGTCAGTCTTATTTACTAAGAATCTGAAGGAATGATGGGTCAAGCTTTGTAGCCAAAAACTGTAATCTAGTCTGATGATCCCAGTGCCTCGACCATCTGAGACCCTATCACAGGGAGAGGGAAGGCAGCCAGGAGGCAGACTGGGGGGCCTGTCATACCAAACATAAGTAATTTAAATTATTTCTCAACTCATCAAACTTCCTATGTTAAAAAATCATTTTCTCTATTATTTCTGGGAAAATATAGAAGACATTTAAGGCACCGATGACTTAAAGCAATATATTTATTTAAAGAACTATAACATGAGACAATAACACGCTACTCAGAGAGAAGGTAAGGAAGCACAGTATTCTCCAAGCCTCTCCAAAAACACTTCTTTGACACAAAGCCCAATGGCAGACAGAGCAACACTTTTTGTTTCTACTTTCCGAATGACTCATTGCGCTATTTACAATCCCAGAGGTACCAAAGTACCAGTGAGACAAAAACATACCCGCACTTGGACATGAAAGGAAGTCTGTGTCATATTCTTACTGTGGCCTGTTACACCTGCTTCTTTTCCCTCAGCTCTACCCTGGGTGACAGATGCTAAACTCCTTCCAATTTGACTAAATGGCAGCCACACACCTCAGAGTTTGAGTGAACAGACACAGGCCACAGACTAAATATGTCAGCAGGAGTTTCATAGGGGTCCCCACGGCTTCCCTATTTCCTTTCAAATGGAGGGTCATCTGTTTAGCAAAGGGTAAAGTTAGCCGCCATCAGTGCTCAATACAAACCACCCCTTACTCATGTTATCACAGTTCACATTGTCCTCTATTCCATTTTCTGTAGCACCTTGAATTTGCCATGCAAAAGTCATTCTTTCCGTATTTCCCTGTTGTCCTACTTATCTACAGAAACAAGTCAATAGTGGTCATTTTACTTAGAACTTACAATCACTTTACTACTTTTATACTAGGTTATAATAGCCATAGCACAGCCATTTTAATTTCATTTAACAAACAACAGAAAAAATAAAAATGACAACTGGGACAGATGCTGAGGACACATAATAAGCTAAAAAGTACCTGTGATGTGAAGTGAGCTTCATCCATCACCCTGGAGAAAAGCATTACAGAAGTCGCTTCCCTTTTAGCTTTTATCATGTGCTATGTGTCACAAGCCCTTAATCCAATGGGAAAACACGTGTGGGGATTTTAGAACACCTCTAGCAACCGGGGCAGAGCCCAAGCTGCTGCAGCACAGCTACCCCATGACACGGAGCCTCAGGCAGAACTGAAGCACATTTCCCTTTAACAGAGGAGTGCAGAGGTTGTGGGAAGGACCGACTCTATTGCATGAGGTCTTCTAGGAATCCAGTCTCTTCTATTTTTTTATTAAGGTCTAATTTTCATAGAGTCAAATTCACTTTTTGATGTATCCTTCCACCTTGTGGCTCCACGACTCCCCAAGACGTTGTTCTCATCCGCAGCATCCCTTCCTGATTCCACACCACATGAAGAGGGAAAGAGAATACCTAGCAACCAGTCGTCTTATACAGGGCAGCTCGCATCCCGCTGACAGTAATTTAATCACATGCGTACCTTCAAGGAAGCCTCAAGAATGGGGTTTATGTGTCCAATTAGAATGTGGAAGAAAGGGCGAAGGGAAAAATGAATGTGATTGAGAATTATGCCACGATATCAAACTCTATGAAACTTAGAATTGGGTTATTTTCCAATGTCTTTTAACAAATGAGAATATAGCATTAGAACACAGTTTGCAAATAATCGACAAAGTAAAGGTTTCATGCAACAATATCCACCTCTGACATCCTTGTTTGATGTTTGTTGTTGTTGTTGTTGTTAATCACTTCCATTTTCCCAAAGGTCTGAATCAATCAGAAGAATAAGATTTTCTGTCAAACACAAGAGACTCTTGCCACATAGTGTCTTTGTTATTTTCCTTTTGTACAATCTGAAATTTATGTTCAATGATCCTGGCAATCACAAAATGAATAAATCTGTGGAACAAGAACATTTTCAGCCCAAAGTCATTCTGCAATGTGTGGCAACTGTCAACGGTCCAGACAACAAGAAAAATATCCTGTGCTGTTTTCTGAACCCTGTAATTCCTATTCTATAGACTATGGCTCTGATCTGATCTTAATTGCCCATGACAACTATGAAAATGCAAGAAAGATGAAGTTCTACAGAACATCCACATTTCTTTAGGTAGTGGTTGCTTTTGATGAGAGCATGACTAATTGTTTGGCACAGAAAAGTTCTAATTGAGTGAAAGAAAATAAAAGATGTTATCAGTGGGTTAATGAAGAGCTTTGTATGGTGTACCTACAAAACAAATATATGATGATGTCAATTCCCAATTATCAAAAGAGCAGTTGATACAAAGTTTTACTTGTTTCAAAAATGTCAAAGCCTAAGAGCAGCATTGCTATATTCCATTGTCACTATATGTTGTACTGAGTGCATGGCTTAGCAGAAGTGGATATCCTTCCAGCCTCAATAGTAATAATTACAGAGACAATAACATCAGTAGTAACAGAAGCTGTAATTTCTTTAGATATACTATTTATGGGCCACTACGCTACTTAGTTTTTGTGTAAACATTCTCATAGTTTCTGTAGTAATATTGCAAGATAAATATAATGGAGACTTTCACTTTAGACTCGGATAATTGCCCAAAGTTATCTGGTGGTTGTGGTGGCAGAACTAACACACATTGAGCATCTCCTCTGTGCCAGACCACGTGCTAAGCACAGCGAGGCTGGATGCAAGTTCACAGCATCTTTGCATGGGGCCTCCTAAAACAAGACCTCTGCTCACAAAGGCAGAAGCCAGATTTGTCACCAGCCACAGGCTTCATCATGCTGTTTGCAGACACTCACACTGTCTCAGAAAGTGTAGATTCTGAGCATACTACCAAGTGTCTAGTGGTGTGTGGGATTCTAAATAAATCTGAGCTAGAACTACTGTACCTTCTCCTGCAATACATGTGGTGGAAGTGCGTGGTGGCCAGGCTCTAACTGCACAACGCTGGAAGGAAATTTGTGAATATCAACTGTTGTGCTTTAATTCAAATCTCCCAAATTTGTCTGTGCTAGACAAATATAATGTTGATCAAAAGAGTATGCCCCGCATTCTCAAATACTTGAAATTGGAAAACCATTTAAAGGAAACAGATATGAACCAAGTGCCATGAGCCATGTCATTTTTTAATCTCTTCCAGTACCTTAGCAAGATGTCTCTCTAGTGTTAGTGCTCAAGAATGCTCAATAAATTGTTATAATTGGTTTCTAAGGGGGGAAACTGAATTGACTAAACAGGTTACTTAAGGGTCTTTCTCTGCTTCCTGGATTTTAAACTATTACATTAATTACTAGTATATTTAACAGAGAGATTTAGTTGGCTGATTAAAGAACTGAGATGATGGTACCTACAAAGATTAAATAGCAGATTTTTCTGTTGTGATTTTCTTCCATAATGTAGTCAGAAATAACAACCCTCTCACTGATAATTGGGTTTGGGGGTGTACTAAATTTATTGGAGTGACATTGGTTAACAAAATTATATAGATTTCAAGTGTACAACTCTATGATACATCATCTGTATATTTGTAAAGAATAAAGGAGGTCAAATACATTGTGACAGAAAAGATTTGACTTTGGGTGGTAGACAATTGTTTTTATTATAAGAACCTGAGCTTACTTACTTAAAATGTAAACTTCTGTCTGTAAACCATGTTTTAATAGATTTTAGAAAGTCATGACATGACTTCCCTGAGCTCAGGGAAGACATAAAGATAGTCACAAATTACACTTACTACACAGGGGGCAAACACAAGGCCCGCAGGCTGAATCCGGCCTCCACCATGTTTTATCCGGCCCAGCACCTTGTTTCTACCTGGTGCCAGTGCCGAGCTCTTGTTTAACTGTTAAGGAGTAGTTACATTTATACAGTCCTAAAATTACATTCGGCCCTTTGAAGACAACTGCAAGGCTGAGGTGGCCCCCAGTGAAAATGAGTTTGTCACCCCTGACTTACTGTTAATTACTCTGGATATAATTAAATTTAAAATAAACCTGCCAAGTTTTATTAGTGTAATTATTTCTATCAACAGCAGTTGATGTATTCATCAATACTTGAATTCTGCCACTCTATATCTCTTTCTTAAAAAAAAAAAATAATTGTTGTTAACCCAGAGAAGTGGTTAGTTGTTCAGATGGCTGTTGCAATTTTGTCTCCCTCCTACAGTAGCTCACAATAAAAAGCATTAATCAAATGATAATGCTCTGAGAGTATCTGACTCCAAGCATTTATGCTTCAACACACATTTATCATCCTTGTGCCTCCCCACCCACATAAAGACATTTTAAGAGTAAGGTCTCCATCTTGTAAGACTGAACCGACCCAGGTACAACCCCAGTAAATCCTTCTAAAAAACACTTCTAAAAAAAATTACCTTAATTGGTAAATTTCTTGAAGGAAGGATTTTTGTATCTTTTTTGCAGTTGTGACTATTAAAATTCTCTAGGAACGTTTGATCATTAATTTTGAGGGGAAAAAAGCAGAAACCAAAGTGAAGTCATCACATCACTGATAAGCTAACTGAGGATGATGTGAAATGATAAATACCAACAAGGCAAGTAGATGTTTACATATTCGGTCACACTTTTCCAAGAACACAACCATTGAACTGGTGACCTGAACCTGTATACTCAGGGTCCATTGTTGCTACAAAAACCACAACCATAGAAACACAGCCTGTATAGTTGATAAAGAAGTTCACATTAGCACTTCTGGCAAAAATGGAGGTGTAGGTAGACACACTGCCTCCTCGCACAACCAAAAGAAGGACAACTAATTTAAAAACAAACCTAACCAGAACTGACAGAAAATCAAACTGTATGTAAATCTGACAACTAAGGAGTTAAAGAAGAAACAATCATCCAGACCAGCAGGAGGGTGGAGACGGGCAGCTAGGTAGAGAGGACTCACAGCAAGGCCGCAGCTAGAGAACCTGGGTGGGAAATGCGGCCGCTGGTAGACAAGGTAGTTCCACATTCCGTGAAGATAAACAAGTGGGGAGGGAGACAGACCACACAACCCACGGTTCCAGCGTGGGGAAATGAAGCCTCAAAACCTCTGACTGAAAAACCCTGTGATGGTGGCAGTGGTGGGAAAAACTATCAGCCTCACAGAAGAGTTTGTTGGAGAGACCCACAAGGTCCTAGAATGTACACAAGCCCACCCACCTGGAAATCAACGCCAGAAGGGGCCAATTTGCTTGTATTGGGGGAAGTGACTAAAACCCGGCAAGAGTCAAGCAAGTGGCATTTTTCCCTCTTGGACCCCTCCCCAACATACAGCTCCCCAGTGCAACAAAGTGGGTTGCTCAGCCCTGGTGAATACCTCAGGCTGTGCCCCTTACTATGTAAGAGGGCTGCCAAGACCAAAAAAAAATAAAAAATAAAAAAAAATAAAAAAAGGCCCAAATGAAAGAACAGATCAAAGCTCCAGAAAAAATAAAACTAAGTGACAAAGAGACAGCCATCCTATCAGATGCACAGTCGAAAACACTGGTAATCAGGAAGCTCATAGAATTGGCTGAATATGGTCACAAATTAGAAGGAAAGACGAAGGCTAGGCTATAAAAAGTGAAATAAAGGAAAATGCACAGGGCACCAACAGTAGTGGGAAGGAAACTGGCACTCAAATCAACGGTTTGGAGCAGAAGGAAGAAAGAAACATTCAGCCAGAACAGAATGGAGAAAAAAGAACTCAGAAAAACAAGGAGAGGCTTAGGAACCTCTGGGAGAACTTTAAACATTCCAACATCCGAATCATAGGGATGCCAGAAGGAGAAGAGGAAGAGAAGAAATTGAAAACTTATTTGAACAAATAATGAAGGAGAACTTCCCCAATCTGGCAAAGGAAATAGACTTCCAGAGAGTCCAGGAAGCTCAGAGAGTCCTGAAGAAGTTGGACCCAAGGAAGCACATACCAAGGCACATCATAATTACATTACCTAAGATTAAAGATAAGGTGAGAATCTTAAAAGCATCAAGAAAAAAGGAGACAGTTACCCACAAAGGAGTTCCCATAAGACTATCAGCTGGTTTCTCAAAAGAAACCTTGCAGGCAAGAAGG